>CM037854.1:15742643-16343293 GCA_021234595.1 Delia radicum | reverse complement strand
TAACGCATTGTTTTTTGTATTGACATAATGGGAAATTACTAGTTTTTAGCATTACTGGTAGTTGAGAAAAGTATTGACATGGCATTACCGTTTCTTACGCTGGGATAGTAATAATGGCTTATTTAATTTCATCGACGGAGTGTCTGGACTTTTCTCAATTTGCGAAATCGTTCGGCTTTATCGCGACTTTTCCCGAGGAGCTTTATAATCCATATTTTAAAAAATTTCACATAAGTGGCAACCCTGGGTATCAAAATTTTTTGTTTCTCTATTACTTCAATTTGCGTACAAGAAAATCTGAATTTCTTAAATTTTAAATATGTTCTAATTATTGACCCCACTTTTAGCCTCTAAACATGTAATAGCGCACCTAAAAAAAAATACGTGTCTAATATTTTTTTTTTGTCCTCAACAACATATCCAAGTTTCATTCAAATCTACGGAATCATCACTATTAGTTTCCTTGTAAAATAAAATGAAGAAGAAGCAACATTTTCAAGTTTATTACATTTTCTTATGTGGCAATGGAATAAATGATATCTTTCTTAAGGATTTATGACTTTGGCAAGCAAACAGAAAATTTAATGAGTTGTAAGTTAAATGGAATTTGTGTCAGAATAGCATAGGACTACACACGTCATAAGGATAATTTGGTTTTAAAATAAAAATGGAAATATCGAAAACAGAAAGTATGGCATTTTATAATTATTTAGTTAAATAAAAAGATTGTCACCAGATAGTAGGTATGGCTTAGTTTATAAAGTCAATATACATATTTTACACCTTGTGACACATTATACAAGGTGGCGCAAAAATAACCTTCCGATGTTTTTTGGCTGTAATTAAAAAAAAAATGAAAAACTTTGATTCTCTTGTGGATTATTTTTATTTGGTATTTTAATTTTTTCTACATCAAGTCGAGAATATGATGTCATGTAAATGGCCGCCGCCACAGATGATTGTCATTTTGAGCCCTTTTTATGGCATTTTCCATCACTTTGGCCAAAACTTCCAGCGATAGCTCCTCACATTCTTGACGGATATTGTCTTTAAGAGCTGCAAGAGTCTGAGGCTTGTTGACATAAACCCGCGACTCTCAAAAAGCCCCACAAAAAGAAGTCTGGAGCGGTCAAATCAGGCGATCTTGCTGGCCAGTGCAAATCGCCAAAACGGGAGGATTAGGCGCCCGGGAATGCATCCTTCAGCATATCGGTTGTGGCACGTGCAGTGTGTGCCGTTGCAACCGTCCTGTTGGAACCACATGTTTTCCAATCCCAATTCATCAAGTTGCGGCAAAAAGAACTCGTTGGATCACTGCTCTGTAGCGCTCAACCATTCACAGCAACCGTTAGGGGCCCGCGACGTCTTCGAAGAAAAAAGATCCGATGACTCCTCCAGCGAAAACAGCACACCATACAGTGACTTTGAGCGGGTGTAATGGCTCTTCGTGGGTTACACGCGGATTTTCAGTGCCCCAGAAGCGTAAATTTTGCTTAGTTACGTACCCGCTAAGATGGAAATGGGCCTCATCACTCATGATTATTTTTGATGAAAAATCATCTTCCTCTTGGTGGTGATTAGATGGCTTGAGCGTATGTTACAAACGCGATTGGCGGTCAGCAGCTAACAGCTGATGCACCGTCTGGACTTTGTACGGAAACATCTTCCAATCTTGTACCAAAATTCGCTGTAAAGAGTGTCGACTGATACCCATTTGCGTGGCATGTCGTCTGGTCGATGTCGACGGCGCTTCCATGACATCCTCGGCTACAGCAGCAATATTCTCTGCAGAACGGCTACTCCGGGGTCTGCCACGCCTGGCAGCATCTCGTGTTGTGCCAGGTCCTTCGAGGCGAGCGGCTAAACGTCGCAGTGTTTTCACCAGTAGGCGTTGGACGGCCAGGAAATCTGCGACGAAATTCACGTTGTGCCAAAGTCACCGACCGATTATTGGTCAAATAAATAGTCACCAATATTTCGCGTTCTGGAGCAGTGTAGCGTAACATTGTTTATTAATGTGTATTTCGCATGTGTTTACTACACAAATGTCAAAACAGAACTGACATTAGGGGCCAATAGCAAAATTTATAGCATTTTCTGATAGGAGGATTACTTTTGCGCCACCTTGTATTTATTTTCTTAAAAATAAGTTTCTTTAACACAGTTATATCATTTCAAACAGGTCCTTTTTTTGTTGTTATTACCAAAGGAAAATATGCTAACAAAGTTAATAGCATCATTGTATATTTTACATTATTTCAATACAATGGCTAATAAATAGCCGGTGGAATTAAATTAAAACTGCGAACAAAGAAGTAACAAGAAGATACTCAAAAAGTTTCAGCGTGGTACGCGGCTTAGCTTTTTTTAGAAAATATTCGTTGACTATTGTGTATCGCAAATATTTGATTAAAATTCAAATATTTTTTTATTATTATTAACAGTGATATTATTAAAAAATACCTTTGTATACTAACGGCAAACGAAAGTCCATTATTTACAGTAATATTAATATATATATACTAGAGTGTCCCTAAGAGTGTTCTATAAGTTTAAATGTTTGAAATGTTAATACAGTACCCTCTAATTTTTTTATATTTGACTTGAATATAACTTATTCTTAATCATAGACCTCTACGACAACGCCACCCCTAAGCGACTAGGAATTAAAGAGCGAAACATGCGTTTATATAGGGAAAAATTACTTTTTTTCAGTTTTTGGAAATTTTTTTAAATACTATAATAGTTTATATTCTTAATAATAAATTATTCGACATAATGACAATAGTATGTATTAAAAAAGGTATAAAAATCGAAAATCGGTTAATAACTAGCCCAGTAATAAATACTGCCCCAGACCACTAATGTGCCAATTATTAATTGACCGAAAAATTCGAGCACACATCTTAAATTTTTTTTTTAAATTGATTACTACGATATAACTTTTTTTTCAAAAGACTCAAAATTGAGAGATATGGAAGAAGTTTTTTTTTTGGATGTCGGTAACCTGTGTTAAGGTAATGTCAAAGACGGGCAACATTTTTGGGGTGCTTTTCAAATCTATAATTTTTAATAAATTTGAT
This sequence comes from Delia radicum, assembly GCA_021234595.1. Classification (NCBI taxonomy): domain Eukaryota; kingdom Metazoa; phylum Arthropoda; class Insecta; order Diptera; family Anthomyiidae; genus Delia; species Delia radicum. The sequence goes on along the minus strand of CM037854.1, from coordinate 16,340,210 downwards.
ATAATTTTTATTAAAAAATAAAAATTATGTTTTTTCGACCTTTAATTGTGTAATGAAAATGAAAATTATTCAAGTTCGAGGCCATGCTCTATATTGCTTTATTAGGATATTGTCCTAACAAATAATCTATAGAGTTTTTTTGTTTTCAAATTTATTATTTGACCCTTTCAGAAATGTGTTGATAGATCTATTTCGGGAATTTTCTAGGTTCCCAACATCAGAAGTCGTTTAGTTTACTCCCCCTGTGTTGTTTATAAACTAAATAAAATATAAAAAGGAGGAAAAAAACAAAAAAACCTGTATTGAATATCCACCAGAGGGTGCCTTGCACATAACAAAGAAGTTTTCAATTTATTTTTTGATCAATGGTTATAATCTTTAACTTCAAGCTCATATATTAGTTCTCATGTAGTGAGAAAACTAGATTATATGAATGTTTGATGTTTGGCATGGGATTGTTACCGCTTTCAAAACGTGATGATGGGAACGAAGAAAATTCCCGAAATAATTTTTAATTTTAAAATGTTTGTATATTTGCACTATAGGGAATTTTTTAAGACATTTTAGGAAACAAAAGTAAAAAAATTTTAAAATTTTCCCCGGTACACTTGGGTAGGGCAACGATTTGATTTTTTACGTTTTTCGAGGAAATTGTGTTTTTTTTGGTATTAACAAGGCTTATTTGTTGTCATAAAATATTTAAAATCAAAAATTAGTTGCATTAGTAACTTTTGTTGTTTTATTTTATAACAGCAGCTGAAAGTAGAAAAAAAAAATTTTTTTTCGATCCATGTGGTCGTTAACCCCATGTGGTCATGTGGCCCCAAATGATCCCAGACTTATTTATTTCAATTTACAAAAAAATCAAAGCTTTGCTTACTTCTATCAAGTTTTAAGAAACGTTATCTAAAATATTGTAACACAATATCTGAAGATTCTGTGGCAATAATTGTGAGCAAATTGGACAACGTTAACCCGTGCCGTGCCGCATTTATAGGAGATATTGCTGGAATTTATATACATTTTAACAAAAAATATTGAAGTCCTTTTTTTACAAACCTTGCTACAGCCATTTCTTAAAGTCATAAAAAATATTATGCACAATGTTAACCCTCTTGGCATGTAAGTAAGTTCTTATTTCCTTTTTTTCTATAAAAATAAACAGATGTACATTTTCCGAAAAGTTTGGTATTGAAAATGAGCAAAATCGGTCCAGTGGCTTAAAGTTGTGAGTGAAAATGTGAAGGTACCTCTAAATGTTCCATATTGGTTTATAATGCACAAGTATACTAGTAATATTTCTTAGCAGCGTAAATATCATAAAATAAAACGTCATATATTTCCACTAGACGTAAAAAGATGTAACGCTATTTAACAGTTTTTAGGGGTAGAAGAATCAATTTCTGAATAGGAAACAGCTCCAAAAGTAACAGGTCAAGTATTGTCAAAAGATGTTCTGTTTGTCTGCATTTTATAACAATTTTGGTAAAATTTTGTTTCAGGTTAAAAATATATATATATATATATATATATATATATGTATGTACACCGCATACTCTAGAGACATTTATTCATTCCCCCACATAGTTTAGGGACATTTGCTTACTTTGGGGACTGTCCCCAAAATTTCGCGCCTTTTCATACATCTAGCGTTTAAGATGAGGACAATTTTTCTATACACCGCATATTCCGGCGACAATTTTGGGCGTGTCCCTAAAGTATGCGCTGTGCATACATATATATGTATGCACGCGCCTTTTCATACATCTAGCGTTTAAGATGAGGACAATTTTTTCGATACACCGCATATTTCGGGTACAATTTTGGCCATGTCCCCTAAAGTATGCGCTACGCATACATATGTAAGCAAATGTCCCTAAACTATGCGGGGGAATGAATAAATGTCTCTAGAGTATGCGCTGTGCATACATATATATATATATATATATTCATACATCTAGCTTATTAGATGAGAACAGTTTTTTCGATACACAGCATATTTCGGTACAATTTTGGCCATGTCCCTAAAGTATGCGCTGTGCATACATATATATATATATATATATATATATATCTGCTGCATAAAATGTATTTATAAAGTTTTTTCAGCAGAGGGTCACTTTGGCACTAAAAGCATATAAGGGTTAATTTAGCTCATAATATTTTTTTTGGAATTTAAAAAAAATTTTGTCAAAACAAATAATTTAAATATTTATTATTTAAATGTATATAAATTCCTGCAGTATCTAATTGTATCTGAATGCGGGACGGCACAGGTTAACGTAGTTTAATTTTTTCAAAACTGTTGGCACAGAATTTTTAGATATTGTGTTATAATACGGTGTTCAATTTATGAAAAAGTCAGTAATCATGGCTCTATAGCGGTCACCATTGAATAATAGACTGATTGGGGGTCTTCCTTTACGCTACGCTCTACAGCAGCAATGACTTCTTCTGTACGCACTGTACGACGTCTCTGTAAATGCATATTATCATTTAGAGTAAACGTGGTGCGAAAAACGTTCCACAGTTAATCGATTTAATTGCTCTGATGGACTATTATGTTGACCGTAAATTGGACGTAGTGCGCGTTACGTATTTCGAACAGAACCATGACTTTCAAAATAAATTTACACAATTTAGAAGCGTTGTTCAGGCGGCAGATGAGTCATTGTTTAACGTGGGTACCCGGCGTGATGGCCTAACCCCACGGCGCTCTTAACACCGGGTGAATATGATGCGTCCACCACCGCCCAGTTTTGCGGGACGCTGAGCGTCCACGTTAGGTTTCCAGTTTCTGAGTTTGAATATAGGCAATTACTCACCCCACTGTAGGGGTCGAGGCCTATCCAAAACCTCTGCTTTGATCTCTGGATCACAGCACCCGGTTGAGAGTGCAACTCCACACCGAACACCGAAGTGTTCTTCCTGCATTTAGGCTAACCAACAGCCCCCACGAACTCCCCGAAGGGGCCGTTCCCAATAGCCATTACCGTAAAGGACAATAGAGGAATCATGCAAATATGTAAAACAATTCGAACACAAAGCAATGACGCTGTATAGCTAATTACCAGTTATTATTATGTCAGACAATCCCAGCTCGCTCAAGAAAAACAAAACATCCAGCACACGCAACTAACCTGGGCCGAACCACCCAGGTTTCAACAAACGACAACGACCAACCATTACTCCTTCAGACGCACTCCACTAATCCGCACCGACTGGTCCCATCTTATTGCAACGATTGTCCTGTCTGACATAAATAACTAGTATCACAAGTATACCGAGACTTCTTGCGAATCCGAATTGAGTATAAGCAGAGGACTCCTCTAAATATACCTTTACGGCGGGCCAATGGCTCCCGTGGTCCATTTTATAGTCTTTGGTAAGACCTTGTAGCCGAAGCTACTTCCAGTTGAGTCGCAATTAACTCAGCAGTGGTCTACCTTTGATCAACGAGGTCCACAAGTACAAATCTGAAACCACAGATAAGACAGTAGAGCCTCGCCAATCTAGCCATGATTGTCAGCCGCCAAGAACGTATCTCTATCGATACCAATAGACACGTCGAACTTGTCGTTGTCCAGGTGAAACCAACATGGAGGTGATCTTAGGCACTTGTTGTCAGCCTGCTAGGCAACTTTACACCCTGTTCAGGCGGTAGTCTATTCGTGTTGAATTGCCAAACCGAACTAAACATAAATCACTTAACAGCTGACAAAATGGCCGACAGGTAAACAAGTGTTGGCAACTTAAAGTTTTATACCTGTGTAAAAAACACCCTTTACTTATTTTGTTCAAGTATTTATAGCTAAATATCGATTACCACTAACTATTCACTCTTACTTTGAGCTGATTTTTATGATCGTTTCTTTTGAAAAAAAAAAACAGCTTAAAGTTTGTTACTTAAACTGAATGGGATGAGTTTTTTGTTCATTGAATTTATTTTTTTGATTTTTTTCCTGAAGCGTAAATTTTAATTGAATGACTTTTTAATGAGTTTAACATTTTCCTTTTTGTTTGTTTAACTAAAGTCATAGCAACTCTACGTTTATACACATAAAATATTTCAAAGATTATAATATTAATTAAAAAGGGATTTTTTCAGAGTTAAATTACACAATTTGTAGTAATAAGTTCAAAGGGATATTAAGTTTTTTAATATTTTAAGGATATAAAATTAAATGCTGATATAAAAACTTATACATAAATAAAATTGTATATATTACAACCCAGCGACAAAATTTTTTCGTTATAATGTAGACATGAAATATGATTTTACTGAAAGCCAGGAAATCTCAGCTTTTTAAGCGCTAAAATCCGTGCTTATTATGCCCTAAAGTAATGCTTTCAAGTTTGAATTCGTCCAATAAAAATCATGACATATGCAAGCAGGTTTGTAAGGGATTCTTTTTAACTTACTTCCTTGCAAACCTGCTTGCAGGTAAGTAGCGTTTTTTACTGGGAAGCATGTCGTAGTAGTAGAATATTGTGCAACAACACTTTAACTATTCAGAGAGGAATCACAACAAATTTAATGCATCGATGATTTTTTGATATGAATTAACATGACATAACTTCCGAAAAAACATACTACAAGAGATTAAACGCAACGGTACATTACAACAACAATATATGTACAAAATATAATTGTTTTCAAAAATACTACCCCAACTGCAACACTTAGAATACTTTGTAGACCACTGCAAATGTAGTTGAAAACAAATGAAATTTCACTTTAAGTACGGAACGACTTACATTTCATTTAAATCAACTAACATTGTCATTTGTTTTTTAATGTTCAAAAAATGACTAACAATTGTAGTAAAAAATAAACAAACCTTTTTTTTTTTATTTTTTTAAATAACAAAAACCAATTGTAAAAAATTAATGTATAATCATAAAACAGTCATTTGATGTGGGTTCTTTTTTTAAATGAACTACAAGGTAAGTAAATATTTTAATTTGTTCTACAAATGGCTGACATTTACATTAAAAATAAAGAAACTGTATTACAACCCAAACAACTACATATTTTTAAAGCAGAATTTCCCTGAGTGAACGTATGAGTATTGTTCAATTGTATAAATTGAACAATACTCATAAATTGTTCAATTGTATTGTAATGAGTACCATTGTACCATCACCGATCCCAGTATTATTAAAAAACATATGTTAATAAAACATATGTTATTAAAACATATTTTTTTTTTTTTTTTTTTTTTAGTATGTAGGAAAATTAGGACATAAATAAACATAAATAAATGTAAACAAAAAAGAATTAGAATTTAAGAATACCGTTAATTTAGTTTATAAACAAGGAAATTTGTTAAATAAAAATCAATTGCCTTATTGAACCGAACTCAGCCGAGTAATTGGCTCTTGTTTGTTTTTTTCCTATTAAAAACTTACCAGCGCTCCAGTAGTGCTTTTTATATAAGGAGATAAAAGAAATTGTAGAAAATTTAAATATTAAAGAGGAAATTTTAAACGATAATTTGCAAGACGGCAATTTACCAAATATGGCTAGTTTTGACATTAATATGGTGGGTAAAAACCTACAAGTTTTTAAAGGTTCGTACAAACATGTGGAAGATTTTGTAACGCAAACAGAATTGTTACACAATTTAACAAAAAATGAAGACAGAGAAACATTTATTAAGTACGTCTACAATTTCAAATTGACATCTCAGGTTCGTGGTGTTTTAGGTCGTTCAAACAGACCGACTACGTTTTTAGAATTGAAAACGGCATTAGAGAGGGCTTACCCTAATCCCAAAACGTTACAGCAAGTTTTGACAGAGTTGGGAACTGTTAGTCAGAACAACAAAACCATATCTGACTTTAGGGAGAAAATTTCTGAACTTTCAGATCAGCTAAGCAATTTCGAAATTAAGGACTTATCGAATCCATCCCAAGAGGCTAAAGATGCAATATATAAGATGAGTGATAGTGTTGCTCTTAATATATTCATGAAAGGTGTTAATAGTGATTACCAACAAATTCTATTGGCGAATGTACCAAAAAGTTTTAATGAAGCGGTAGAAAGATGTATGACAGCAGAGAAAATTTAGGGCTCGAAAGTAGAGACGTATTTCATATAAAGAACCGATTCAACAAAAGCAATAATTACAGAAACAACTATAATACGAACAATAATTACAGGAACAGTAATGGTACTCATAATAATTACAGAAACAGCAATGGTACAAACATTAATTACAGAAACAATAATGGTACGAACAATGATTTCAGAAATGGAAATAACAATTATAAGAAAAATGATAGCAGGAGCAACTACAACATTAATAATAATGCGAATAGAAATCATAACAATACATATCGGTCATTCCATTATAATGCCGATGAGGGAAACTGTTAGGGCCGGGTAATATAAAATGTTGCCCAGAGAGGCCAAAATTAAGAATATTTTATATTTCAAGTCGTATGAATTTAAACATAACTATAAAATGTAGCAATATAAATGAGAACTTAACATTTTTGATAGATACAGGAGCGGATATTTCGATATGCAAAAGTAGAAATGTGTCAGAAATAGATACATCAGATACAGTTGGATTATCTGGAACCACAAGTGAGATAATAAATTCAATAGGCACAGCAAATTTAAATTTAATAATTGCAACAGAAAGTATTATTCATAACTTTTACATTGTCGATAATAGTTTTCCTATTAAAACGGATGGAATAATAGGGCGAGATATGTTAACTAAATATATGCGCAAGATAGATTTTGAAACGTTTACAATAACTTTCAATATTAAAGAACAGGATGTCACCCTTCCGATCAATTCGAAACCAACTCATCAAACACACATTATAATACCAGCAAGGTCAGAAGTAGTTACTCCACTTAATATACAAGTAGATGAGGAAAGCATTGTATTAAATAAGGAAATAGCTGAGGGATTGTTTTTAGGGAATAGCTTGATACCCGCAAAGGGAGTGGCGCACGTCAAATTATTGAATACAACAAATGAAGAGATAATATTACATAATTTAGATTGTGAAATAAAACCATTAAAAAACTACAATATTTATCATACAAAAATACAGCATCGTAGAGAGGATGACAGAGCAAAAATACTTTTGGACATCTTGAATATTGGGGGAAGCGACCCATATGCGAAAAGATCTCTGGCTGACATTTGCAGAGAATTTCAGGATATTTTTCATCTTCCTGGTGAGAAACTAAGCGTTAATAACTTTTATACACAAAGAATACAAACTACAGACTCGACACCGGTATACATAAAAAATTATAGACTACCAGAAACACAAATGGAGGAGATAAATAACCAGGTCGACGAATTATTAGCGGACAACATAATTGAACCTTCAATTAGTCCATATAACTCACCACTACTAGTTGTGCCAAAAAAATCTTCTGATGATAACAGAAAATGGCGATTGGTCGTAGACTTTCGCAGACTAAATGAGAAAATAGTCAATGACAAATTCCCGCTAACGAGATTAGAGGACGTTCTAGACAAACTTGGCAGAGCCAAATATTTCTCAACACTGGATATGACCAGCTCTTTCCACCAAATAAATTTACATAAGGACTCGCGTCCGTTGACGTCTTTTTCTACAGGTAACGGCCATTACCAATTTAAGCGACTACCCTTTGGATTGAAAATATCCTCGAACAGTTTTCAACGAATGCTAACAATAGCACTAAGTGGCCTAGATGCTGAAGCTTTTATTTATGTCGATGACATTATCATATTCGGATGCAGTTTGAAGCACCACAACGACAACTTAACAAAGGTATTCCAGAGATTGAGAAAATATAATCTGAAGCTAAATGCAAGTAAATGCAGTTTTCTAAAACCAGAAGTAGTTTATTTAGGACATCTTATAACCAACGAGGGTATAAGAACAGATCCGGCCAAATACAATATTATAAGAAATTATCCAGTACCAACGAACAAAGACGAAGTAAGGCGGTTTGTAGCTTTTTGCAATTACTACCGTAGATTTATACCAGGGTTCGCTGAAATAGCAAAAACGTTGAATTCTCTATTGAAAAAGAACAAACCTTTTCAATGGGATAAAAGTTGTCAAGACTCGTTTGTCACATTAAAAGAGAAATTAATGAAACCACCAATACTTCAATACCCCAATTTTGACAAACCTTTTATTTTAACCACAGATGCGTCAAATTATGCTCTAGGTGCAGTCTTATCGCAAGGCGAAATTGGCAAAGATCTACCAATTTCGTATGCAAGTAAATCTCTATCCAAACACGATATAAACAAACCCACAATTGAAAAAGAGCTATTAGCCATTCATTGGGGAATAAATTTTTTTAGACCATACCTATACGGCAGAAAGTTTTTAGTAATCACCGATCATAGACCGTTAATATCTCTTTTTACACATAAAAATCCATCATCAAAGATGACGCGAATTAGAATGGATTTATCTGACTATGATTTCGAGATAAAATACAAAAAGGGTAAAATGAATACTAATTGCTGACGCCTTATCCAGAATTGTTCTAAATAGCGAAAGTTTGAGAGCCATGATCCCAGTTAGGGATGAAACTGATAAGACTATATTGGCAATAACCAGAAACATGCAAAAACAACTTGCAAATACAAATAACCCTGATGATACCAACAATAGAAAATACACGTCCAGGAAAAGGCCTCATGAACCTCTTGTCTGGGACTGTACTTCATTATCGGATTTGAAGAAGATGAGAAAACTTAAGTTTGAAATAAATAAAAATTGTACAATCAATCAAATTGATATATCGAAAAATGAAATTATAGCAAGATGCAGTGATAATCCATCGAGCACAACGATGACTTTGGAGAAGCTGGTATCAAAAATGCATAATTTAGAAATACACGAACTGGCTTTAAGTAAAAGCAGTCGAATATTTAATACCATGGCCATGGAAAAATTTAAAAAATTATACAACGAATTACAGTTGAGAACGAAAACAAATTTGAAAATATTATTATATAATGAACCGGAAAGAATATTTTGCAAAAATACACAAATTAAACTTATAAATGAATATCATGATTCGACACACGGAGGACACTTGGGTGTCAGAAAAACAGTATTGAAACTTAAACAACGCTACATATGGAAGAATATGAGCAGAATGGTAAAGGAATATATTTCAAATTGCAAGCAATGCAAAATAAATAAACAAATTAGACATACAAGAGAGAAATTTACAATAACAGATACGCCTGGTACTAGTTTTGAAACGGTATCAATTGATACAGTAGGACCTTTGCGTTTGTCAAATTATAACCGATACGTGTTAACCATACAATGCGAACTAACTAAATACGTTGTAGCATGCCCTATGGAGACCAAAGACGCGAAAACGGTCGCAAGAACATTAGTAGAACAATTTATTTTGAAGTACGGTAATTTTAAAATTCTAAAGTCAGATAAGGGCACTGAATTCACGAACCAACTAATGTCAGAAGTTTGTAGTCTTTTGGATATAAAACAAATTTTTAGTGCCCCATACCACCACGAACTTTAGGGTCAATCGAAAGGAATCATAGAGTACTGAATGAATTTCTATTAAATTATTGCAAGGACAATGAATGGGACGTTTGGATCCCTTACTTTTCATTTGCGTACAACACCACACCGCATGTAGATACGGGTTACACACCATACGAATTAGTCTTTGGAAAGTTGCCTTACTTGCCAAATGACAAAGTTACAAAACAAGAGACATTTTATAACACGGAAAATTATGCGAATGAGTTAAAACATAGGCTAAAATTCTCTCTGGAAAAAGCAAGGGAATATCTGGACATTGTAAAACGCAATAGAGTAGACAAGGATAGAAGAATAACCCACTCAGTTTAGAGATAGGAGATTTGGTTTTATTAAAGACAGTGAATAGAAAGAAAATCAGGCGCCGTACAATGGGCCATATAAAATAATAGAAAGGCAGGGAATAAATTCTGTCTTAGAAATAGGCGGTAAGCCAAGAAAATACCACAATAACATGTTAAAAAAATATATAATTGAATAAATATAAAAAAAAAAAAAAAAAAAAAAATTATAGAGATAATTTTGTAAATATTTAGTGATTAAATTTCTAAAAATGATTTTTGGATGAAAACAAAAATCATTTTTTTTTTAAAGGGTGAGGGTGTAATGAGTACCATTGTACCATCACCGATCCCAGTATTATTAAAAAACATATGTTAATAAAACATATGTTATTAAAACATATGTTAGTATGTAGGAAAATTAGGACATAAATAAACATAAATAAATGTAAACAAAAAGAATTAGAATTTAAGAATACCGTTAATTTAGTTTATAAACAAGGAAATTTGTTAAATAAAAATCAATTGCCTTATTGAACCGAACTCAGCCGAGTAATTGGCTCTTGTTTGTTTTTTTCCTATTAAAAACTTACCAGCGCTCCAGTAGTGCTTTTGCCTTGGCGCTTTCTTAGTGCCGGCTCAGAATTACTTAGTGGCCAGTGGCGTTTAAAACGCCGGCTAAACAATTAACTAGGTAGGATATTTCCTCAACCTATACGACAACATTACAGTATATAATCATATGGCTTGTAGTTCGGGCCAGGCAAAGCTAGCGATTTCTTGTTTGGTTGTGCTGCATATAAAACACTATTTTACATTTTTCACACATTTTCTTTTATTTATGTATTAAATAAGAAAAAAGATTTCTGAAAAGAAAAAATTATAAAAATCATTACATGTTTTATTATGCAAGCTTATCACACACAAACCATATCTAAACGTTAAGAATAATCCTTAAGCAAATCCCAGTTTTCAAGCTTTTAACAAAAAATAGAAACTTTTAAATTTAAAATGGGAAAAAAATATTTAAACCATCCTGTTATAACGTGGGCACAGTGGGACAAAGAAGGCGAGAGCAAACATGCGATTTAAATCAATATTGTTATCAGATTTTTAGTTAAGAGTTTATATTTTAAATTTTCAAATAAACGAAATAGCTCGGAATAGAAAATCAGTAGTTTGGAAATACTGCCGGTTAGCATTTTGAATTATATTTGAACCCCAGATGGCATATTTAATATTATTTTGCATGTGACGAACATCAAAATGTATCAACACTTTGAGGTAAAAAAATGATTTGTGTATATGTTAGCCGGTGTTTCAGCATGCAAAATCCATTCGCGTTAAATATTTATCTTAACGGCGCAAAAATTATGGAGGTTTCCTGTTTCAAGCAAATTAAAAATATTAAAATTACAATTTTTGCTTGGATATAAAAAAAAATTGTATAGTCAGCAAAAAATTTAGCTGAGTCATAAAAATTTTAGTCAGGAGGATGCTTGCAAAAAAGTTGCTAATATCAGCAAAATCGTTTGTTGTAAATCAACGAGCTGACTTTTAGCAACAAAGTTAGTAGATTCAACAAAAGTTTGCTAACACTTAGTGGATTAGAAATTAAAAAACCTTTGTTAAATATTAATAAAATTTTTGCTGAATATTAGTAAACTGAAAAAAACTCAAAAAAAAAATGTAGAAAAATTATACTATAGTTAATTTATTTGCTGAAAATGATAAAACATATTTTTGTGATTCTTTTAAAAATAGTTTACAATATGTTACAAAATATAAAAATGTTCATATTGCCACATTGACGACATGAATTAATTTAATATCTCCAAAAATAGAAATAATTATATATAACATAAACAAAATTATCTTTCAACTGCATATATCAATGACTGCCTAAATGCTGCTATCTTTTAAAGGAACGCAAATGCCTTAGATAATTACAGAAACGGAACAAAAAAAACAATTAAATATGGCATATACAACTCATTTACAATAAGAAAAAGGAAACATAAAAATCTACCTGAGATCTGTGAGGTTCTCTTTCACGTTAGCCTGCCTGCCTGTAAGAATATTTGTTTACTATTTGATAACACTAGATTTTTAATCTCTATAAACATTTAGTTTTGAAATTCACGTTTAATCTTTATTCAATTTAACAATTTTATTTTGTCTTTTATGGAGTTAATAGACAATTATTTTCCCAGGCCGGTAACAGCAGTTATTTGAAAACGCAATTTTGTTTTATGTATGCGAAACATATACAAAAATTTTCCATGGTTAATTTTTTATATGTCTTACAAGAGTGTACTTTTTAGTATCGTTTTCTTCGTCACTAATACATCTTGAAATGCCGCGATATCTAATTCATTCTGCATAACTCTTTCCATATCGTTCTCGCCCACACTATTAATGTGCTTGTCAGCACAATTTTTCAGCAAAAACATTAGTAAATTATTAGTAAGAAATAAGTTCAAAACAGTTAAGTGCTGAATAAACATATATAAATTTTTTTTTGGGTCTAATTCAGTTTACAGATCTGTTTGCGTTTAGTACATTTCAAAGTATATATTACACAAAAAAAAAAAAAATTAATACATCAAAAATTTTTTTTGTCATATATTAGAACTTAAAAAGTAAACCGCGATTATTTAGGAAAACACTCTGTTTTTGCCGGTTTAATGATATTAAGCTGGGTTTATGGTTACTTATTTGCTAGAAATCATATTAAATACTTTTGAATTCGCAAAATTAAAATTGGAAGAATGCTTTTTGAGTTTATGAAAATTTTGTTTGATTCAAAAAATTTAAATTCCTTAAAGTTTTTTGATGCCTTATCGGTTTATCGGTTACCGGTAAAATCTTGTATTTAATTTACGTTTTGGAGGAAATTCTACAGCGCTTTAATTGTCACAAAGGGAAATGTGTTTGGAAAAAAACTACAGCTGTACTCGGTAGGAGCAAAAAAAACTCCATTTTTTTACACTTGATCAGTTACGTAAGACGTGTAGATTCACTCTAGATAATTAAATATGTTATCAAGACATGTTTTTTATAACAAGAATGCGAAAAAAAATTAAGTTTCGCAAAATTTTTAAAAAGTTCATAAAATTTTTACGTTTATAAATTTTTGAGTGCGTTTTGCCTCGAAGGTGCAGTTTACTAAGATAATTAGTTCACGTAAAATGCTAGCAAATTTCAAATATGATTGAAAATGTCAAACGCAAAAACATACATTTTCAAAAAATTCACCCCAATCCCATTTAAGTTAGTGATATTCGTATCGCATTATTGGTGCGCTGACATCAACTTGGTATACATCTTTTTTAAAAACACTGTTCCCAAAACTTAATTCCATTACACTGATCAAAAACCGTATAGAAAAAGTTTGCAAAAGTTTAAAATTTGAAAAATTTTCGTTTCACTTGTAAACCACCATACATCTGTTCACCAAACAGCGATATTGAAAATTATTTTTTAATGAATAAATCTTCCCGGTCTAGTGACTCCATTTGTATTAGTTTGGATTTTAAAATTAAAAACTATGAGAGAAAAAATTAAATGAATGAAAAAAATCTTGTTGGTTTCAAGTAATTTTTTGCATTTTTTTCGGCATTTAAATGGCCATCAATTCTTTAGGTAAAGGCTGATCAACGTGAGACTTTGCACGTCATATCATTTAAGTATTGTCTTCCAAACCCTGTTCAACGTTTATCTCAGTTCTGAAAACCTTGAGAAATATGAGCCATGTAAGGTAGGTTTCAGCGGGAAGTAGCCCATATACAGTAAACAATACAAAAAAACTTTAATATTTCTATTTGATTGGAAAAATAATTTAGTTTTTATTCGTATCCATCATTAAATTTGTCATTTTTGATACAACTTATACCTAAAATCAGGGACCGTAAATAATGATTATTGTTCGTTTTTTTAAATCAAAAAATCAATCACTTAGAACAGACATAAAAAAAATTTATTTCACCATTATTATTATTTTTTGACAATCTTTGCATATCCGTCATAATTTTTAAATTTTTGAGTTTTAAAATTTTCTTTAATGGTTATTTTTTAGTAATAATAAAAAAAATTAGCAATAATCATTATTTTTGAGCAAAAAAAAAAAACTCAAAAATAATCATTATTTATGATTTTTATTTTTTTCGCTCAAAATAAAACTGACTTTCTATTTACGACTTTATTTATATATGATGTACTTACATATTTTTATGCATATGTATATATATTTACACCTACATGAATACCTATAATATAATTTGTACTTAATAATTTTGTTACTAAGCGCTTGTTTTGAATCAGTTGTTATAATTGCATTTGTTTTTATATTTATTTATTTTGTTACTAACAGTCGTTTTGAACTTACATGCGTATGTATGTACCTCACAAAAAAGTCATAAATTGAAAGTGAGTTTTATTTTGAGCGAAAAAAATAAAAATCATAAATAAGGAATATTTTTGAGTTGTATTTTTTTTTGCTCAAAAATAATGATTATGGCTGATTTTTATTAATATTACTCAAAAATAATCATCACCATTGAAGAAAATCCTTAAACTCATAATATAATCATTATTGTGTAATTTTTATTATAAAACTCATAATGATTACGAACCCTGCCTAAAATATTTGAAAAATCAAAAACAAATTTTTAGTTTTTTTTATAGTTTTTGAAATCGTGAGTCACCGAAAATCATGATTAAATATTTACTTTTACGCTTCAAACAATATAAGTAACTTAGCTTTTTTAATTTTAAGTTATATTTAGTGTGAGTTGCCCAGATTTAATGAGTCGATTTCACGAATAAAATCGTTAAAAAAAGTTACGCTTACACAAAATTTACGAGACTGAAACTTTGCACACATACAGGAGCTTTATAACGGCCATAAATTAGCAAACTCAAATGAGAAACAAAAAAGTTACATAAGAAAAAGTAAACGGTATTCGTCGAATCGATAAGGAAAGTTCGTCTAGGGGTAAAGTAAAAAGACACCATAATATGCTTCTAGATCTTTATATTCTGCTGTTACGTTTTGTTATTCGCATTATTTTGTATCTAATACCACTGTGCAAACATCCATATTACTCCTAACAAACACACATACATATGCGTTGGAACAACAATAGAAAACTCTACATAAGTACCAACGATAAAGCATCATTATCTGTACTATTAAGCAGCAGAAGCAGATGCTATTCTAACATTATTATTGTATGTCTCTGCTGTCATTGCGTTGGCTTCATACGACGTACTGTTGCTTAGATTATGCTAATATGTTAAAGAAAATCCACCACATCTCCCAGTATGTCTTCTTCCTCCATATCTCCTTACTTGACTACGGTGATACAATGCGTATGCAGCAGCATAAGGAAAATCAGCTTCATTATTTGCAACATTATCTCAATTCACAACTCAATGAAACACCAGTCAGCCAAGTAGTAGCGATGAGCCGTTTACTTAAAAAAAAAGTGTGAATTGTATGTTGTTATCACACTTTGACATCAGACCAGCGTTGCCAGATCTTAGTTATGAAAAATGTCAAAAATTTTAGAAAGAAATGCTTAAAATTAAGCTAATAAATGCTTAACAATTTTATATGAAAAACCTCTTGATGTTGTTCAATAACTTATAAAATGCAATAAAAACTGCTAAAGACAAACACATCACTTAAACTTAAATATTTTTTGTCATTATGGAGTTTTTTTTGATACCGTAATATCCTATTAATTTTAAGAATTTTTTATGAAAAAATTAATAAAAAAATCATTTTATCATTTTACTTGCCAACAAAAACCAAATAATTTTAAAATTTTATCTATTTGATAATGATATTTTGAAATTAATTCGGGCTTCCAGCTGCTGGGTCACTTGACTTTATAAAATATAAACATTTTAATATTTAAAAAAAAATTGGAATTTTTATTAATGAAACATTATATGCTTAATATTAATGATTTTTTGCATTAAAGTATCATTAACTCATTCATTTTGTTACGAAAAAATTCATTGGGTTAGTAGAAATTTTCAAAGTTCTATCTGTATGCATTGCACTATTTTTACATGTTTTATTTAAAATTAAATGCAGTGGACAACTCCCAGCACAATGTTTTTGTTTCTAATCCGATTGATAAAAAATTAACATGTTTGTAATCTGCTAGTATAAACTAACACATGCTCACATGTGTGGGTTACCTAATAGTTCCCGAGATATTCACATTTTAAAATGTTAAATTACAAATTTAGTCCGTCGAGTTTTTTTTTGCGAATAGCGGAACGAAATTGAAGCCAATGTCTCTTTTGAAATATTGAATATTTAAGTAAAAAAAATCTTGATTAAGTAAAAAAAACGAATGCAATATCTTGTTCCATTCAAAACTACATTCGTTTAAAGTAGAAATTAAAACAAAAGGGTTTTTTTCACAAACCACAAACAGTCTTCAACC
Organism: Delia radicum; assembly: GCA_021234595.1. Taxonomy (NCBI): domain Eukaryota; kingdom Metazoa; phylum Arthropoda; class Insecta; order Diptera; family Anthomyiidae; genus Delia; species Delia radicum. Next base: position 16,323,904 of record CM037854.1, on the reverse strand, counting down.
TCCAGATAAATATTTTTTTTCTAAACATATAAAGTATGCAGAGTATTCTGAAAGGTTTTTTTAAAAGTTGTGTTAAAAAATTCCGTTTCTAAAATTGCCACATTTTTAAGGCAAATATCAACTTTAACCCACTGTTAACAATTGTGCACTCCTCCAATTAGGTAGCGGAAGCGATTGCACTTTGCTGACTTAAAAGGAATATATATATTAATAAACATTTTATTTGAAAAGTGAAAATTTATATTTTAACAAAAATTGAAATTGTTACCTTGCTATTAGGTTACCTTCCTATGAGCATTACCAAGACTGCTTAATTTACTTTCCAACGATACCAAAACACTTTTATGATATATTTATAACAGCTTAACAAAAAATGTTTAAAAGTTACTTCTTATGCAAATATTTCTTATTAGCTATGAGTCCTTGGTTTCACATCTTGTATCATTGAAGACAGGCTAAAAATTAATACAAACACGAATAATAAGAATTATGAGAAATATTTGCTTAACTTTTGAAGATTTCTTGTTAAGGAGTTATTAACACATCATACGAATGTTTGGTAGCGTTGGGAGGCAAATTACCTGTAGATTACGAGATTTTTAAAAAGAGTCGACATTTAGCACTCTTGGTAAAACAAAAACTTTTTTTTTAAAAAAAGAGAAGCAAAACTCAGGAAATTCTTCCTATTAATTAATGTGTGTTGCTTTCTTTGGAAAGGGGATAGTGGAGAGATGAAAGGTGGTGGAAGATGAAGGGCTTCAAACATGGCAACACTGTAATTGCGCGAGTAGATAAGTCTTAGAACAGTTGTGGCTCGCTACCTGATACAGAGTTGGCGAATTTATTGAAGCTTTTTGTTTCATAGCCCTGATTCATTATTATACTTTGGTGGGGTTAAGTGCTATGGGAACACCGACGGCGGGCGCAGCGATACATATAAGTGATAAAAAACTCATACATATTATTTTTCTAAATTGATGTTGTCGTCACCGCGAATCGAACCCGGGACCACCATTGTAACAGTCCAACGCGCTAGCCATTACACCACAACGCCCAGTAATGTGAATTTTCACTATTTAATACAAAATTTTAACACATAATCCAATGATTTTTGCACATAAATTCAGTCAGCAATGCGAAATTTATGTATGAATTTTTGATTTTCTGGAAGAAATCCCACAATTCCCAAAATAAAAGCAAAAAAATATGTGAGTTTTTACGTTTTTTGCTGCCATGTCTACAAGTAAAGCGGGAATTGGAAGAAACTTACTTACTACCTAAAGTTGATATTGCTGTAAAAACTTGACACTTCAGAAGCGGATGACGAGAAAAGTATATACAAATCAAAAATTTGTTTTAACAAAACTCTCTTTTATATAAAAAGGACTTTGAGTATAGTATGCACACTTTATATGTTCAGAAAGGAAATATCAACAGAAAGGAAATATCAACATGGAGGTAAAAGACTGCTTGCCTTTTGGGGCAAAAATGGCAAAAAAATCCTTTTTTTTTAATTCTATTTAAAAGGAATGTAGTTTTTGAGTGGACCAAGATATTGCATTAATTTTTTTTATTTATTTAGTCAAATAACCACTATTTTAAAAAAGAAATTGGCCCCGATGTCGTCCCGCTATTTGCAAAAAAACTGGAGACCAGATGGACCAAATTTGGAATTTCACATTTTGATAGGGGAATATCTCGGGAACAATTACAGGCAAACCTCACATGTGAACATGATTCTTGTTAGTCTCTACTAGGAGATTAAAAATGTCTTAATATTTCGCAAGTCTCATTAGAAATGAAATCATATAAATCACTCAAATTTGTATGTGCAAAAAGTTCCCTAGTCGGGATGGTCATATTGCCGCCCGTGGGTTGCTTGGAAGGTTCAAATCAAAACTTAAGCTCGTTGTTACGTCACTTATACCTGTTCCAAATTTCATTTCAATTTAACTTCTTAGTAAGAAATGGCCGTATTACATCCAAAAATGTTGTGATATAACTGTGCCCTCTAATGGGCAAATTTGCAACCGTGCTGCATTAGTGGAAGGTTCAACAATAATTTTATTTTTATCACAATTAAATCAAAATTTTCGATTTGTTAGAAAAACAGTTCCTTTTCAAAAGTGTATAAATTTATTTTTACATCGTAAACGTGTAAAATTTTAAAAGTTATCATAACTTTAAGTTTTTTTTAACAGATTGAACATAATACCCAAGTGTGTTCAAAAATGGCTAAATCTAGCCACAAAATGGCTAAATTGGTAACACCCCTTCAGACACACACATACAACTTAACATACACACACATTTAAAGTCATTATTACTCATCCATAGACACATTCGACTAAGTTTAATTCATTCATTAAACACTGCTTAGTATGCATGTGACGTCATGTCAATCGATATCATGGAAAATAGCTACAGTTTTGAATGTGAATAGAAATATAGGAACGGTATTGTCGTTGTATGTTAACCTACACTCAGGGAAATTGTGCTGTAAATATTTGTACACACAGAGAAAAATTTAGATATTTGCCAACTGAAATTCGGGTACTGTGACTCAAAATCGGTTCATTCGAATTTCAGTCGGTTGGTAAAACTAAACATTTGTTTTCACAACAAAATTCGGTGAATTCAACTGAATTTAAGTTGCAACACTCAAAATATTCAGAAATCTAATGTTAATATCGTTGTACTAACTGAATTTATAAGTTGTTAACCTTAATATACACTTTTTAATTCGGTTGGCACTTTATTTATTTATTTCTCTGTGTGTAGTTGTTTCAGTTATAATACACTATCTTTATTTTTAAGTGAAAAAACAGTCATTTGTAGGTGAAATTTCAGTTTGACTACAATTGTAGTTCATTTAAAAAACAAACCACATCAAATTACTGTATTATGATTTTACATTGATTTTATGCGGTAGTTTTATTTTATTTATTTTTTAGTGTATATGTGGTTCATTTTTACTACAACTGTGGTTCATTTTTGAAGAGTAAAAAACAAATGACTATGTTAGTTAAATTTATTGAAATATAAGTCGTCCTTTCTTTAAGTGAAATTCCATTAGTTTTTAACTACATAGGTAGAGTTCTTTACCTACATAGTATTCTCAGTGTAGTAGTAGAGGAGTGGGCGAACTTTTCTTCTTGTGTGTTAAAAATATAAAAATTTGTTCTTAGAAATATTTTGCAGTCACCTCTTACACGGGAGGTATCCCTAGCCGAATCCGCAGGTTTTAATTTACTTTAAATATGTTGTCTAGTATAAAAAAAGCACCGTGTTATAAATCGGCATACATTTATAAATAAATGAGCACACATGCTTAATACGTGTCCACATGTACTCATACATGATTCATATGTTTTCATAAACGAATTAAACGTGTTAATATTAATATGTTGGACGATATATGAAAATTAAGGGAAATGCAAAATCACTGATGACACAGAAACTAGTCTAGTCTGATTTAAAAATTAATAGTGTTTATGATTTTTAGAGGAAACGTTTATTCTTCTTCTTAACCTCTACCTTTCTAAACTATTTAATTTTAAGTAAAATGTTATATTTAAAAAAAAAATTAAATTTTTTTATCAAAACCTCATTGCGTTTAGTGCAGGATCATGATTCTTAATAAGACCTTCACGTTATGCCATGTCAATATTGATATTTAAAAAAAAAATGCAAAAAAAATAATTAATATGGCAACCAAAAATAAGCTAAAGCTTTTTATTTAATTGAAATGTTAGAACTATGTTAGGAACATTTTTGCTGAATTTAGCAAATTTTTTGCTGATATTAGCAATTTTGTGTTAGGATCCTCACAGCAAAAGTATTGCTGACTGTACAGATTTTTTTTGAGAATAGTGACGATTTAAAAAAAAAAGTTATAGAAATATACTGTTTATTTTTAAATTAGTGGCTAATTTTTATAATTAAACGGCTCATTTTACTGTTGTTTAAGCTCTTAAAACATTGTTTTTAAAGCTGTTTTTTTTATGGCTGCAGTTATAATCTTAGTGTCCATTCTTTAATTAAATAAAATTGCCTTTGATGGAGAGATTGAGCTAAAAAGTTAATCCGGTAAAAAGCGGCTTAACTACATATGTTTGTACTGAATTAGGCAGTTAATCTACTTTTTACAAGATTGACTTTTCAGTCTAAACTTGCTATAAAAATAATTTACTTTAAACACTTTCTTCAAATTCAAATATCACAATCTTTGTCATTTAAAATATTCATAGATGTAAAAATATAACTACAAATCAATCAAGTAGACATCAATCAACATGAAATATTTTTTCTTCTATCGGTTAGCAAAAACGTGTTTAACTGTAGACCAAAAACTGCATGTATAAATTATAGAAAAAATACTTTAGACGAAAGATTTATGGCGTCACTAAAAATATATCCGTTTTAGTTTACAACAAATAAAATAAAACTCAATACAAAAATCGAACAACAAAAATGAAAAGCAAATTTAGGAAAACAAAACATCAAAGCAAAATTTAAATAAAAATGAACAAAAACAGACTGTCACAAAATAAGAAAAAGTCGATTTGGTTTGAAACCCCGATACATTCTTCTAATAGATTTCGTCTCACTGGTTTCAAATATGTTTTCCAAATATTTCCATCTTGTCACAATTGTGAATAATCCGCCATTAAAAACGCAAGAAATAGCCACATCCAAACAACTTAAGACTTTTTACTGCGATGGTAGGTATATTTAACTTTTTTCTCTATAATGAGTTAACAAACTTTTTAAATTTGAGTATTATTATACAAGAAACTTGCATTTGAAAAATACTCTGTCAAAAAGTTTCTAAATATTACATTTTTAAAAGTAGCCTAGGCCATGCATCCGACCAGCTTAAATTTATTTCAGGGTCACGATCAGAGATGTAAAGTGTCGGCGGCGGCTGATAATAGACTGAAGGTTTAATTTCATTAGAATAACGTACAATTACAGCAAGCATAAAATCAAAATTTCTTCAAACAGACAATACACATTAGACTGGTCGTAATTATATTTTTTTTGAAATTTGATTGCTTGCGCTGCTTAAAATATGAGTTTGGTGTAAGAAATCATGTCCTAATTTTTCAGCTCAATCCGACGGTGCCTAGTCGTGCCTAGTGGGGCCCAAAGTTCCCCATATGATAAAAAAACATCTATTCAATCAGATCTTTATAGTTATACTAGTTGAAAAGCCCATAGACCGAAAATCAAAATTCTGGTTTCGTTACGATCTTCCGCAGAGAAAGTACTTTAAGTATGCCAAATTTCAGCTTTAATTTAAAAATATGTTGTGTTATGTTAACACAAGCATAATAGTTTTTTCAACTTTTTGACAGCAAGAGCATCTAAGGGTTAATTTAGTCCAAATTATATGTTAAATGATTAAAGTACTGGTCTAAGCCAGGATTGTAAAAAAAAAAGAATTTAAACACTTTTTGTTCAAATATGTATAAATTCTCGCAGTAACTTCTTTGACCTTAATGCGGCTCGGCAAGGGTTAACGTAGTTTAATATGTCCAAAACTTTTGGCACAGAATCTTCAAATATTGTGTTATTATAAATTTGAATCACGTTTATTAAAATTCGAAAGTAGTAAAAAAATCTTCAACGTTTTTTGTAAATTGAAATATATAAGTGTGGGGTCTCTTGGGGCCTCTGGTCCACATGGGTTAATTCTATCCAAAATTTTTTATTCTCAACCTTAAGTCATGATGATAAACAAAAACAACAAACGGTACAAAAGTAGCTAATTTTCGATTTTAAATATTTTATGACAACAAATAAGGCAAAAATTACCAAAAAACACAATTTCCTCGAAATTAACAAAAATTAAATCGTTGCCCTACCCAAGTGTGCCAGGGGATATTTTTAAAATTTTTTATTTTCGATCTCTAACATGTTCTAAGCAAGTCACTGGAGTCCAAATCTCAATTTTTGCGATTTTGTTGAAGAAATTTTTTTAAAATTTGAAATTGGAGATTTGAAAAACACCCCAAAAATTGTGTCCGTTTTTGACATCACATTAGGACAGGTTAACGCCATCCAAAACAAAAAACTTCTGCTACATCCCACAAATTTGAGTCCTTTTAGTAAAAAAAATATATTTCAGTAATCAATTTAAAATTTTTTTAAAGTGTGTGCTCGAATTTCTCGGTCAAGTAATAATTGCCACCTTAGTGGTCTGGGGCATTATTTATTACTAGGCTAGTTTTTAGCCGATTTTGTGTTTTTATACCTTTTTAAAAACATAATTATATCTTCATATCGATTAATTTACGTTCTTGAGTAAAAACTTTTACGACATTTAAAAAATTTTACAAAAACTAAAAAAAAGTGACTTTTTCGCCTGTTATTCCGTTTTCTAAATTTTAGGGATGAATGGGGTCGGGAAGGCATAGTCCGATTGAGCTAAAACTTTCACAATAGCATTTTTACACTAAATGACACAATCCTAGACCTGAGCACCTTCAAATTTCAAAAAAAAAATTTGCCCATATCCACTAAAACCACTCTAATCTATACAATATATAATTTCTTAGTATGTCCGAATTTTTGTATGTATGCCTATTCTTTCCGCAACTTTCTGAAGCCATCTGATGACATAGGAAGCCGAAATTTGGCATACTTAAAGTACTTTCTCTGCGGAAGATCGTAACGAAACCAGATTTTTGATTTTCGGTCTATGGGACCGGCTTTTCAACTAGTATAACTATAAAGATCTGATTGAATAGATGTTTTTTTATAATATGGGGAAATTTGGGCCCCACTAGGCACGACTAGGCACCGTTGGACTGAGCTGAAAATTTAGGACATAATTTCTTACACCAAATCTCATATTTTAAGCAGCGCAAACAATTAAATTAAAAAAAAAAAATCCCATACAAGATGCGACCAGTCTAATACTCATGCATAAGAAAAAGCTAGGTAAATTTATTTTTGGGTTGCAAACACTATTGCTAACTTTTTTTTCAAGAAAAGTAGCTGAATCTTACCCAACAAACCCGCTAGAAATAGCTTAAAAAAAATTTATAGAAAAGTAAGAAAAGCTAAATTTTAGTTAAACCCGCTAAAACTTGAAAAATATAGGAATTATTGAGTTCTTTGAAATTGTTTGGGTTTAAATTAGTAAGTATTACTGAAATACTCTAAGTAATACAAAATATTACCGATATTTTGCTAACAAATAAAAATATATTTTTATTTAACTTGAACTAAGATGAATTTTAAAGAAAAATTTTATATTTTTATATGAAAATGGAAAAATGCAATTCAAAAAATTTTTGTTCTAGTTATATTGATAAAATTAGATTTTTGTAATCATATGTTAAACATTTTATCGCGCAGTGTTACAGAATTTACCTAGTTGCCATTGATCAAAGTTTTACTAGAAAAAGCTTTATTTATATAAATTTACTACCGTTATTCGAGAACAGTCATGGTATTATTTTGCGCACATACCCAGGAAAAAATTACACATTCCAAAAAGAAGGTGATGCCCACACTTGCTTACATATCTCATTGCCAAATTTAGTAACTGCAATACCAAACTCATTCCAACGATAGAGTCAAAAAAGCAAGTAGTATTGTAATCAATTCTTTAAATTTAAACCAGAAAGCATGAACTCAATAACACAGTAATTATTTACTTAAAAGAAAATAACAATGTTATTAACTTACACGTATAACTTTTTGTACTCAAGAAGTAATCATATACTTTTTCTTAATAAAAGGACGTTATTGGAAGTAGTTCCTAATTTTAAAAAAAGAAGTTATACAATTTTAAAGAATTTATCTCATATATTTTTTCAAACAAATTTTTATTTGCCGGAAAATAATACTAAAAACAGAAATTGCATGTTGCCTAAATTTTGTTAAACTGTGGTTAGGTATTAATGAGGGAAGCGCACGTGAGCAGAAAATTGTGAGTGGAAGTTGAAATTACTGACGTTATCGTGAGTGAGTGTAAAAAAAAAATTCGAGGGTGATTGTGCGTGAGTCATATTTTTGTTTTTCAATTTTGAATTGTTCTTTTTTTTTGAAAAATTTATATTTTCATGGTTTATAGCTCCAAAATTATGACAAACCCATATTGTCATAACAATTCGATGTTTCACTTTTTAGGATTTTATTTGCGTATGAGTTTAGATCGTTATATTTGAGTGACCTAGGAGAATCAAGTGTGAGTAAAAGCTGAATTAACTTATGGAACTACTTCTTTTTTTTTACTTCTTATTTTTTCTAGGGAACTATTTATTTATTTTTTTTTGTGTAAATACTTTGTAGTTTTACAATGGAACTATTTCTTTATTAAAAAATGTATGTATGTGTAAAAATATAAAGTAAATGGTTCTTCGGTAAAAAAATAATCAATTCTAAAGAATCAATTATTTTAGTCTCACGCCCTGTTAAAAGAATCGAGTAGGTAATCTAGTAAGGAATGCGTTCTGCCCAAAATGCTTGATTACAAACCCGCTTACCTTTTTGGAAATTTTTTGCTGGGTAGTTACCTAAAAAAAACTTGTAGTATATATCTCCGATTCTTCACATGCAATACAATTATAGCAAGCAATTGTCAAAATTATTTCAGCTCAATAAATTTCACGCGAAGACACATAATTTTAATTTAATCGTTGACATTCAATCGGCTCTTACAATAATGTCTGACATCAATGCCCAAATTCAGTTTTTATTTGAATTCAGCAATCAAAAACTACATAAATTTTAGTAAATACAATTGGGAAAAAGTATTATTTGTAGAAAAAAATAAGTTTCGTATTAAAATTTATTTATTTTAATTGTACTTGTTTTATTGCTTTAAACTTGTTTCATTTAATTCATTTATATTAAATAGTAATTTTAGAAATATTCATAACAATTCATGTTCTTACTTTCAACATTCGCATCAGATTTTGAACATGAATTTATCCCAAATATTTTTATTTGTATTTTTTATTCTCCAAGCGCATTTACAATCAACAAATATTCAAAAATCAGAAATCAAAATGGGAAATAATTAGATTTGAAAATTGAGGTGAATGGTAAAAATGAGAATCCGAATAGCTACTAATGATATTTACTAGCGCTATGTCAAAAAAGATAAAGATTTTCTGAACCACAAAATATGAATTTTTGTATGGAATTTGAAAGTCGAAATTTTAATGACTTTTTTTTAAAGCATTCTTCATTAAAATATGAAAAAAAATGTTAATTATGGTCGAATATGTCAAATGGCTTAGCCGATTCAAGCCGATAATGTCGGCGGCGGCGATATAAACTTTGAACCTTACTTTTTCTAATGTATGTGAAAAATGTTAAAGTTATTACGCCAACTTTGTTTAAACTGCATTTCAAAATTAAAATTTATTTTTCTCAAATCCTATCTTAAACTTTTATTTATATTTTTGTTTAGAAGGCATTTGCTAAATGTACACTGATAATAATACATGCAAAAAAAATACCAATAAATGACAAAATGACAAAAACTTTCGTAAAATAAACCAATATTTGTTCATTTCACGAAAATTGCTGTTGTTTTTGACATTCATTTCGGATTTTTACCAAGGATAATTATGAGTGTGTCTTTACGCTATTTTAACAATCAGTTTTAGAAAATATCATCCCGGGTACTTAATAGTCAAGTGTTTTCCAAATATGTATCTTTATTTTGAATCACTAGACAGCAGAAAACGTGTATTAAACGGCTTCAAAAACTACCAAACTAGCCATTTTTGGCAACTTTAACTAAAGTTTTCACAAAATTGTGACGTGTGAAAACAATCGGATGCTGGAGTTGGAATCTGGAAATCAAAGACGATATAAATCACATATCGGCGTTCAAACCAAGAAAGGTTGTCGAGGTGTGAAATTTAAAGAAAGTTCAAGTTAAATAAACAACATAGTACATTTAGTATTATTCAAATGTATACATGAGCGTATGAGTGTTATTTAATTGAAATAAAATCACTCATACGTTATGATGTTTATTATTTGTATAATTTCTTGTGTGTATTTTTTTCTAAATTTCCTCCTTCATACATGAAATTATTTTTACAAACTGCAATTGAATTTTAATGACTTACATTTTTTTAACTTGTTTTTCCTCTCTTACAAACTGCACGAAAAATGTTTTCCGTTACAATTATGGCTTCATTTCCTGTCCATATTCATTAACTTCCGTCTACTGCAATAATTTCTAGCATTTATTTGTTTGTATAAATCAATGCATGTTATTTTTTAGGAAAAATTGTTCTCTCTGTTTCTCTGAATGCTGTTAGTTTTTTTTTTTTTTTTTTATTTGAAATATTTTCAGGATTCTTTCTACTTTATTTTTTAATTTAAAGGTTTTCCAGCATTTGCTTTTTTGTAGTAGTATTTGTTGTTATTTATTCATGTTTTCTTCATTACTATTGTATAATAGCCTTTCCATGTCACCAGGCATAAAATATCGTTTTTTCAAACATACAATCAGTATAGACTTTTTTCCGCGTACACTATAAAAAAAGTCAATAAATTCAGCAATAAATGTTGCCGAGTCTGCAAAATTTAAAAAATTCCTTGCTAAAAAAAAAAAAAAAAATTTTTGCTTAATACTAGTTGACTGAAAAAAAATCAAAAAAATTTTAGAATAATCATATTTTTGTTAATTTATTTGCTCAAAATCCTAAAAAAATTTTTGTGATTCTGTTAAAAATAATTTGCAAAATATGAAAATTTTGATACATGAATTAATTTAAAATTTAAAATATATAGAAATAATTATACATAACAAAAACAAAATTATCTTTCATCTAATTACATCAATGGTTATCTAAATGATGCCATTTTTTAAATGAAGACTCATGTAGTAATTCTAGAAGCGAAGTAACAAAATTACAAAATATGACATATAAAACTATTTTCTTTGCAGTAAAAAAATGAAAAATTACCTAAGATGAGTGTCCTTGACTTTCGCCTTTGTCTGTCTACCTGAACGTATATTGATATACAATTTGACCACACTGCATTAATAATCACTATAAATACTTTGGTTACTAGTACACATTTAATCTTTAAAATATTTTATTGTATGTATACACATTGTTGCCGTACTTTTTCAATATGTATGGAAAACAGATACAAAAATCTTCCATGATTGATTTTTTATGTCTTAAACGAGTTGTAGTTTATAGTATAATTTTTTTTGTCTCTACTACATGTTGATATGCTGCGACATCTACTTCGATCTACGTATATCTTTCAATCTGGTTGTCGTCCACACTACTAATTTTATTATCAGTACAATTTTTTCAACAAAATAAATTAGTAAGACAGAAGTAAAATATTAGTGACACATTAGTTCACAATAGTTAAGTTATGCATAAGTGAAACTAAAATTTTCGCTGAAACACACAATTTTAGTAAACATTTGCTGAAAATTTCCACTAACTTATTTTTTTGAGTGTATGCTTATTGCTGCATACTTCTGTCTGTTTAATCTTTTACGACTAGCCGAAGTCTGATAATGGAGGGTAGTAGGTATATTATGTAAATATCAGGGTTGGAAACCGTTTCATTCGGTTATCGGTATTGGATAACAGAATTTCAAGATTAACGATATTTCAAGTTATCTCGTTATGTTATTTTAAGGTTAATGTTATTTTAAGATATTTCATTAGGTTGTCTTAGGTTTAATGTTGTTTTATGTTATCTCGTTAGATTATTTAAGGGTTTAACGTTATTTTACTTAATTTTTTAGTATTTTATTAAAAATTAAATTGAAAATTTGTTTTTTTAACCAAAATTGTGACAACAGTAAACATGCATTTTAGAATGAATATGTAAGTCTTAGATTTCAGTAGTAGACAATAAAAACAAAAAGTTACATCTCAAATACAAGAATATGTTTTGTTAGGGTCTTCAAAATCGTATGAAGAATCTCGACGTAGTCGGACATATGATGCTCAACGCTGGATCGTTGTGTGTGGACCACACTAATATATGCTCCAAATTTCGTTTAGAAATTTATATGCAAATTAACATCAAGTTTACATTAAATTTGAAAAGATTTATAATTACGTCCTTCACGATTTCTCCATGAATTCTGAATCAAAATTTGTTATGTTTTTTAGGAAAGAGAAAGTTAAAATATGATTTTTATACGGTTTTCTGAACAACTTTTCAGATAATGGACCAATTTTTTAATTTAAATACGTTATCGAAGATAGACTTCATATAGATAATGTTTCTTGGCACAATAGAAATTCTACGAAGTAAAGGTTTTATAATATCAAATGCCAAACTGAAAAAATTTCCAAAAAAAATTTTTGATTTATTTATTTCTTAAAATTTTTTTTAGTCTTTCGATATATTTCATTGCAAAGACTGGTAAGTGGTGTAGCTTCTTAACTAAAATAAAAGAACAGAACTAAATTATTCATATATTATTTTTTTTCGATTTTTTCAATGAAGAAAATGTGGGGTAATTTGGGACGTTGAGGGACCACATAAAAAATATACCAACATTTAAAAAAATATATAATTCTTTTAACGGTATTGTTCTTTATTAGATGATAATTAATAAGATAAATGAAATGAAAAACGTAACAGAAGGAAATAATACTGCAAATTAGAATTAAATATTATAAACATAAATGAAACTTCTTAATCTTCGCCTGGAATATACTGAGTTGTAGTAAATTCAGATATAAAAGTTGGCCGTTATTTTAGCACATTTTAAGTCTTGCAGTTCACTGAATTGTTAGAATTTAATTTCAGTGAGTTTATATTGAGAATAATTTTGCAAAAATATATATCCGAAGATATTTGGGAATATGATGACAGCCGTGGTTATTTAATAGGTGGTTTAGAAGCATGACATTTCGTAGCGAAAACCTTTCCATTCCTTAAGTTTGATATCCTGCATGACTAAATCATACTCCAGGATTGTCTACGTTGCTCTTTTGTTGTATTTTCGCGGCGCAATGTCCAATGACCAAAAAAAAAAAAAAAACGAAGAAGCGTTAAAATTGCTCAAATTACACGTCCCAATTTACCCCACCCACAAGGCCATAATTTATGCAATGTTTAAATATTTGCGAAAACAAGTACGTCATTCGTAACATACATAACGTAACAATTATGTTTTATATTTTAAATAATAAAAATGTAAAACAAAATGTTTTTATTTTTACAAAAAAAAAAAGCAAAAACACAAAAAATGATTATGATTTTTTTATTTAGCTACATGAATGTAAAACAAAATACCAATCTTTAAATATAAATTGCTCAAAGTGATAGCAATTTATTAAAGAATTAGAAATTCTGAAAAATCATTAGCATGGGAAAAAACTCAAAGTCCCAAATAAACTCATGTCCCAAATTACCCCACTGTCCCCTGCACTTTTTTTTTCTAGTTGGTACAAAACCTAGAAATCTATTTTCCATCCCTGATGAACCATATTTTTCTTGGGAAGTATAACAATTAAGCAAAGTTAATATTCGAGTTTAATTATAGCGGTTTTAAAGTTTTAAACTTTTGAATGTTAAAAAGGAAAAATAATTGAAATTATTCACTCTAAAGTATGAAATTATCCACCCTGAAGTAGTGCCTTTGGAAATCATTAAAGACTTAAGTATTTAACCCAAAACATATGCAATTATTTTATAAATATGATTTTTAGTTTATTGGTTTTATGTATATAAACATTTTAACAATTTATATGGCCTACAATATTAAATTAAGTAAAAATAATGTATGCGTAAGCAAACTCAATCATGCAATATCAACACAAGCTAAATCACCTGCCAACAAAAAAATTAACTCGTCTTGCAAAAGAAAATAAATAACAATTTTAACAAGAGTAAATTCACAAAAAATACAACTCAGCATCTTTATTATATTGAAGCAACCAAATAAATGAATGCACAATAAAATAAGAATACAAAATAAAGTTGTTGGATCCTTAACGTATAAACTGCCAACAGGGTATTTTAGTACACAAAATGTACACAATAACAAAGAATTATACAAAAATTTATTATTTAAAAAAATCTACCGCTTATTAGTAACCAGCAAAATAAAGTGGAAGTAGTGCTTGAAGAACCTCTTTGACTTCCAAAGCATTAGCATATGCACTTTTTCTCTTTCATAGAAGTTATTGTTAACAACTGGCAAAAATGTTAAATTAAAGTTATTTTAAACATCATATAAATTTATTGGTATCTAAATTACTAACATCCTAAAAAGGACTTTTTCATAAATTCATATATTCTTTTTTTATATGGGGTTGAGGTGGTACGTGGAAGGATTTTTTTTTTTTTTATTTATTTATTTATTTAAGTCTATGGAGATAATCCGTGCAGACTATGAACAATTAGTAAAAATTAAAATATTTTACAATAGAAATACTAGAATTAATTATTTAATTTAAGGAATTTAAGTATAAGATAATATCTCTCTTTACAATATATAAACTTTTATTAAAATCAATTAACTGAAACAACATATTAAACTCATCACAAGTTCTACGAAATGGATCAAAGTTTGCAAAGTTAGATTTATGATATTTAATATTTAAAAATTCATAATTTCTTGAACAACGAAAAGGAATATTCATATTTACTTTACTTATCAGATATGGTGAATAAAGACTTCATCAACTTAAGCAAGAAGGACACATTCAGCATTTGTCTACGGCTTTTCAGCGTAGGTAATTTAATAAGTGCTAGGCGTTGTTGATATGAGGGCCGATTAATATTTGGATTCCAATCCAAGCCGCGAAGGCAGAATAATAAAAATTGTTTTTGAACGGATTCAATAGAATTTGAAAGGATAAGGTACTGAGGGTCCCACACGACAGAACCATATTCTAGAATCGGTCTGACAAGCGTTGTAGATAATTGTTTTGTAGTATATGGATCACGAAATTCTTTGCTCCAGCGTTTTATGAATCCAAGTACTCCAGTAGCTTTATTTATTGTTAAAGATATGTGAGATCTAAAATCTAACTTTCTATCTAAATGAATGCCAAGATCGTTAAATGACTCCACTAACTCAATAGTAGCATCATTCATCACGTAGCGACCATTAATAGGAGAGGATCTAGAAAATATTATGTATTTGCATTTTTTAACATTAAGGCTCATTAAGTTTATTTTGCACCAAGTAGTAAAACGATTTATATCATTCTGTAGTAGCATTTGATCGTTGCAATTGTTGAATGAAAGATACATTTTTACATCATCTGCATACATTAAAGTATTAGAATGCGTAATAACTGAAGGAAGATCATTTATAAATAATGTGAATAATAGAGGTCCAAGATGACTACCTTGTGGGACGCCAGATAAAACATCAATATATTTGGAAAACGAATTTCGAAATTTAACATGCTGCTTTCTGTTGTATAAATATGAACCAATCCATTTAAGAAATAATATACTAAAGCCAATCTTATCGAGTTTGTACAACAAGAGTTTGTGATTAACTTGGTCGAACGCTTTACTGAAATCAGTATAAATTACATCATTTTTTTTATTGATAAAGCCTTCATTGACATAAGTAGTAAGTTCCAGCAAATTTGTAATTGTAGAACAAGAATTGCGGAAAACATGTTGACTCGGAGATAAAATAGATGAAATTTGATGTGCCATAGAATCATAAACGATTTTTTCAAATAATTTTGGTAAAGTACTTAGTTTTGCTATTCCTCTATAATTAGAAACAACCGCTTTAGATCCAGACTTGAACAGCGGGATAATAAATGATTCCTTCCAAATAGGTGGAAAATAACCCAATTGGATCGATTTATTGAAAAAAAATGTCAGCGGAATATATAGTAGATGAGAACACTGCTTTAAGATGCAACTAGGAATACCATCCGGACCCGCAGCATTTTAACTTATTTAAATAACTTACCACAGCTTGTTCATTAATAGGAGGCATATTAATTCGCGTTGATTCATAAATTGTATAAGGATACTGATGAGAGTTGTATATCGATGATGAGTAAGTAGATGAAAAAAAATCACCAAACATATTACTGATATTTAAGTCATCTGATGACTCGCAATCCCCATTCTTCATTATTGATGGATAATCAATTATCAATCTTCAATTATTGATGCAATCAGTAGATTGCGAGATCGATTACGGACTGGGGGGAGATAATTTTCTTAATTTTATTCTTATTAATGTTTAGTATTAATTTAAAAACGTCAAAAATAACTTGTAGTAAATTGTTATCCAGAGTTGCGATGGAACTTTTTGTAAAAATTATTTTAAAATATGAAAAACCTAAAGTGTTTTATATTTTATTGTTATTTATTGAAAATCCGAAAATATATTTCACAGCTAAAAATTCACATCTGACCGATGGGAATATGCATTTTTCATATTTGTTTCAAGATATACTTTTTAGGTATGCCTTGAAAAAGATAATTTTAAACACTTCCATTTATAAGCAACCATTAACTGACTTTCTCTAATTTTTCAGAAAAATTCTGTTGAAAAAATTGATTTTGTCTTGAAATATCTATATGATTATTTAATTCTATTGTTCCGGATCTTACAAAATTAGCAAAAACGAAAAATATCGATGCCAAAATTTAAAGAAAGCCCATGTTCATGTTAACTAAAATTAATTAACCGCAAACAATCTAAAAAATATGTTTTTTTTTTGTAAAGAAGTAGAAATGTCCATACAAAAAGTCGATTAATCGACTTTTGGTTGGAAAAAATCAAAAGTCGGAAGGTCAAAAAGTCAACTTTTGAAAAAACCACAAATCAAAAAGTCGATTTTTAAAATGTTTACAAAAGTCGGAAAGTCGAATTTTTGTTGCAACTATATAACCCTAACCACAAAATCCAAAATTCGATTTTTAAATGTTTACTAAAATCGAAAAAACGAATATTTGTTGCAAAATATTTTGATAAATTGAGGTTACAGGTAAAAAAAAAATAATATAAGCTACGCATTGGTTCGACTTTAACAATAAATGCCAGTCTCGGGTAGTTGTTTTTAAAAGATAAAGGGTTTTATGATGATCGATATTTTAAATATTTCTTTTTTGTATTTTAGAATTATCTTCATTTGAAGAATGTAAAATTGCGTCATACCTACATATACATTAGGGTGGCAGCAGGTTATATGGACGAAATTTTATTTTTGAATTTTAATGCTTTTCGCTTAGAATATTGTGCCACTTGGTGTAAAAACTATATCGTAAAAATTTTAGGAAGATCGGACAAATATTTCCCGTACCCCAAAGGGGTCAAAGGTCAGAGTTTTTAAGCCCAATATTTTTAAAACGTTTTTTTTTTTTTTGAAGAAGTTCTTCGTTTTTGCCTGAATTTGTATAAAAAATCATGCCACTTCATTTACAATGTGCAATTATTAATAATTATAATAAAAAATAAAAAATAAAATTTAACCCTTCCGTGCCCAGTGGGGTTTAAAGTTTAATATATTTTGTACTGTAAAACCGTAATATTCTGCACTTTTTTTTAATTATCTGAGATATTCTAACAAATTATCTATGACAATTTTAAATCATTAACCCTTTTTGCCTACCGGTGTCAAAAGTTTTATTAAATTAAACATCGAAGAAATACTTTACATATAAAATTAACTTTTTTAATAAAAACAAAAAAATTTAAACGTAAAAAATACGTAAATACGTAAAAAATAAAATATGGGGCACATTAATTATAATTAGTTCTTAAGTTTTGTAAATTTGCTTCTTTCGAAAATTGCAGTCTATAATTTTGTACAACCTGAAACAAAAAGAAAAAAAACAACTAATTTTAACATACAAATCTTTAATTAAAATTAATAAAACAAGTTGTTATTACTTTAAATAAATGCTGCCTCTGATCCTCATCTTTTGTAATTTTCTCGTGGAATTCTTGTACTAACTTAATTCCTCTTTCGGCGCAGTCATTGACAATTTTTAAGTTTGAAATTATGTTCTTTCCTTTACGATAGTCGTCTAAAATTGGCCAACAACTTGAGTTTTTTTTTTAAAAAGTCTGAAGAAATGTTAAACCTTTGTAAAAGCTTGTTGGTGTTTTTGGAAAATAATTCCACCAAAATTGCATTAATGTCTCTGGCAAGGAAATGGCTTAAATTTTGTTGGTTTATTGTTAGCCTTTTTGGATATTCCTCTTCCTTTTCTTCTAGATTTTGTTCAGACAAGTTTGTTGCAAGCATCTTTGTAGCAAGTTTGGCTTTAGTTCTTAAATCGATTTTTTCGTCGAATAAGGCAAAACCTACACATTCTTCATTCTTTAAAAATTCGATGTCATTTAGAGGAGCTTGGTCTGCGTTAAACCAGAAAATCGAATAACACTTAACCACAAATCAAACTACTTCAATCAAACCATTTATTTCAGTTTCGGTTATTTCGGGAAATTGGTCTCGAAATATAATAATTTTTAGGCAATAAATGGCCTTGGCCATCCATCTGGCTAAATGCAGTGCGCCAGGTTTTGTAAATTTAATTCCCCTATGTGGAATTCCTCCTAAGAGCACACTCAGGGAACTTCTGCTTTAAAAACATGTAGTTGTTTGGGTTGTAATACAGTTTCATTATTTTTAATGTAAATGTAAGTCATTTGTAGAAGAAATAAAATTTTTAACTAACCTTGTAGTTCATTTTAAAAAACAACTCACATCAAATGACTGTTTTATGATTTTACATTAATTTTTTACAGTTGTTTTTTGTTATTTAAAAAAATAAAAATAAAAATAAATAAATGTTTGTTTATTTTTTACTACCATGTGGCTCATTTTTACTACAATTGTTCGTCATTTTTTGAACATTAAAAAACAAATGACAATGTTAGTTGAATTTAATGAAATGTAAGTCGTCCTTTTTTTAAATGAAATTTCATTTGTTTTTGACTACAATTGCAGTCGTCTTAACCAACATAATTTCCTAAGTGTATTATTATTAATTCCAAAAATTCCTTGTAGTCATCACGAGTAAAGTCTTCCGTTATTTTATCGTTCGCGAATTTTAAAATATTAGCGCGATCACCACCTAAAATATCATTGAATCTGGTGTGTGTTAATCCAGTCAAAAAAGCATCCTGCTGTATTTTAGGCCAATGTTTCTTAAATTTCTTAAATATTACTATTTCAGGACCAGTATAAGCACTTATATTTGCTTCCATGAACACTGATGATAACATCATTTCAAAGATTTGATGTCTGCACCCTAGGTATAACACATCTCGACCAATTCTTTTTTCCAAAAGGTTACAAGCTCCTCTAAATTTCACTGTGTTCGACGCGGTTGTGTCGAACACAAATGCCTGTACTAAAATATTATTTTATATAAAATATTATTTTCCTCCAAAGTATCATAAACAGCAGATGATATTTCTAACCCAGTTCCTGCTGGTATACAGGCATATTTAGTACATGCTCAAGACCTGGAGCAGTTGCTATTATAGCAAGACGATCTTCAGTTTTTCCTGTAACACTAGATAAGAGCTTGGTATCCCAATGAATTGTCAATGGTGCAGGGTTTGTTGTGAATTTAGAAACGATTTGTTCGCTTTTTGTTTTTCTTAAAATATCTCTCTTTGTTTGCGAACATTATTACGATTTAAAATGTATTCCGACGTGTTTAGCCCAGCTGCATCAAGAACTGCTACCAGTAAATGGACTGCATCCCTGGAACTAATTTTTAGTTTATCCAAAACTTTGTTTTTGTTTTTGGTAAAACACAGACATGCTAATAGTAATTACTTGTTTTAGTCTTCGTTATAACGTAAATTTTCACATTTCTAAGTAATAAATTTAGGGTAGTTTTGAACGGCCTAAAGAAATTCACATCCTCCCACCACCCAGAAAAAGGGGGGTAATATCAAAACTTAATCTATATTAAATTTGTCCATAAAATATTTAACAAATAAAAAATTGTGTAATTTTAAAAGGGTCATTTAGATTCTCAGGGCACAGACGGGTTAATTTTTCAACAAAAAAAAATATTATGAAACATTCTTAAATCACATTAGAAAGAAATATTGTAATTGTTTATAAGATTAACAATAAAAATACATAAAAAATACATAAAAATATCTTAAAAATACACAATATACCATATTTTAACCTTTGACCTCTTTGGGGCACGGCTTAAAGTTGTCCGATTTTGCTAAAATTTTGCACGCACAAAGTTTATGAAATCACTTAGAGATTCCGGTTTTTAGTTTGTTCAAATTCAAAAAAACATGGTTCGCGATCATATTTTTATGAAAAATACAAAATATGCAAAAATTGTAATCATTTAAATTGCATGGAAATGCTACACTCACCTACGTTTATTTTCGGACTGATTTTTTTTTTTTTTGAGCGTCAAAAAGACATGCATTTTTTATGCAAAATTTTTTTTTTAAAGATGCAAAATTGCAAAATATGGGATTTTTAATATAAAACAACACTTTTGTTTTTTGGGTCCTGGGATTTATCTATTACACAGGTCAACAGCAAAAAAAGGCTTGACTAACCACTATATAGATTTGATGCATCATGGCTGCCTAAGTACAAAAATGGTAAAATTTTTCAATTCTATGGATAATTTTTTTTTAAAAAATTTTTTTTTTAAAATTGACAATATTTTGAGCCATTTCTCCACTTATGTTGTCATAACTCAAAAACAACTAGTCCGATTTTGTCAAATTAAATTTACAAAAATTAAGGTTTACAATATCTTTAAAGAACGTGTACAAATTTTTTTAATGCGATCAATAGTTTCAAAGTTATGAAACAAATTGTTAGCAAAAAAAAAAAAAAATGCTAAAAAAAAAAAAAATTTGAAAAACAAAAATCTGGAAAAAATCGAAAACTGCAAAAAATATTACTTTTTATTTTTTTGTAGTAAAGCTACATATCATGCGAATGAAACTAGATATGGATCATAAAAATCGATGCATGCTTTACATTTTTATTTACAATTAATTGAAGGTATCGCATATTTACAAGCACTGTAGAAAATTGTACCTACTATAATGAAAATGCAGAACATAAAAACTCAGGTGCATTTTACGACACGCATTTTGGCAAAACCCCTTTGGGAAAAACCTCTATGACATTTTTATGATTCTAATAATTAAAAAAAAATAAGTAATAAACAAAAGATTGTTTAATTTTTACGATTGCGGTAGGATAGTAATAAAACGCTCATAAATGTGCGTGTACGCTGAAGTGCTCTTATTTTCCGTTGGCTACCTGTAACGGATAATTTTTTTTTTTCATAAAAGTCCTTAATGTTTTTTAGGATTCTTGGGAATAATAAAAAATTTGCAGCACACACAAACTGTATCCACACAAAGGGTTATCCCAAATTATAGTATCAGTATTTATAAGATCTCCTTGACCCTTTTTATTTCATTCAAGGAGTGTTTGCGATAACGCAAACATCATTTAATACCTCCACAAAAATTAGAGTCATACAGCTTAGAAGTTAAAAACAATTTTCAAATATTAATAAAAATGAGCCAGAATGCCAGAACATTTTTTTGTAAAAACGATCCAGATTTATTTTGTTATGTGTGCGGCCAATATATCACCGGGAAAAAACGGAAGTGCTTCTTAACTTCATTGCAAAAGTCATATCAAGATTGCTATAATATCTATCCGCACAATTTGAACCAGCATTGGACACCGAGTACTATATGCATTCCATGTCGATTGAATTTATCTATGAAGTCTTCTAACGTAAAGTAAGTATAAATTAATAGATTTGGAATATTTTATAATTACAATATTTCTTAATTAAAATTTGAATTCTTCATATTCCTGATTTCATTTTTTTTTTTTCATTTTACAGACGACACTTGGAAATTTTGAAGCCTATGCTATGGAGAGAAACAGCGAACCACGCATCCGAGTGTTATTTTTGTTTAAGTACAAAAAGCGGTTTTGGAAAACATATGCGATGGTCTTACCCCACGAGGTCTGCTGATGGGTTTACACTTGCAGTTCTACATTCACAAGAAATAGAATATGCTCAAGATCGGGGTGCAAGCTGTAGTCATGTGCTTTCATCTTCACCAGGACACTCAACCTCAAGTATGTCTTACCAATCAGATATGTCAGATCCAGCACTACCATCTACAGCTGAAAATGACGAGTTCATCCCACACAAACATTTCTCGCCGAGACCATGGAATCAAGATCAGCTTAATGATGTAATTAGAGACCTTGGCTTGTCGAAAAGATCTTCTGAATTACTTGCGTCCCGGATGAAAGAAACAGGTCTCATAACTAAAGAAACTAAAGTTTCGTATTACCGTACTCGAGAAAAAGACTTACTTCATTATTTTGCTGAAGAGGATGACTTTGTGTACTGCACAGATATTTCTGGTTTGATGACTGCCATGGGCTTACAGAGATATGATTCAAACGAATGGCGTTTATTTATCGACTCATCAAAACGCAGCTTGAAGTGTGTCCTTTTGCATAATGGAAATAAATTTCCCTCCTTGCCGATCGCACATTCAACCAAAGTAAAAGAAGAATACTCTGTAATTGCATTGGTCATGAAGAAGATAAAGTATGATGAACATAAGTGGGTAATTTGTGTTGATCTTAAGATGGTAAATTTCCTGTTAGGCCAACAAAGCGGCTTTACAAAATATCCTTGTTTTATATGTTTATGGGACAGCAGAGCTAAAACAGAACATTGGAAGAGAAAACAATGGCCTTCTAGGGAAACACTAGTTCCAGGTACGCCAAATGTTATAAATGTGGCTCTAGTGCCCCGAGATCGCATCATATTACCCCCTCTTCACATTAAACTTGGTCTGATGAAACAATATGTTAAAGCACTTAACAAAGATAGTGAATGTTTCCAGTATATTTCAAGGAAGTTTCCCAATCTAAGTATGGAAAAGCTGAAAGCAGGCATATTTGATGGCCCACAAATTCGCAAATTGGTGAACGATACTGAATTTGGCAGTTCAATGTCAGAAATTGAGAAGAATGCATGGGATTCGTTTGTATGGGTTATTCAAAATTTCTTAGGAAATAACAAGGGTGATGATTACGTTGCGCACGTTGAAGAGATGTTAACTCACTTCCAGAATCTTGGATGCAACATGAGCATCAAAGTACACTACCTGCACAGTCACTTAGATCGTTTTCCTGAAAATCTAGGAGACTTGAGTGAAGAACAGGGCGAACGATTCCACCAAGATATCCGGACAATGGAGGAACGATACCAGGGTCGCTGGGATGCACACATGATGGCTGATTTTTGCTGGAGTATTCAGAGTTATTCAACAATAGTAGAAAATCGACTAAAAGAAAATTTCAGAGTTTGTAGTTTATAATACATATTTATTTATTTATTTTCTTGTTTTATTTATTATAATAAATGTGAATAATAAAATATAAATTTTCTACTATTTAATTTATTTATTTATTTACATTTAAGCTCATCCAACACAAATGTCTTTCCGAAGAATAGAATCAGTATATTCTAGGTAGGGTTTTGCCAAAAAATACACGAATGTTACTATGTAATGCATTTTGATGTGAAAATTTGTACATAGCATGGGGAAAATGTTTTCAAAATTCAATCAATCGAAAGAAGAACATTAACTACTCAATTTTATGTATATCAGACAAAAAACTAAAATTTGGTGAAAATGAGCGAATTCACTTAATTGTGAATAAATTCGAAAAAAATCAATCGATTTTTATGATCGATATCTCATTTTGTTCCTATTACATGTGGCTTTGCGATAAAGCAATAAATCTGAACGATTTTTGACGTTTTCGATTTTTTATGATTTTTTTAAAACAAAAAAATTTGCTATTTTCACGTAAAAAAAATATTTTTTCCCTCAATTTTTTATTATAACTCCAAAACTACTGAGCCGATTGAAACGCAATATATTAACGGATTAAAGGCTATGTAAATTTCAGTTTTTCTAAATTTATTTGAATAATATCGGACTAATTTTTTTTTAGTTATCATTAATTATGTGGAGAAACGTCTAAAAAAAATTTATAATTTTAGTTAAAAATTTTTTAAAAAAAAAACCTATCCATAGAATTTCAAAATTGAACCATATTTGTACTACTGGGACCACAATACATCAAAATTGTATAGTGGTTTTCAAAGCCCCTAAAATTTTTTCAAAATTGTTGCCTTGTGTTATTTATCAATTATTGAAAAACCTGAAATTTTTTATTTTTTTTAATTTTCAAAATTAAAAATATTAAATATTGATAAAAATTTTGTGTTAAGGAGCAGTTTAAATGTTTCTTTTTTAAAAACTATACACTAAGCTTTTAAGATTTTTTGTACTTGAACGAATTTCCTAAAATATTATGTTTTAACAATTTAATTTTTAACCCTTCCAACCCCATGTTTCTATCTATAAAAATATGATATTGAATAACAAACGTTGGCACGAAAGGGTTTAAATTTAATTTTTTTAATGCACAATATTTAAGTAAATTTTTTTGTCTTTCTCGTACAGAAAAAACCTCAAAAATTAAATGTATACTTTGAAAACCAGAGACTTTTAAAATGTGTTCCTAATAAATCTGAAAAAATAAAAAACAACAAAATTTATTTTTTTCCGTATGAAATGCTATGATTTCTTCAAAAAACCATTAAAAATAGTTAAACCCCGGAACACAAAAAAGGTAAAAGTTTAGCTTTTTGAAAAAAACTATATATTTTGCTAATATGCATTCCTTTTGTAAGTCGCATTTTTGCATTTTTCTACCAAACGGTAGAAAAATGCATTTTAAAATTAAATTGCAGAAAAAATGCATTTATTTTTGACGCTGGAAAATAATTTTAATCCGCAGTGTAAAAGTGGAGCAGTGTACCATTCCAATGCATTTTTAGTGATTATAATTTATCCAATATTTATTAAAGAAACTGCAAATGTTCCAACTTCCACACTTTTTGCATATTTTGTTTTTTTTCATTAAAATTGTAGCAAAATAAAACTGGAATCTCTAAGTGATTCCATAGAGATTGTGCGTGCAAAATATGATTTATAGAATTAAAACAATCGCAAAAAATATAGATTTAAAGTTAAGTAAAATAAATTAATTAAAGTAAACATTTTATATTATTATATTTGTTTCAGTTTTTCTCAATCTACTAAGTTCTAGCCAAAAATTTTGTTGATTTCAACAAGACGATTTTTATTTGCATCGAACTATGTGCTAGCAAAACATTTTGCTGAATTTACAAATTGTTTGCTAAAAATCAGCTGATTTTGAGCAAAACACTCTTTCAGATATTAGAAATATTTCTGAAAGGATCCTCCCAGCAAAAATTTTGCCAACGCAAAACGCATTTTTTTTTGTGTGTTTGTGTTTTTAAATGAACTACAAATATAGTCAAAACTGCAATCTGATTTTTAAATTTAATTTAATGTGCACTTTTTGATAATTCACTTTTTAACTTTCATATAGCGGGTTGATTGATTTTGCACTGGTTGAAGATAATAAAAACGGGATGTTGTTTTGTTGACGATTTGAATATTGTGCTCATTTTATGACAATGCAGTTGATGTTAAGTTGGCTGCAGTTTTCATGTTAACAGCTGATACATTGGTATATATGGCAATGCTGTTAGCCAGGGATGGGTAGTTTATTATTGTTCACGGCGTGAACAACTGTAATATAAAACTACTAAAAATTACTTCATCTGCTATATGTATATAATTTTGAAAATCTGACCGATGTGACCATGAATGTGAGTGATCGTTAAGCCGACATGACTTAGTATTGTTACGTTAGTAATGTAAGAAGAAACGTAGGTTCAATTCTTACGGCCGGCAGGTTGTCGAAAAAATTCAGCATATAGAGTCAATCTGACAATTATATGACTCAAATAATAATACAATTTAAATAGAATATCACTGATGACGCATGTCCATTAAAAAGTCAGAAACTCGTATAGTCTGATTTGAAAATTAATAATGTTTATAATTTTTAGAGAAAAATCTATATTCTTCTTCTTTACCTCAACCTTCCTAAAATAAATAATGCATGATTTTCATTAAAACTCTACTAAAGTTTGGTTAAAAAATGTCCAGCGGATCTATGCTGTATCATTAGTGAGTTAAGCGCTTTAATTAAAAACCTTATAAGACTGAAAACACATAACATCATCGACTCGATTTCCTCCACCCTTTCTGATTTCAATCAAACTTTGTCTAGAAAATGTACATCATTCAGTTATAACCTCATCCAAATATAGGACAGCTAATCCCAGCGGACCTTGAAATATCAGAATATAAAAAAATTTCGAAAATTTTTCATAACTTTTTAATTTCCTAAGCTACGAGAGTCATTAATACCTCATTATAAAGCAACTTAAATTATGGATTTACTAGAGCACACAAATTGTTCACTTCACCACGGTAAAATGCGGTTGTCGCAACAGTGGTTAAAAAAGCTTTATTTCAAAACACAGTTTTTTTAAATTTTTCACAAACTATATATTAATTACAAATTAATTCACTGTGCCATGTCCAAATCACTAGGTGGAGCGCTTACGCTATCTTTAGTTATGAACAAAAATGTGAGGATTTAACTAAAAAGCCGATAACTCAGAAACATGCAGGAGTACCCCATAGGGATTTGGTAACTGTATAGAAGAATAATTTATAATTAACAGGTATTTTTTTTTTCTAAATTTTAGAAACCCGGTTTTTGAAATACAGCGTTTAAAACCACGGATTTTTAAATATAAAGCATTTTACCCGCAAGAAGTAAATAATTTTTGTAAAATATGAAAGCCAGGAGTTAAGTACCTTTAAAATTAATTAAGCTTAAAACATTAAAAAGATATGGGCAATTATGTGCAACTACTTTCGCAAAACTTTTATTGATATTTTTTTCACTCAATTTTTTTTATGTAAATATTTTTTATACACTCAAAAAAATAAGTTAGTAGAAAAGTTAGTAAAACATCTTGTAAATCAGGTATACAATTTTTCAGCAAATTTTTTGCTAAAATTATGTTTTAAACTAAAATTTTTGTTATACTCAGTCAGCACTTAACTGTTTTGAACTAATGTTTTACTAATATTTTACTAATGTTTTACTAATTTATTTTGCTAAAAAATTGTGCTTATTAGCACATCAATAGTGTGAACGACAACCAGATTAAAAGTTATACGCAAAATGAATTAGATGTCAAGATGTAGTAGTGACGAGGAAATTATACTAAAACGTACAACTCTAGTAAGACACATAAAAAAATCAACCATGGAAGAATTTTGCATCTGTTTTTCATACATAAAACAAAATTGTCGATTGAAACAACTTAAATTTCGCGTTTTCACCGGCTTGTGAAAGTAATTGTCTATTAATTAAATAAAAGACAAAATATAATATTTAAATTCAAAAAAAGATTAAATGTGTATTTGTTGTCAAATTGAGTGGTCAAGTTGATAACAAATACACAACAGGTAGACAGACTAAAGCGAAAGACAAAGACATACATCATAGGTAAATTTTTATGTTTCCTTTTTCTTATTGCAAAAAAACGGGTTATATATGTTACATTTTGTTATTTTTTCGTTTCGTTTTTATAATTCCCTGAGGCATTAGTGTTCCTTTAAAAGATAGCATCATTGAGACAACTATTGATGTAAGTAGTTGAAAGATAATTATGTTTATGTTATATATAATTATTTCTATATATTTGCAGATATTACATTAATTCATGTCGTCAATGTGGGAGTATGAACATTTTTATATTTTGTAACGTATTGTAAATTATTTTAAAAAGAATCACAAAAATATGTTTCATGATTTTCAGCAAAATAAATTAACTAAAGTAGAAATTTTCTACAAATTTTTTGAGTTTTTTTCTCTCGACTAATATTCAGCAAAAATTTTATTAATGTTTAGCAAGGATTTTTTAATTTCTAATCCACTAAGTTTTAGCAAAACTTTTGCTGAATCTACTAATTTTGTTGCTAAAAATCAGCTCGCTGATTCTCAGCAAAATATTTTGCTGACATTAGCAATTTTTTTGCAAGCACCCTCCTGACTAAAAATTTGCTGACTCAGCAAAATTTTTTGCTGACTTTACTAACTTTTTTATTTGAGTGTACTATATTTAGTAACTTTTTTTTAGATTTTTATCTATAACTTTCAATCCTTTAAGAGCTCCACATAATTAATTCGCATAGGGTTAGTGGAATAAGTTATAATCAAATTTTTTGAAAAATTAAAAAAAAAAAACAGTTTTTTGAAATGCAGCGGCTTAAAACACTGATTTTTAAAAAAAATTCACTTTCAAAAAATAATTTTTTTTCTGATTTTTTTTTAAATACGACAACAGTGGCTTTAAAATGAAGTATCAATGAATTATGTAGCTTAAACTATGAAAAAGGTAAGGACGATTACTTACAAATAATTTTGTAAAATTCTCGATTTTTTCATATCTTAACGTGCGATATTTCCACAACCATTAGAGCTAACAACACAAAACTTGTACGATGCCATATTTATATCACAGTTACCTGCCATACCAAGTTTGGTTCAAATTTCTAATAGTATAGGTGGGAAATTGAATATTATTTTATGGTTTTATATGGAATGAGTCATATGCAAAAAATAGAGTATAAAAGCGAAGCCCGCTTCAAAGCGACATTACTGAGCTAAGTGACACGAAAGAGGGTTTACAAATTTCGACATTTTAATGCAGTTTAATGCATTTACTTATTTTGACAGGGCTAATGGGCAAAAAGTTTTTAGTTGCCCCATAGTGATGCATGTTAAAAAAAAAAAAAAAAACTCCTGTGTTCTCTTGAGTTAATGAAAATTTATAATTAACAAAATATTTTACATTTTTTTTACATTTTGGTATACTGTTCCTGTTTGCTTTTTGTGGCATGTTAAGGCCTTTGTCCATCGGCCTAGACATGTGGGCATAAAACAAAATGAAATGAATGTTGCTGCCACCACCACTCAACGGAACTACAGCAGTCATTATACATTCGCCAGGGAATACGTTTGAAATGCAAAGGCCAACATATCAGCAATATCAACAACAAAGAAGAATGCA
Organism: Delia radicum; assembly: GCA_021234595.1. NCBI lineage: Eukaryota > Metazoa > Arthropoda > Insecta > Diptera > Anthomyiidae > Delia > Delia radicum. Next base: position 16,294,837 of record CM037854.1, on the reverse strand, counting down.
ATTTCAGCAACAACAGCAGATACAGCATTTGCAGCAATCCACATTGTGGCAAACATACCGGATTCCTGGCATAAATTAAATTTTTCAAATCGCGAATTTCTAAAAATTATGAATACCATATGGAAGGCTATACTTTTCTAATATGACCACAAACACAAATATTTTTTAATTTTTCCATCTTTTGTTGACGACTGAACAAAGCTGGGAAATATAATAAGAATAAAAATAAAGTGCAAGAATATACTTTATAGGATTCAATTCAAAGCCGCTAAAAGTAAACTAAAATGTATAAGAACTTAAAATCTTAGATAAGAAAACACAAAGCAGTACAAGTAGAACAATCATGCCAAAATATTATATAAAAATATGCCAAAAATAAGTAACCTTTAGTTTTTCTATACTATATAAAAAGCATATTACTTATGAATTCGAAAGAGTAAAATGTGTCATCTTCCGCCGTCTTCAGTCGTGTAGCTTTACACGTAGATAGAATTGAGTGTATTAATAAACATATTGTAAATTTTTTTTTTTTTTTTAATTAATAATCATATAATTACAAATTATATACTATTACCCTAACCGAGCACTAGCTACTATGGCCGGTGCGTTGTAGCGAAAACAGACCAGTGCCTCTTTTGGGAATCGAACCCACGACCCCCGCACTAATAAACCAGCACGCTACCAACTAGCCTACCGGGGCGCACTATTGTAAAATTAAAGTGCGCATAGGTGCACCGCAATATTTTAATATTTTATATTAATTAGAACTTATTATTATTATCGCATGTTTGCTCGCTAAATCGATCACTTAAAATTTGACTTCAGTTGCACTAACGATAATTACACCGGTCGAAACGATTTTTGGGTCTGACTTCTAAATATTAAATTTTGGTTTCTATTATGATGCTAATAAAGGGAAAAATATTTTTTTTTTTATCAAAGTTTGCTTTTGATCTAAGTGATACATAGTGCTGATCGTTAGATCTCCAAAACTTACGCATAGATGTTAAACAGTAAAAGTAAACTTTATAAGCTGGTAATGGATATTTTGGTGTTTGCAGAGTTTCTGCATTACAATACAAACCAAAGAAAAAATAAATTATTGTGTCGACCAGTGATATAAATGAACTGAGTAAAAAAGTTAATATAAAATTATATATGATGAGATATTTTCCGCAAATATAAGAGGATATAATTTGATCCGAAAAGTGGTTATTTTTTTGAAAATTAAAAAAAAAAAACAATATTTTAAATACTTCGGTTTAAACCGCGGATTTTGAAAACAATGCATTTTGCCTTCAAGAAATAATGTTTTTGCTTGATTTAAGCATGACAACAGTCACTTTAAAATGTGGTATCAACGAATTACGTACCTTTAAACGTTAAAAATATATGGATGATTAAGTGCGACTGCTTTTGTTAAATTTTATATTTTTTTTTTATATTTTAAAACGCGATATTCCCAAAACTTGTTCGAAGACACTTACCGCCATAACAAGATGGTTAGAATTGAAGCGGCTAGAGGTCGAAAATTGAATATTTTTTGATGGTTTCATATGGAACTACTAGAAGAAGCAATATCATTTATCAAAAACAAATATAGCTACACTCCTTATGATAGTTATCCGAAAAAACGACAAATACAATTCTGCAGACGAAGGTGACTCTGATTTTATAGCGACAAAATAACTTTATCAATAAATGCTTATCATTAACATAAATTTAATACTTGTTATTTTCCTTATTTGTTACAAATACTTTTTGTAATTTTTTTGCAAGAATTTTGTTATTGGTTTTCCATATTCTTTATGCGTTGTTTAAATTGCATTTATGGATCACGATGTAGTTGAATTTAAAAATATATATCCAATAAATATTACAGTGGAATACGCTTATAACGAACAGCGTTTGTAACGAACCTTTTTATAACTAACGATTTTTCTGGTCCCAACGCATTTACTAACATTTTTTATACAGAGTTTTACGGTTATAAAGAACACTGTTGATAGCGAACTTTTTATATAACAAACTAATTTTTTGGAGCCTTTTACGAATTTTCAGAAAAATGTTTACGGCTATTTTCTCATGCAAAATGTGCTGCAAGTTTTAAAAACTAAAGATGATTACTTGAATTCGGCAAAAGAATTCAAAACTGTATGAAACACAATTTCAAGGAAGAATTGTTTTAATATGACAAAGAAAAATTGAGAGAATTTAAGACAAAACCTGAACTTTTATTATTATTTTTAAAATGTTTACGCTTATAGCGAACTTCGCTTATAACAAACAAAATGGTCCGGTCCCTACGAGTTCATTAAGACCGTGCTCCACTGTATTATAATTTTTGTTTTTTTTATCATTTTCGCAAAATTGTTCCAGATAAGTTTACTATGTTTTTACAAATTGATAATCAAGAGATTGTACCCATTACAGTGATGCCAATATCATATACATAAAATCAGCGGTTTAATTAATGTCAGGAATTCTGTAGTTTTGCCCCAATGTGAAACTCTATCAAATAGTAAATGTAGGAGGAAATGTTCAAATGAATTTGCAGCAAAAGCGAAAACTGCAAAAATCTAAGGGTTCCAACCAATAACAAGCAGTAAATCAGTCTCTGAATTTAACCACACACAGAGAAAAATTTAGCTATTTGCCAACTGAAATGCGTTTAGTACTACTCGAATTCGGTTATTACGAATTTCAGTCGGTTAGTACAATTGGACATCTGTTTTTACAAGAAAGTTCGGTTAATTCAACTCAATTTTAGTTGCAACACCCAACATATTCGGAAATCTAATGTAAATATCGTTGTACTAACTGAAGTTATAAGTTGCTATCATTAAAATACTCTTTTCAATTCGGTTGGCAGTTTATTTCTCTGTGTGTAACACCGAATTTAGAAAACAATAATCCAAATCGTTTAAGTAATGATCATTTACAGCAACAACCACAACTACCCTCTAACAAATCCCGCATTCCAATACAACATCAAGAGATGCGATTACATCAACAACACCAGTAGCAACGATCAACATGCAATCATATTTCTAAAAATAGCACAAATCTATTGAAAGATATTTAAGAACGTACCTTATTGAGTCAGACAACATTTTTAAGTAATAAACAGCAGAAAAAATTCCATCAACAACAAAGTTTACAACACCAGCATCAACTTATGCAACAACAACATTGAAATGAAAGTTGAGGTCAAAACCATTGCCAGCAAATTTACAAAATTCTCTACAAATTTGTACATAACAATCGTTAAGCTCAAGTGAAGTTGCCAACCCCATTTCTAGCGTAGGTGTTATACAACAACCACCCACTATATCGCCAACATATCAACAACAACATTTTTAATTATCAGATTCTTATGTAGACACTGTCGATACTAAAAAAAATCCTTACTTTTTGCTTATAATCATCAAGCTTCTCATCTGCCAGCTCCTTTAAATCATGACTATGAAACTATAAAAGAAAGACCAATTAGGTCCACCACCGCCACCTGTACGTAACCAAAATATGAATAATCCGCCTCCTTTTCCGCCCTCTAGGTTACAAAAAATAAATTACTAGCCTCTGCCGCAAATCATGGTACCACTGGAACAACTCATAAATCTCACAACTCAGGAATCTTCAAATGATAAACATCCTGATAAGAAATTCTTTAATAAATTTTACAAATACACCCGCCGGCATAGGTGGTCTATTAACCAACGGGTCTTGCAAAACTCCTGCTCAATATCTCTATTATTTACAACACTGAAACAAAGCGGATAGAGAACAGACATCTATTTTGTAACAACAGTTAAGAGAACAAAATTTAATGCAGCAGCAATTGAAGAAAAGCCAACAAGAAACTGAAATTAATGAAAAAGCTTATCCTTCTACAGGCCATAGCATGAAAAAACATGTTTCGTCAACAACTAGTTTTCTTTTGAGGGCTCATGATGAAAATGCTATCATCACACCAAATCAAAATAACAATAACCTCATCCCTTCGAATAACATTGCCCACAAAAATATTTCATCTATCACGGATATTTAACAGATGAAAGTGATGCTTCACTTTCTGTTGTACATACTTTACAACAAGCCAGCTTATAGCCAGCACCAACCAACTCCTCCAATAAAAACCAAACTCTTGACATTATCAACAACAATAATAATCGCAACAATAGACCTTCCGCCTTGCTTATCATATTTAAGGAGGATACTAGTGAATTTCAGGATGTTTTAGTGATTGAACAAGAGTTACCATAAAAGTTACCATATCGGCATGGAAACAAAATGCAGTCAGTTTTGAAACGGTACATGCTATGGCTGCTGCTGCCTAATATGCTAGGTGAGTACTACAGCAACTACTGCTAGTGCTATATATTAGAGTACACAAAAAATCAAAGTTGTTTTTTTCTTGCTCCGCGAGAACTTTATGATATACTCAAAAAGTAAGTTAGTAGGAAATTTAGTAAAACGTCTTGTAAATCAGGTGTACTATTTTTTTTTAGCAAATTTTTTGCTAAAATTATGTTTTCAGCTAAATTTTAGTTATACGTTTTCAGCACTTAACTGTTTTGAAATATGTTTTGAACGACAAAGAAAGACTTCAGAGTTTTGTTCTTAATAGGTTTATTGCTAATCGAAGACTAGACTGCACAATAGTTTGTTAAAACTAATTTATTAAATAAGCAAGAGTTTACAATACTTTACCGTTAAGAATTTGACAAAGCAAGAAACAAGAATTAGTGATCTAAAATAAAAAGTAATTGAATATATACATTATGAATAGGTACTTTTATCAGATGGATAAAAGAATAAATTGACAAATATAAAACAAAACAAATTGAAATAAATTAAGTGCTATTCTGACCGAACAAAATATTTTACTAATTTATTTTGCTAAAAAGTGCTTATTAGGCACATTAATAGTGCGTACGACAACCTGATTGAAAGATATACGCAGAATGAATAATAAGAATGAATTAATAGGAGTAGGTCAAAATTTTGATTTTGATGGCAGAAATCGAAAGTATCTATGAGAAAAATAATTGTTGTTTTATTTTGCATAATAACACTTATAACACTTTTTAAGGAAAACCCATTATTTAAAAAGTTGTAGAACAACAATCACTTATAGTCCATTTTTTAGGTTAAAAGTCAAAACGGCATGGCCGATTTCCGCTAGAGAAGTCCAGTTTTTTTTTTTGCAGTTCTTACTTTTTACACACAATCTATCATAAAATGTGCGGGCAGCGAGAAAAATACAACTTTGAATTTTCATGCATTTCAAGGGTACTCTACTCTATATGAACATATCATAAGAGTGTTGATTTGTAAGTGACTAGAAAATAAAGAGAAAATGTAAATATTTGGTAAATCTGTATAGACAAACCCAACGCTGTTGAGATAAAGGATTACGAAGTTATCAATAGTTATCAAAATGATCAGAATCTAGTCCTATGACCATTACTGTATAATTTTTTTGCTATGAATCGAAAGGTTATTTCAATATTCCTCATGCGGTAGATTTACTTTAACTTCCACCAAACAGATGTAGTTATATAAAAGGGATCTCTCACTTGTACATTGCGTTGTCATTTGAAGGGGAAATTTATCACTTATGACATGTCACTGTCCTAACCAGGGACTTGTCATCGTATTATGTGTTTTATGATAGTTAGTATTTTATGTAATAACTGCCACCATAACGATAGTTTTATATAAAACGGTCTTGTCACTTTTCCATATCATTGTCATTGCAGAACGAAATTGTTCGGCTGTGACATGTTATAGACCTAACAAGGGTCGTGTCACCGAACGATATCTTTTATAATAGGTCTGTTACCTATCTCTGGTTAACCCAGAGACATATTCTTGGACATGTCACGGAACTGTGTTTTTTCAGTTAAAGTTGAGTGGTATGCCCTCGTAGTTCGTCGAAATTTCCCATAGGTATGATACTTCTTTACCAAAAGAAACACACAAATACACAGGCCGAAAAATTTTTAAAAAGTCAAGACTCTTAGACCTTGGGATGAATCTGACCTTAGAATTTCTCCATCTTAGGTTTTCGATATATTTTAACATTAAGTTAAACACAAAACAAAACAAATTTTGTCTGAATCTATTTAGAACATGCATAACATCGGAGTTATCGAAGGGAAGGTTTCCCTTGTTAGTAGGAAACCTGGATTGAAAATAATTCGGTAACGGTATTTCAGTTATTAAGAGAATTCGTATTACAACGGTAACAAACATATATTATGATTCATAATTAGGTCCAAAATGTGAGCTTTTTCTGAACGCTCATATTTTTGAGTCCTAAATTAATCAAAATTTAATTCTTTTTATGAAGCTCTCAAAATATGCACTTTTTGGGCTTTTCCTTGTACATTCATAAACGTTTCAAAAATGAATCCGAAATAATAAAGACATTTTTCTTTATTGGAATATTTTAAATGACATACAAAAAAATTAATCTAGTTTTCGAGTACTTTCTGAAGGTCCAAAGATTTGATTTAGAAATGAGTCGAAATTGTTAATATAAATGTACTTATATGAATGAATTCTGAGCCTAAAAATTTCAAAATTTATTTTGATAGTTATATTTTTAACATTTAAAATACTGGAAACACAATAGTAGGTATAGTAGTTTGTGTAACAAAATCAAGTCTGTATCAATTAATTATTCAGCTGACGATTGCGTTTACCAGTTACCATAAAGAACTGTAAAATACATGTTTCCAATATTTTTCTAATTGACCATTGGGATTCAAGAAAAACTTATGGAAGGTTTCAACTAAACTGCATAATGTGTTTAATTTGTTATACGATTATTCATGTTATTAGTCTTTTTATTTAAAATGCTTTTGATATTAAGTCTATAGTTTGTTAATATATTTCAATCATTAATAAAACTGCCATATTGATTTTTAGCATTTTTCGTTTATTTTCAGAACTGAAAATTGTCTAAAAATTACAAAAAATTCCAACAAAAAGAGTCCAAAATAACTCCAAGAAGACTCCAAAAAGTGAATCGTAAAACACTCTTAGAGAAGGAGAAAATTTTCCCTCAAAAACTCATAATTATGAGTATTTAATAAGCCAAAAAGAACGCTCAGAAAAAGGCTTAACCTTTCTGAGACTTTTCGGATTCTTATTCTACACTGGGAGGATTATTATCAGTGTAAAATGATCAGTAAAGAAATACCTGGCTTCTAAGCTAGTTCTATATAGTATACTCAGTAAAAATGTTTGCTGAGTCAGCAAAATATTAGTCAGAAGGGTGCTTGCAAAAAAAATTGCTAATGTCAGCAAAGTAAAAAATTTGTATATTCATCAAAAATTTTGCTATCATTTGGTAGATTGAAAATTAAAAAGTGCTTTAAAAAAATTAATAAAACTTTTGTTGAATATTAGTAGGCTGAAAAAAACTCAAAAAATTTGTAAAAAAATTATAATTTAGTAAATTTATTTGCTGAAAATCCTAAAAAAATGTTGTGTTTCTTTAAAAAAAATTCACAATTCATTAAAAATTATAAATATAACCATACATTTACGACATGAATTAATTTAATATCTGAAAATATATAGAAACAATTATATATAACATATAAAAAATATATTTCAATTACTTAGATACATTGTTTTCTAATTGACGACAATTTGGACTGAATCTAAATGCGGTAGAAAATTCTAGAAACAAAACTAAAAAATAACAAAATATGACACACACATACACAACCCTTTTTTACAAATAGAGAAAGGAAATATTAATAATAGCCTATCCTTTTCTTTCACTTTAGTCTGTCTACCTAAAAGTATATTTGTTTGCAATTTTTTCACATGCCATAAATTACCAATATAAAAATTTATTTCACAAATACACATTTTATTTTATTAACTTTAAATTTTATTTTGTTTTTAATTTGATTTATAATTAATTTCTTTGACAAGCTGGAATCAACACATTATTTGAGTTGATTAGATCAACAATTTGTATGAATACACTTTGTTGGCATCCTTTTGTATGAAAAATATATACAAAAATCATTAATAGTTGATTTTTTTAAATGTCTTACACGAGTTGTACTATTGAGTATAATTTTCCTCGTCTCTACTACTACTACTCTACCTCGTCTACTACTACTCTAATCTACCTCGACATCTACTTAATTTTGCATACAATTTTCAATCTGCTTATTAGGAAAATATTAGTAAAACATTAGTTCAAAACTATTAAGTGCTGAATAAGTATAACTAAAATTTTAGCTGAAAGCAACACAAGACGTTTCGCTAATTTTTCTACTAACATATTTTTTTTAATGTAGATTAGCAATTTGTGGTTTAGTTCTCCACTATTTAAAGTTGATAATCCCATTTCCCATTTCCCATTAATATTAAACTCCATCAATTTACTTTTAAAGTGCATTATCAAGAAACCCACTTTTGAAAAAGCAAAAAAAAAAGGATACATGGAATAATTTCATCTAAACTATGCACATCACAGTTAGTGGGAAGTAGTTTATTTGTACTTGTTATGTTGTCAATGTTGGAGTGTGGTGTGGGTTTAATTAGATTTTGTGTAACAATTACCGAATAGTGTGATGTGTTCAGTGAAAGTACAGTTCAAAACTGTTAATTAAGTGCACTGCAGTGTAGTTGTTTTCCTTTTTTTTTGTGTTAAATTGGAGGCTTTTGTAAACTGTTCTTTAGCCGCCAGTTTTTACAATTTTTTTTTTTTTTAATTTGACTTTGTTGTTAGAAATATGCATAGATATTAGTACCTTAATAGGGGATAGTAACATTTTTCAAGCCATTTTCAGCTACGTTTGTTAGATATTTCAATGAAGAGTTAGTAAGACAATAGAGCAAAAAAAAAAGCGTTCAACAATTTATGAAAAGCGTTAAGTGAGTAAACTAAAAGAGATGTGAAGCGAAGATTAAAATTGGTTTATGCATTTTACGTAAATATTTTGTAATTTCTTTTCATATAGATACACAGAATACACGCAGAGAAAATATATGATTGAGCATGATTGCGGACATAAAATTATCATATTACGAACCTAATTAACGTCATTTAGAATTATAATATGAATATATATAATTACACAGGTCAACAGCAAAAAAAGGCTTGACTAACCACTATATAGATTTGATGCATCATGGCTGCCTAAGTACAAAAATGGTAAAATTTTTCAATTCTATGGATAATTTTTTTTTTAAAAATTTTTTAAGTAAAATTGACAATATTTTGAGACATTTCTCCACTTATGTTGTCATAACTCAAAAACAACTAGTCCGATTTTGTCAAATTAAATTTACAAAAATTAAGGTTTACAATATCTTTAAAGAACGTGTACAAATTTTTTTAATGCGATCAATAGTTTCAAAGTTGTGAAACAAATTGTTAGCAAAAAAAAAAAAAAATGCTAAAAAAAAAAAAAAATTTGAAAAACAAAAATCTGGAAAAAATCGAAAACTGCAAATAATATTACTTTTTATTTTTTTTGTAGTAAAGCTACATAGATATGGATCATAAAAATCGATGCATGCTTTACATTTTTATTTACAATTAATTGAAGGTATCGCATATTTACAAGCACTGTAGAAAATTGTACCTACTATATAATGAAAATGCAGAACATAAAAACTCAGGTGCATTTTACGACACGCATTTTGGCAAAACCCCTTTGGGAAAAACCTCTATGACATTTTTATGATTCTAATAATTTAAAAAAAATAAGTAATAAACAAAAGATTGTTTAATTTTTACGATTGCGGTAGGATAGTAATAAAACGCTCATAAATGTGCGTGTACGCTGAAGTGCTCTTATTTTCCGTTAGCTACCTGTAACGGATGATTTTTTTTTTTCATAAAAGTCCTTAATGTTTTTTAGGATTCTTGGGAATAATAAAAAATTTTCAACACACACAAACTGTATCCACACAAAGGGTTATCCCAAATTATAGTATCAGTATTCATAAGATCTCCTTGACCCTTTTTATTTCATTCAAGAAGTGTTTGCGATAACGCAAACATCATTTAATACCTACACAAAAATTTGAGTCATACAGCTTAGAAGTTAAAAACAATTTTCAAATATTAATAAAAATGAGCCAGAAAGCCAGAACATTTTTATGTAAAAACGATCCAGATTTATTTTGTTATGTGTGCGGCCAATATATCACCGGGAAAAAACGGAAGTGCTTCTTAACTTCATTGCAAAAGTCATATCAAGATTGCTATAATATCTATCCGCACAATTTGAACCAGCATTGGACACCGAGTACTATATGCATTTCATGTCGATTGAATTTATCTATGAAGTCTTCTAACGTAAAGTAAGTTTAAATTAATAGATTTGGAATATTTTATAATTACAATATTTCTTAATTAAAATTTGAATTCTTCATATTCCTGATTTCAATTTTTTTTTTCATTTTACAGACGACACTTGGAAATTTTGAAGCCTATGCTATGGAGAGAAACAGCGAACCACGCATCCGAGTGTTATTTTTGTTTAAGTACAAAAAGCGGTTTTGGAAAACATATGCGATGGTCTTACCCCACGAGGTCTGCTGATGGGTTTACACTTTCAGTTCTACATTCACAAGAAATAGAATATGCTCAAGATCGGGGTGCAAGCTGTAGTCATGTGCTTTCATCTTCACCAGGACACTCAACCTCAAGTATGTCTTACCAATCAGATATGTCAGATCCAGCACTACCATATACAGCTGAAAATGACGAGTTCATCCCACACAAACATTTCTCGCCGAGGACCATGGAATCAAGATCAGCTTAATGATGTAATTAGAGACCTTGGATTGTCGAAAAGATCTTCTGAATTACTAGGTAGGGTTTTGCCAAAAAATACACGAATGTTACTATGTAATGCATTTTTGATGTGAAAATTTGTACATAGCATGGGGAAAATGTTTTCAAAATTCAATCAATCGAAAGAAGAACATTAACTACTCAATTTTATGTATATCAGACAAAAAACTAAAATTTGGTGAAAATGAGCGAATTCACTTAATTGTGAATAAATTCGAAAAAAATCAATCGATTTTTATGATCGATATCTCATTTTGTTCCTATTACATGTGGCTTTGCGATAAAGCAATAAATCTGAACGATTTTTGCCGTTTTCGATTTTTTATGATTTTTTTAAAACAAAAAAATTTGCTATTTTCACGTTAAAAAAATATTTTTTCCCTCAATTTTTTATTATAACTCCGAAACTACTGAGCCGATTGAAACGCAATATATTAACGGATTAAAGGCTATGTAAATTTCAGTTTTTCTAAATTTATTTGAATAATATCGGACTAATTTTTTTTTAGTTATCATTAATTATGTGGAGAAACGTCTAAAAAAATTTATAATTTTACTTAAAAATTTTTAAAAAAAAAACCTCTCCATAGAATTTCAAAATTGAACCATATTTGTACTACTGGGACCACAATACATCAAAATTGTATAGTGGTTTTCAAAGCCCCTAAAATTTTTTCAAAATTGTTGCCTTGTGTTATATAAGGCGATTAATTTTGCTAGCATTTTTAGAATATTATGTATTTATTCAATTAAATTAGGAAAATGCCAGTAATTTGACTATATTCCGAATTTTTAGAGTAATACATAATTCAATTTATCTAAAAATCGGGAAATTTTTTTTATTTTTTTTATTTATTTATTGAAAATGCTTAAACATTTTACTGTCGATCCAGAAAGTTCAATAGTGTAACTCGTATTAGTTTTGGAGAAAATATACTTTGAATATTGTACTTCACAAATATTTAAATATTTCTATATACAATCTAAGTAAACTACGTGGCGTATGAGCAATAAAGAAAACACATAATAATTAATATGAATTATACGACATGGGGTTTTTGTATGGAGATATTGAAATATATACACTAGGCCGGGTCGATTTGTATGGAGTCAAAAAAATCACTCAACGTTCAAGGAAAATCGTATTCTAGGGATCAAAATAAGAAACTTTGCCGAAGGAACCATACCTCTAAAACGAATTTTGATGTCCCGACTTTTGACCCGTAGGGTCAAATTTTAAAAAGGTACACTTTGATATTTCAGAAAGTAGGAGGAATCTCTCCAAGATTATGGGAGATACTTTTTCTCCGGGAGACGCGCTAGCAGATTAATGCATAAATCATCATTCTAGGGGTTAAAATTTAAGTTAAAAGAAGGCCTTTTTAGCCGTGTTTTTTTAGCAAAATGTACAAATCTCGGGACAGAGATATTTCAGAAAGTAGGAGGAGTCTTTCCAAGATTAGGGTCTCTATTTCTTCTCCGGAAGAAATAGAGTATAAATATATTCGATTGGGTTGGATTCACTCTAAATGGGTCAAAGTGGGATTTTCCAAAATTTCACCCTACGGGTCAAAAGTCGGGACATCAGAATTCGTTTTTGAGGTATGGTTCTTTCGGCAAAGTTTCTTATTTTGGTCCCTAGAATACGATTGTCCTTGAACGTTGAGCGATTTTTAAATCGACCCGCCCTAATATACACTATACAAAAAAATATACCTAATGGGGAGAAAAAAGTGCAAAATGAATTCAAAAATTTCGTTTGCATTATGAATGCATTTTCAAATAGACAATTAAAGCTTTCATATGCATTTAATAGATTTGAAATAGGCCATATACTTTAGGAAATGTGACTTTTCAAAGTTCACTATTTTCAAAATTATTAGGATTTTTATAAAACTGAACAACCGCAATAAAACGCTAGTATACAAAATTTTGTATATCTAAAAATGGTAGTAGCATAAGGTAATTTAAAATACCCCAGGTCAGATTTTGGACGATCTCTCATGGAATAGGCGATATTAGTATAAAGTTGTGGGATCTAATTGTAAGAGGTAGTCGTTTAGGTAGTATTTAACATCACCTACAAACGTTGTAATTGCACCCTCGAGTATTTAGGATGTAAATGTTGCTTGAGAATTTTTTTTCAAGTTGTGTGTTGCCACCTGTTTTTTACTTTTGTTAAATAAAAAATTAGACACGTACCAAATTTTATCTTCTTATTGAAAGTTTTCCAAATTTTGTAAATTTGTTATTTAGATCTTAAAGTAATAGGACTTTTGAATAACTTAAAAGAAGTTGTTAAATTTTAGATTAAAATTAGGTATTGACAAATTAATTGAAATATTCACAGCAAAAGTAAAAATCCAAAACAAAAAATAAACATAAAACCAAGGAATATGCACAAAAAACCAAAAAACATAAAATAAAAATAATAAAAATCCACTTAAAATGTGTTTATTTTTAAAAATCAATTTATGCTCGAGTAAAATTAAATGTCGGTTTAAAAATTAAATGCAATATAAAGGGTGTAAACGAAAAGATTTTTAAAAATTTAAATATTACAATAAGTACACAAAAAGCCAATACAGTATCAGTGGCGGATCCAACAAAAGTTTTTGGCGGGAATAATATTTTAAAATTTTTGCAAAATTTTTCGTAAGCACTAGATATAACACCCTCACCTCACATCATATGCAAGGCGAGAACCTCCGCTTTAAAATATAAATAATTATTATAATTTTGCAGAAACATTTAATAACATTTATGAAGCGTTTCATAAAAATTATGAAACTTCAGCAGATTTACGAAAAATTTCTCAAATGTGAAGAAGCCTGTCATCAATTTGCCATTTTATAAAACAGCTTCATCATATTAATGCAGTGATACATTGGACAAAATTCAATGAAGTTTTTCATCATATTTATCAAGTTTTTCATAAATATAATAAAGCGAAAAAATGTCTTAAATTCAATATAAAGTGCAATTATGCTTAACGCAAATAATATAAATTTTAGCAAAATAGTTCATCGTTGTCTAATTTAGGCGATATGAGCCAAACTATTTAAGGGTTCATTTTGAAAACTAATGCATATAAAGGAGAAATTTTGGACAAAAAATATTTCTGTTATCAAGATATAACCACGCTCGAAAAACTAATTTTTTTCTGCTCCTATTTAAGAAGATATCGGGATTTTCGCTTTTTGGAAAAAGCGAAATTAGGCGAAAAAGTATCTAAACTTTAATTTCTATTGTTCAAACTTCAAGGCTTTACTATTAATACTTAATGTCTTCTTTCTGCAAAATTTCATAAAAATCCGTCTATTAGTTTATAAGTTAGGACGATGTCCTTTGGAGGAATCCTAATAAAATCATCTGAGTCCTTGGACTGAAGTAAGGACTTATTATTAAAGAAAAAGCTTCAGTCTTACATATATTTCATTATAAAGAATTTTTAGTCAACTTAAATTGTTTTTTTTTAGATTTTTGAAAACTATATTTTTTTAAAAATAATTAGTTTTTGAATTATTACGAAATTTTGATTTTTAAGCTTTCTCGCTTCTAAACCGTGAACGGCACACGAAAATTTTCTGCGCAAATATTCAGAAAATTTAGTTTTCTATCGGAATATATTAATTTCTAAGTATCAAATGCTCATTTGACGCATTTGTGATAAATTTTATGAAGGCTACGCTGATCCAGTCTTACCTGTTAGAGGGTTAAGAATATCACTTTTTTGTTTCGTTGAACGTATTACAAATTTTTTAATCACCAGCATTTTATTCAAAATTTTTACTGAATTTATTAATTTGTTTGCTGGTATTAGCAATTTTTCTTCAAGGATCCTCCCAGCAAAAAAGTTGCTGACTTTAAGGACTTCTTTTTGAGAGATTTTTATCCAAATATAATATTTCTGCTAAATTTAAAAAAAAAAATCCGTCAATACGTTTTCCAATAGGATACATCTGTAGTGGTTTCCTACTGGAATCTTACATGTCCTTCAACCAAAATAAGGACTTTTTAAAAAGTTTAAACTTCAATCTTATTTTTGGTTTACTATCAATGGGTTTTAGTCAAAATAATATGCTTTAAAAAGTTTAAAAATTGTGTTCTTTCAAAGTATTAATTTTTTTAAATTTTAAAAAATTTGAACGTTAACACTTTTTCGCTTCCGAACCGTGCACTGCACATATACAATCATTTTACAAAGTATTTTGTAAGTTTAGTTTTATATCGAAAAATCTCAATTTCTTATTATAAAACACTTATTTGGAGCTATTATGGGCAATTAAAAATACTCCGCCTGGAGTTTGCCTTGCTGGTTAGAGGATTAAGGATTACAAATGATTTCTTCTGTCTGTTTTCAATTAAATCTTAAGTTTATTTATTAAAAAATATTTAATTTGCTTTAAATTATGCACAATATGCAAAACATTTCCAAAATATGCATTTATGGGAAAATATGAATGTACAAAAAAAGTATTTGTTAAAATTAGATTTTAGGCTAGTGACTACTAACAAGTTTTTGTATGAAAGTCGCAGCCATGGCCAGCATATCCAACATTTTCTTAAGCTGCATTTACATTACAACCAGAATCAAGTTCATACTAGATTTCGGTCATATGGTAAAGTATAAAATGATACATTGCCAAAATTTTGAAATCTATTTTAAACTGGATTTCTTACTTAATGTAAATGCCGCTTTACTCAAAAAAATAAAATTTGTAAATGAAAACTTTAACCAAGTTCTCAATTACTGAAAAAAAACGATATAATTTCAAATAAAACTTAATTATTTTTCTTCCATAACATTTTTCCAGGAAGATCTTTTCCCACTTTTTTCTCTTTTTTGTAATGCCAATATGTAACAACATTGCATTAAATGAAATAAATTAACCTAATGAACCAATGCCTCTTTTTTGTACTCTGGAACATCATTCTTCATCATCAGTTAGTACAACCTAACTAAATTAATAATAAGTTCCCCAGTGTAGTACCTAGAATTGTGACAACAAAACAAATTATTTAATCCACTTAGAAAAGTTTACAACTTGAAGAAAAGGACAAAAAAAAATCCAAAAAAAAATACAATAAAATATAAAACAACTAAATGACTTGCTCTAATACATAAATCCAATATAACAAATAAAAAAACCTAAAAAAAACGACAAATAATGTTACAACAAATGTCAGCGCGCCGCATCTCATCAAAAAATTGTTGGGGTAATACACAACTACTGAAAAAAAAGAAACAAAATCCCTGGGAAAAGACTCAAATGAAATAAAACAAATATTAAATACACTAAAAAATAAGTTAGTAGAATATAAGCTTGTAAATCAAGTTCACTATTTCTCAGCAAATTTTTTGCTGAAATTGTGTTTTCAGCTAAAATTTTACTTATACTTAACCAGCACTTAAAAGTTTTTAACTAATGTTTTACTAATATTTTACTAATGTTTTACTAATTTATATTGATAAAAAAATTGTGCACATTAAAAGTGTGGACGAAAACCAGATTGAATTATATGTTAAGATGTAGTAGAGACGAGGAAAATTATGCTAAAAAGAACAACTCCTGTAAGATATATACAATAATAAATCATGGAATATTTTTTGTATATGTTACTCATACAAAAGGAGGCCAACTATGTGTATTCATATAAATTGTTCATCTAACACTCTCAAATATTGGTTTGATTCCTACTTGTCAAAGAAATTGATTTTTAATTAAATTAAAGACAAAATAAAATATTCAAATTTAATAAAAACAAAATGTGTATTTGTAAACAAAATTTGTATAGCGGTAATTTATACAATGTGGGAAAATTGCAAAAAAAATATATCTTTAGGTAAACAGACTACAGCGAAAGAGAAAAACACTCATCTTTGGTAATTTTTTATATTTCTTTTTTCTCTTGACAAAAAAGATTTGTTTATGTGCATGTGATACGGTATTTAGCTTCAGGCCAAATGTTATCACTTAAACAAACATGGATATAAGTAGTCGAAGTGTTATATTTAAGTGTTGAAAGAATCGGACGTGTTTTTTGGTGGCTCCACAAATAATTATTATTTTCTTTGAATAAAAACACACATAAATATTTTAATTTAAATCAAATCAAAGACTTTTTTGTACTGATCCCAAATATACTAAAATTATCAATCAAAAACTATTAGTTTCCTTAATAATTTAAAGCAAAATATTTTAAAATAAATAATTTACATTTGTCAAGTAATAAAAATTCACAAACAACGAAAACAAGCAAAATAAGAATAATAATAACAACAAAATTAGAATAGCTAAAGAGCAATTCAAAATCAAAAGAAATAATTGCTAATAAAACATAAGTTAATATTCACTCTTAATCAACAACAACAGCATGAGGCAGATCAAAGAGAAATACACGTGAAGCAGATTTAAGTGATTCGTCAACAAGCTTATTGTCAGAACTCTTTTATTCAAACTCGAATGATGCAACTAACCGCAGTCGTTTGTGGAATTGGCTAGACAGTAAATTTACCAAACAAAATGAGTACATAAGAGAGCAATCAGAATTAATAAAAACAATAATTGAAAACAATAAGGGTAGCCTTATAGCTGAAATAGAAAATAAATTTAGTGATCTTAAAAATGATATAATTAATGATTTGAAAATAGAAATAAATCAGTTAAATGAAAGAGTTACCGCGTTAGAAACAGTAAACAACGAAAGTTATCAGGTAAACACTGAAGTACACAATTTAAATCTTAAAATTTTAACACTAGAAAACTCTGTAGTAGCATCTGATATTCGGATTACTGGTATACCCTTTTATGAGGATGAAAACTTGCAGTATATTTTCGAAAATATTTGTGGCACATTAAACATAGCAGTGCCTTTTTACAAATCCATATTTCGTGTGAAACATTTTAAAAGCATCCGGGATGTTAATGACCCGCCCATTATCATCAAATTGGATTCTCCTTATGAAAAAACTTTTTCCTCAAAACTGTTACTGCATATCGTCGTAAATATAAATCACCTTTACGTTTATGTAATGCTGGCTATGAAAGCAATGAGCCTTTTTATATAAATGAAAATTTAACCCCACACAATCATAGAATTTTAAAACTGCACTGGGCCTAAAAAAAGATGATTGTTTATCAGCAGCTTATACACATCGTGGGATTGTATATGTAAAGAAGCAAGAAAGTGATGAACCTGTTAAAATCGATTTTCCAGACCAATTGAAGCCGTTTTTTCGAACAATCTAGTTTTTTAATACCATCTTTTATATCTTATTGCTGCCTGCTTTGGAGTTTAAAAAATCGTATTATATATTCATATTTAAAAAATGTATTTTAAACTATCTGCTTTATTTTTCTTTTTATTCAATTGTTAACATAATTACCTTTTATATAAAATATTGTTTTTTAAAAATTCGATCTCAGATCTTATGTTTAAGGTCAAACTTTTTATGCGTTGCTATTAGGTTTTTTTTCTACGTTATTGTATATTCTTATGGATAACGTTGTGGACGTAAGTGGAAGCTCCAGAGACATTACGATGAATATGGTAAATATCTTAGCTAAATATAAAAATGGTTTAACGCTGACCCACATAAACGCTCAGAGCCTAAACAACAAAATCGACGAATTTAGACTGGTTTTTGAAAAATCCAACATCGATATTATATGTGTCTCTGAAACCTGGCTCTCATCCAATACACCGGATGGACTTATATGCCTTAATGGCTATAAGGTATTTAGACAGGACAGAGGTGGTCATGCCGGTGGGGTGGCTATTTTTGTAAGAACCAACATATCGTGCAGAGTTTGCTTCAAATCCTCTAATGATAATTTGGTAAATGAGAAAAAAGTTGAATATATTTTTATTAAATTCTATCTGATGGTAAGAAAATGTTAGTGGGATGTGTTTACCGGCCAAATAAAAGGATTGCCTTCTCGAATTTGTTTTCGACGTTAGAAACTCTTGCCGCTATATATGATGACGTCATTATATCTGGAGATTTTAATTCAAATAACTTAACGGAAACGATATTAATCGACAATATGTCATCTTTCGGCTTAACTCCAACTAATACAATAAACCCAACACACCACACTGCCACGAGTAGAACATTGCTTGATATATTTTTTGTGGCCAATATGTCAAATGTTATGTTGTATGATCAGGTGTCTGCTCCATGCTTCTCAAAACATGACTTGATATTTTTAACTTATAATTTTAAGCCTCTACGAGCACAGCAAACCATCTACTATCGTGATTTTAAAACAATTGATTATAATTTGCTACAAGATAATTTTTCTCGAGTTAATTGGAATAATATGTATTTCATTGCTTCTGTTGATGAGCAACTGTTATTTTTTGAAGAAAATATTCAACGGCTTTACGAAGATACGGTCCCATTAAGGTCAAAGACTCTAACTTCTAAATCAAAACCTTGGTTTTCTCCTGCCATTAAACAGCTTATCTATAGCAGAGACTTGGCTTACTCAAGGTGGAAGCGATTTAGGACACCCGAATTGAAATCGGAATACAAGGCTGCCAGAAGAAATGTAAATGTCAATATAAGAAGTGCGAAAACTGAATATTTTTCTAGTCGTTTTAGTGCTGCAGTTGACTGTAAGCAAACATGGAAACAAATTCATGAAATTGGAATTGTTAATATAGACAAAACAAATAACTGCCAAGTCGATGCTGATGAACTAAATACGACTTTTACAAATATACCAGTCATACCAATTAATAAAAACTTTTACAACTTCCCACGCCTAAATACAAATAATGCCACAATCGATGATAGTTATTTTGAATTTTCTTGCGTAAGCCAATCTGATGTCCTCTCAAGTTTTTCGATGATGAAATCTAACGCTGTGGGCTGTGATAATATGCACCCAAAGTTTATTAAAATATTGCTTCCATTAATTTTACCTTATGTGACGCACTTATTTAATACTATTATAATGTCAAGTACTTTCCCATCTAAATGGAAACATGCAAAAATAATTCCACTACCGAAAACAAACTCAGAGTTCAGGCCCATAGCTATTTTGTGTTACTTATCAAAAGTACTAGAAAAACTTTTACATGTGCAAATGAGCCTGTTTATTAGCGAAAAGAATTTGTTAACTGAAACTCAATCAGGATTCCGTTCAAATCATAGTTGCGTATCTGCCTTGCTGGATGTCTCCGAAAATATACGTAGTGAATTAGATAATGGCAATTTGAATTTTTTGGTGCTCCTGGACTATTCGAAGGCCTTTGACACGGTTGACCATAGTACACTTTGCATGAAACTTATGCACTTTTTTAAGTTTTCTAATACCTCGACTAGGCTTATCTCTTCATATTTAACAGATCGTTGGCAGTCCGTTAATGTAAATAACTCATGGTCTAATCCTTTAAGACTCATCAGGGGAGTGCCAAAGGGATCAATACTTGGACCACTACTTTTTTCAATTTATGCAAATGATCTACCGAAACAGCTTTCTCATTGCAAAATTCATATGTATGCAGATGATGTGCAATTATACCTAAGTAGTCCAATGAAATCCGCTGCCGAAAATATAGCTAAATTGAACGATGATTTACATAAGATTTTTCTCTGGGCAACAGCAAATGGAATTTGTCTTAATCCACATAAGTCAAAGTGCATAATAATTCATAAGAGAACAATTGACCCTGCCATAAGAGATGATATTTTAATAAATGGGAAAAAAATAACAATTGTTAATTCTGCCAAAAACCTTGGGTTGATTTTTAACAACAATTTAACATGGACAAATCATGTGAACCTTCTAGTTGGACAAACTTACAACAAGTTAAGATCTCTTTGGTCATCACAATATTTCACCCCATTACGAATAAGAATTCTCCTCGCCAAAACATATCTAATTCCTGGTCTAATTTATGGATGTGAGCTTTTTGCAAGCTGCGATTCTGCCAGCAAAAGAAAACTCAACGTTATATTCAACAATATTATTAGATATGTATATGGATTAAGAAAGCATGCACAAGTCTCCCACATTTCCACAAATCTTTTCGGCGTCTCGTTCGATAGTCTTCTTAAGATCCGTGTACTTCTGTACTTTCATAAAATTTTTTATACTCAAACCCCACGATACCTTTTCGAGAAAATTCGCTTTGCCAGATCCCAAAGAGGGAAAAATATCATTATTCCATTACACCGTTGCCTAGTATCTGAATGGCAGTTTTACTTATATGCATCACGTCTTTGGAATACTCTTCCACATACCCTACAACTTAATAGCAACGCAAATAGCTTTAAGCAGTTTTTATATAAATATTTTGAACAAACTTAATTGTAATTTATGTTTTTTTTTTTTTTTTTTTTTTGTAATAACCATTGTTTTGATCTAATTTTGGATATTGCACTCCTGTACTTTAAATATAAGATTAAATCTTGTTGTACAGGAAATGGAAAATAAATAAAATAAATAAATAAATAAATATTTTTGTTTATGTCATATACATTTACTTCTGTATATTTTTAGATATTAAATTAATTCATCATTTTATATTTTTTAATGTATTGTCAATTTTTTGTTTTAAATAATCACAAAATTCTTCTTATTTTAAACGAGCTTAATATCATTTACTTATTTATTAATTATGATTATTTATTTCCAATATTTCTTGTAGACATTGGGTGACTTCTACAGGAAACAATTATTACAATTTGATATTAAGATCATTTAAAATAAGAAGAATTAAATAAAAGAAGATCAAAGAAATTTTAATGAAAATGAAAATTATTCAAGTTCGACGCCATACTCTATATTTCTTCATTAGGATATTGTCCTAACAAATAATCTATAGAGTTTTTTGTTTTCAAATTTATTATTTGACCCTTTCAGGAATGTGTTGCTAGATCTATTTCGGGAATTTTCTAGGTTCCCATCCTCAGAACACGTTTTGAAAGCGGAAACAGTCCCATGTCAAACATCAAACATTCATATGAACTAGTTTACTCACTACATGAGAACTAATATACATATGAGTTTGAAGTTAAAGATTATAACCATTGATCAAAAAATAAATTGAAAACTTGTTTGATGCGTAAGGTCCACCTCTGGTGGATATTCAATACACGTTTTTTGTTTTTCTCTCCTTTTTATATTTTGTTTAGTTTGTAAACAAAACAGGGGAAGTACTCTATAGATTATTTGTTAGGACAATATCCTAATGAAGAAATATAGAGTATGGCCTCGAACTTGAATAATTTTCATTTTCATTGCACAATTAAAGGTCGAAAAAAACATAATTTTTATTTTTAATAAAAATTATAACAAACTTTTAAAAAAGGCAAAGTACCGCCTAGTTTACTTCCCCTGTTTTGTTTACAAACTAAACAAAATATAAAAAGGAGAGAAAACCAAAAAACGTGTATTGGATATCCACCAGAGGTGGACCTTACGCATCAAACAAGTTTTCAATTTATTTTTTGATCAATGGTTATAATCTTTAACTTCAAACTCATATGTATATTAGTTCTCATGTAGTGAGTAAACTAGTTCATATGAATGTTTGATGTTTGACATGGGATTGTTACCGCTTTCAAAACGTGTTCTGATGATGGGAACCTAGAAAATTCCCGAAATAGATCTATCAACACATTCCTGAAAGGGTCAAATAATAAATTTGAAAACAAAAAACTCTATAGATTATTTGTTAGGACAATATCCTAATGAAGAAATATAGAGTATGGCCTCGAACTTGAATAATTTTCATTTTCATTGCACAATTAAAGGTCGAAAAAAATATAATTTTTATTTTTAATAAAAATTATAACAAACTTGTATAAATGTTTTACTTTTAAATTTTAAAAATTAAAACCAAAAGTTTATTTTTCGATCTTTTATCATACATTATGATGTGAGCAAGATTATTCGAGTTCAAGATCATTTGTTTTTTGTTAAACAAAAAACCGTGCAATATTTATTTATTACTCAAAAAAGTTTTTGCCCGCTTTCTTATAGCAGACTTTATCTACTGACAGGTCCTTACATGTTTCCCTTCTACATTGGTTCTCTGATGATTTTCGGTGACGCGAAATGAAACATGTAAGGACCTGTCAGTACATAAAGTCTGCTATAAGAAAGCGGGCAAAAACTTTTTTGAGTAATAAATAAATATTGCACGGTTTTTTGTTTAACAAAAAACAAATGATCTTGAACTCGAATAATCTTGCTCACATCATAATGTATGATAAAAGATCGAAAAATAAACTTTTGGTTTTAATTTTTAAAATTTAAAAGTAAAACATTTAAAAATTGCAGAGTACGGCAAAAACTGATTTATGGTCATAATACTATAGTCAGAAAGTGTTGTTGTTTATTTAATAAACAATAAAAACACAGTGTATTATGACTAGAGATTCTAGTCTATACACGAACCATGTTTATTACTTAAAATGTTTTATTTTGATTTGAATTAGTTCAATTCTTCCAATTTTGTTTTTTACTTCTCATCGAGTAAATATAACAATACGGGTAAAGCGTTGATCTTTTTCCTTCAAAATTTGGGTAGAATATTCTAGCTCTTCTACATTGGTTCTCTGATGATTTTCGGTGACGCGAAATGAAACATGTAAGGACCTGTCAGTAGATAAAGTCTGCTATAAGAATGCGGGGCAAAAACTTTTTTGAGTAATAAATAAATATTGCACGGTTTTTTGTTTAACAAAAAACAAATGATCTTGAACTCGAATAATCTTGCTCACATCACTTGTATAAATTTTAATATTTTTATAATCACAAATTTTTTTTAGGATTTTCAGCAAATAAATTAACTAAAGCATAATTTAAATAAAAATTTTTTGAGTTTTTTTGGGCCTACAAATATTCAGCAAAAATGTTATTAATTTTTAAATGCAAATCTGCAAATATACGCTTCTGTATTTTCATATGACCGAATTGTGATTCCGATGACGACTTTAAACAACTCCATTTTGAAAAAAAAAAAATTTCATGATGATTTTCATAAATTTTTTAAAGTGGAAACGAAATTTAATAAATTTTGTTAAATTTTCGTAATTACGGTATTCGTGATCGTAATTTTCCGCTCGAAATTAGTTTTCGATTTCCAAAAATAAAACATTTTACCGAAATTTTTTTGATCAGGCATGTTGTAGTTCGGTCCTTGATTAGAAATAAATGTAAAATTTTACGTTTTCATTACTAGTATTTTTGTAGTTACTCGTTAAAAAAAACCCTTTCTGAACTGCCCCAGGTTTTTAACTAGCATTTTTCCACATTTTCAGCAATTTTTTGGGGGCTGGCATAGTGCAAGCTTTTTCTTAAGGGGTCGGTTATAGGTACTTTTAAAAATGTGCAATAAAATTTTTATTATTTTGCAAATTCAAATTATTTCTAGCACAGGGTTGTGAATTGAAATTTTGTCTTGCCAACCTCTGAATATTACGTCAATACGTAAATTCTATGATGAGCTATGTGCAACCTGCCAGTCTTTCTTCTACTAAAAATTTGTCAAAAATGATGTTGCTGAATCTACAAACATTTAGTAATATTCGAGCTTAATTTTAGTTAATTGTAAGCAGACGTCAATTACATTTGAAATTCATTCACTTGTGATATTTTTGTATATCATTAATAATTTTATACCTACAGTCACACTTATTGCGTTAGCCACTTCCTTAGAAAATTTTCAATTTTGTCGATAACAGGAAATATTTGTGTATTTAATTACAGGCCAATTACTGTTTCACATATAATTACATGTAATTGGGTGTAATTAAGTACTTGCCCTGTACTTAAATACAGAGATGTTGTTACTAATCCCCCTGGTTTGGAATTAAAAACTTTACAAATCTTCCACGGATGCTTTTAAGCTCACCTAATGTGAGTGTAGCTCAGAAATTGTTAATGATATAGAAAAATTTTGTGAAATCTGCTTATATCAGCAAATATTTTGCTAAATATTCGTAGACAAAAAATATTATAACAATATTTTAATTTTTTCAAGTTTTTTTTATAGATTTTTTTAAAGCGAATAAAAATCTGCTTTCCTAAAATCAGCAATCCAGAATTTTTCAGGTAAATATAGGAAACATTTTTTTTTTAAGGTAAATGTGGGAAACATTTTGTTGATATTACAGATTTTGTTTGCTACAAATATTTAGCAAAAGTTTTCGCTTATTTTAGCAAAGAAAATTGCTATTTTTAAAAAGGTTAAATTCGACTCGAATATAACAAAAATTTTGTAAAGTTACCAGATTTATTTTATCAATATTATATTTAGCAACAAAAAAAATTTACTAATTTTAGCAGTTTTTTATGCAACATTATTTTTGAGTAATTTTTAGTATATTTTTCTGCTATTTTTTGCGGGTGGGTTTATTTCTATGAGTGTAGTGGACTATTACAAACAAATTTATATTCTTCTTTTTCGCCCTTGTTGCTGTTGTATTTCATTTTATATAAAGACAAACAATTAATAATTTGTTAGAGATTGAATGATTTTTTTTGGTAGGAATGATGATGATGTTGATGACCAAACTGTACACGCAGAGAAAAAGCATTATATTATGATAGTTTAAGAGCATCATGTTATGATTTTATCGCCCAACAATCATTATGTGGTCGTAGCAATAATATTATGGTCATAAATAGCGATGAAATCGTCCTCGGAAATAATAATATTATCATCACGAATCATGTATATGATCATTAGAATCATAATATGATAATTTCATGTACGCAATCATGCTCTATCATATTTTTTCTCTGTGTGTGTAATAAATCTGCAAATTCATATATATCACATGGATTACAAAATAGGGAATAAAAGAAAACCCATCACAAACTGAAATGTTATCAAAGGTCAACAAAACAAAAAATATTAAAAATTACTTTTTTCCCAATAAAACAAAAAAAAACTGCATTGAATGTAAAACAATTGTATTGAAAAATAAATTTGTTAGATTTTATAAACATCTCCTTATACACATTCTTATAACATTCTTCATCGTTACGATTTAGAACAATGTTTTATTCCATCCATTTTAAGACATCCGTATAAAAATTGTTTTTCTATTTTCTTCGGCCGCAACAATTGATTGTGTTCCACTACAGTTTGGTTGTTCTGAGTTCTGAAAAAATCTGATAAGATTGAGGAGTTTTTAAAAAAAGTTTGCCATTTTTGAAATCATTCTAAATAGACACTGTTTAAAGTTGTCTGAAAAAAATTTGCGAATTTCTTGTAGCAATATCACTCGTCCTATGGGTTATGTAGCTAATTATGCGAAAAATAGTAGAACTTTACCCGCACTTCATGTGTTAGTCTAAAGTTGGTGAAGCTGAGAATTGAAAAAAATGTACTTGTTTCAATCTAAATGATGCTGCGGTGGACGAAAATTAATCTATCTAAATTTTATAAATATTTTCCAATGATATACTCAAATGCTAACATCAAACGCTGGTTTCACACTAGGTGTCTTCTACATTATTATTATTATGTATTATGTCTTCTAGGATTACATGCTGATTAATTACATTATGGCTACACTCTCAAAAAATTCCCGATAAAGAGTTGAAAATTTAGCTACATTAACAGAAAATAGTAACTAAGTTTGCTACAGTAGGATTTTAAAATTTTAACCTTTCATCTTAAAAGAATTCAAATACATAACACTATACAACAAAATCAAATTTTTTCCAAAATTACAAGGTCCGACCGACAAATTTTGATAGAAGAGGCAAAAAAAAAAAGACACGTGTATCGGCGTTTTGAAAGTTTACATCTGGGTTTCATTTTAGGGGGAGGTAAAGTTTCCCCTAAATGCACTTTTTTGTATTGTCAATCGGCATAAAAAAATCGTGTACAGCTTACGTTTAATGTATAGAGTGTGTTTAGAAAACTTATGTAAAATATTACGGAAAACATTTTTGTAGAATATATTAACCCTCTAACTCCTCAAGGTAAGGGTCTTTTTTGTCCTTCTTTTAAAAAAACAGCAAAAAACACCATTAAAACGGGGATTTAAGGGGTTAAAATGTTCCGCAAAAATATTCGCCGTGAAATTTTACTGTAAGTTCCTGAATACACCAAACGGAAAATTCAACGAGAAAGTCAGAAATAAGACACAACAAAAGAGAGCTTATTGTTAATTTCGCATTTATTAAGAATTTTATTTTAAAGTACCCCAAAAATTCAGCATGAAAAAAAATAGTTCAAATTTCACTATTATTTTACCTCCTATAGCAAATTTGGATAGGAAGTATTCATTAATTACATTTTTTTTAGCTATATGCAATTCCATTTCATTATCATATATTGTCCAGCATATTGCAGCGATAAGCAAATGAATGCTTTTGCCTTTATAGCGTTCTTCAATGGGTGCGCATGTCTGGTTTTCAAAGTAATCCATATGGGAATTTAAAAAATTAACGCCTAGTTTTTCAAAAGCTCTAAGCATGGTGTCTACGTATATTCGAGCAATAGGAGACCGATTTTTGCATAAGACATTGTATATTACTTCCTTAATGCTTTTCCACGCATTAAGCTCAATTGATTAGAGCATTTCGTCGAAGTCAGCATTTTGCATTAGCTTTCTTTCTTGACCGACAAAAACACCTGTTTGTATGATACCAATTTTAAGGCTTTTAACAAGAAGAACGACTTGAAGAACACATACATACCTTCTTTAATCTTTGCTTCGCTTAATTTTGGAAACATTGTTTTCAGAAAATTCAATGCTGATCCATTTGTATCCAGACATTTAACAAAGTTTTTTACCTCATCAAGTTTGATATGCAATGGGGGGTAATATAGTTTTTTCTGTTGATGAAGGACATTGTGCTCTCCTAATGTTCCTAATGTTATAACAAATGCGACAGCAATGCTTCGGCGTCCACAGTACATCCGAAAAAACTTCTAGCTCAAAATACCTTTTATAGATATCTTCAACTTTACTATTGAAAAACGTAACTTTATATTCCGGTCAAGTTTTTCCAAACAATTGAACATTTTTGCCAAAACAAATCTTACGCGCTAAGTTTAATTGCTTACTTTAATTTTTTGTTATTTTTTAAGTAAAACACTCTAATTACAAAACATATTATGTCCACAATATATGCACCGCAAATTGACACGTTTTCAGTAGAATAAGAAATATAGCACTTGATTTTTGATTTGATATGATTTTTTTTTGTTTTTGTTGTAATGGAACGGATCTAATCTGCCAAAGAACAGCTGGCAATCTATATACTTATATATCTATGAATTTATAGGTCGGTGTACAGTGTAATGAAGTGGAATTTCCTAGAGCTAAAAAAAAATGTAATTCATGAATACTTCCTATCCAAATTTGCTATCGAAGGTAAAATAATAAAGATATTACTGATTTTTAGTGAAATTTGAACTATTTTTATTTTCATGCTAAATTGTTGGGGTACTTTAAAATAAATTCTTAATAATTCTTGTTGTGTCTTATTTCTGACTTTCTGGTTGAATTTTCCGTTTTGGTGTATTCAGGAACTTACAGTAAAATTTCACGGCGAATATTTTTGCGGAACATTTTAACCCCTTAAATCCCCGTTTTAATGGTGTTTTTTGCTGTGTTTTAAAAGAAGGACAAAAAGACCCTTACCTTGAGGAGTTAGAGGGTTAACATATTCTACAAAAATGTTTTCCGTAATATTTTACATAAGTTTGCTAAACACACTATATACTGTACTCGATTTTCTATGCCGATTGACAATACAAAATGTGAATTTAGGGGAAACTTTACCTCCCCCTAA
This sequence comes from Delia radicum, assembly GCA_021234595.1. NCBI lineage: Eukaryota > Metazoa > Arthropoda > Insecta > Diptera > Anthomyiidae > Delia > Delia radicum. The sequence continues at coordinate 16,266,208 of CM037854.1, read as the reverse complement.
AATGAAACCCAGATGTAAACTTTCAAAACGCCGATACACGTGTCTTTTTTTTTTGCCTCCTCTATCAAAATTTGTCGGTCGGACCTTGTAATTTTTTTTGTGTTGTACAGTGTAATTAGCATATTCTCAGGGGCTATCTGGCGATTGTGTCCCAGAGTCAACCAGTAAGACAACATTAAACTGTTCTTAAGCACATCTAATAAAAGCTGAACAACAGTTTTTTAAAGCACTCAAGAGATAATAAGCTTTTCTGCTAAATTAAGTTTTATTCACATGATGAATTGAAATTTCTTAAACATTATAAAATAATTTCAAAACTGTATATATGACATTAAAATAACACTGTACTAAAATACATTATAAATTTTGTCCTGTGGCGATGTCTCAACATAAACGTAAAGTTGTCAACACTGAATCTGGTATCGTTGTGAAATAGAGACGGATGAGATTAGAAAAATAAACAAAAATCTAAAAATAGAATATTTGTGTTAATTAGTGTTGGTCAGTTCTAAGTTAATATACAATAACATAAAATCTAATAGGAATGAAAACTGCAATTTAGCTGCATTAGATTCCAGGCCATACTTGGGTGTGATCGATAAACGGCCATGACTTGGTATTGTTACGTTTGTAATGTAAGAAGAAACACAGGTTTTATTCTCACAGCATCATGTTGTTGAAAAATGTATCATATATAGACAATCTGACAATTAGAAAACACAAATAATAATACAATTTTAATGGAAAATCACTGATGAGCCTGTCCATAAAAAGGCAAAAACTACCCAGCCAGAAATTGCCACTGGTCTGAAAAATCAAGCACTGGCAGAGCACTATTTGCCAATGATCCACCAAAAAAAGTGCTGGCAAAATACTGACTTACAACGCTCTGCCAGCGTTTGTAAAAATAGCTTTGCCACTACTTAATTAACAAAATTTCCAATAGTTAAAATAATAAAAGCACTGGCAAAGCCCTGGCTTAGAACGCTTTTCCAACACTGTAACGTAATAAAAGCAGTGGCACAGCCCTTGTTCACAACGGTTTTCCAACGCTGGTCAAAAGCGCTTTGCCAGTGCTCGATTTACTAAATTTACAACCGTTTATAAAAACGAAATTTAATGCATGTACTTGGTTTTAATAAAAATAGCAAAATAATACTATTTTTTAAATTTATTTTACAAACTTTAATTCTTTTTTTTCAAATCTTAAATGAATTTAAAATCAACTAACCATAAGCATATGGTATTCAAATCAAATTCATACACTAAAATAAAGTCTGTAAAGTCAGCAACATTTTTGCTAAAAGTATCCTTGTAGAAAAATTGCTAATTTAGCAAATTTTTTGCTGGTATTAGCAATTTTTCTGCAAGTATTCTCCCAAACAAATCATGCTGACTTTACTGACTTTTTTTTTATTGTATAATAAGTATTTACTCAAATCGTATTTAAAAACTTTTCTAATCTATACTTTTAAAAAAATTAAAATTACAAGATTGGAAAAATTCAAATTAAATTGCATTAAATTGTTTTACTAATGCTTTGCCAACGTTTTAAAAGTATGATTTTGGTACTGGCGAAGCAATCATTGCCAGTGCTTTTCCATCGTTTTAAAAAAGCAATGGCCAAGCCCTGCCCGGTGTTATCATTTTGGGGTTGGCAAAGCCCTTAGATCTTCAGAACTACTACGCTCTGCCAACGCTCATACCACCGTTGAAATGCTTTGCCTCTAGATGGATAAAATGTAAGACCGACCCCCATTAATTTTCGCTCCTTAATTTCCGCTCTGTCACAATGGTGCTCCTAGACGAGTCAAATGTATGACCGACCCTCAATGTTTTTTCCACCACAACATTTTCACAGAACATACCTACCATCTATCTTTAACACTTAAGGTGGTCCACAAAAATTTTTAAGATTTTTAATTTTTATTTCGAGAGATCACTATACATATAAAACTCTTCTCCAAATTCATATGCATCAGCATCATTATCATCTGAATCCTCATAGTCCTCGAATAAGTTCATCGTGGTATTGATCTTCCTGTTTTTCGCCATTTTCTTCAGTCTGACTTGTCTTTTTATCAAAATCTGCGTCTTCAAATATATTTTTCGCGCCAGCAAATTTCTGCCATTATAGCATCCGGAGACCCCTTTCCTCTATATCTGAATACAAAAATGCCAGAAATTGCAAATATTAACATATATAAATATATAAACTTTTACAAACAGTATTTATTACCTTAACTCAAATGGTAATGCAGTTTGATGGAACCGTTCACGTTGTTCATCCGATTCCGTTGACAGTTGGCGGCTAAAATACTGTAAATGATGGTGCAAAACATGGATTTTTAACCTCAAACTAAAATTTAGGGGGCGGTAAGGTATCCACTACCTCAATACAAATATTTTTGCAAAATTTAAGTATAAATATATTTATTTATTTGTTTTTCTTTAACTTTTTGCACACGTGTTATTCCGATTACTGAAGTTTTTGAAGGAATTTTCGAGATAAAACTGTAATTTAAAAAATTATCTAGGTAACAACTATCGCCCTTCTAAAAAAATTATACCTGATCCAAAACTTTAATTGATACATGTTGCATAGTTTAGGAAAACGCAAATTGTAATGCTATTGTTCGCGATCGCAGGAACGATAAAACTTAAAAATATTGAAATCAGCAGCACAAGAAATGTAACAATAACAATTAAAGTAAAAAACAACTTTAACTCGGCTGTGTCGATTCCTTATAACCCAAATAAGTAAAAAATTAAAAAAAATTGCTGGGAGTTTTCGGAGGGTTGGGGGGTGTTGGTAGTCGGTGAGTTATGTTGGGGGCACCTTCCCCACGCGATAAATGTTTACAAATCATTTATTATACTTTTTGCACTTAAGTAATACAATTTAATTATTATTTGAATTCATTCTTATATCCACGCCCTTAAAAAGGGGCGGGCCAAATAGCATTTTAAAATCCTCTGGGCCTACATGCAGGACTTTGAATTAACTCTGACATAAAAAATGTTTCATTTGTTTAACAAAAATACAAAAAAACATGTAAAAAATTGCAATAAAAATATAGTCTAGCCAAAAACACACATTTTAATGTACACGTTGGTCTTTATGAGCTATTTAGAGTGCCTAAACACGTTCAGATTGTGTTGGTATGTTCAGAAGAGTTGTTCGGCGTTACCTTCGCTACACTTTTGCCAAATATTGTTAGCAAAAATTTAACAGGCCCTGTAAGTAATATTGGAAAAAGTGAAAAAAACATATTTTTTTCCTATGTTTTTTCAAAAAAACTCCAGGAAAAAAATATTTTTTTGACATAAAATGTTGAAATAATTTGTTCAGTGGACTGTTAGCCACATTATTGCCAAATATAGTTAAGCCGTAGCACCAAGTCTTATTAAGATTTAGGGCAAAAACTAATGATACCATATTTTGAGGGTCCCACTGCTTTTCAGAAACTTTAGAGGCCCATAAAAAGGAATTGGTCACCAATCTGGACAAACCGAGTATAGGGTTTTACTACCTTTTGGTAGTAGAATCGAACCTATATAGCCAAGATCTTGTGTTTTTCAAAAAGTCTTTTTTTGTAGCATAGTGTTGTTAGTAATTTTTTGAACATTAAAAAACAAATGACAATGGTAGTTGAATTTACTGTAATGTAAGTCGTCCTTTCTTTAAATGAAATTTCATTTGTTTTCAACTACATTTGCAGTGGTCTTTACATACATTGTATTCTAAGAGCACTTAAGATACACTGATAATAATACTGACAATACATATTCGAAAAAGTTTCAAAATAACCAAAACTTTATTGAAATTAAGGAATCTAATAATTTTAGCAAGTGCGCCCCGGTAGGCTAGTTGGTAGCGTGCTGGCTGCTTATCAGTGCGGTGGTCGTGGGTTCGATTCCCACCAGAGGCATTGGTCTGTTTTCACTAAAACGTGCCAAAGGCCATAGTAGCTAGTGCTCGGTTAGGGTAATAGTATATAATTTGTAATTATATGATTATTAATTAATAAAAAAAAAAAATTTAGAAAATTTTTAGTTGTTTTGACAATAATATCGTGTTTTTATAAATGTTGTTCATAAATCTTAATCTAACCCAGGATTGACCCTTCAAAAACTCGACGATTTTAAAAATAAGAAGCAGTCTACTGAATAATTAGTGTCAACATAATATTTAAAATCTTTACATAATAAAAATCTTTAATACATCCCTGCTGTAATTACATGCCTGGCGAAGAGGTCATCTTTTGATAGAACTTTCCACTTCATCAACTTTTACTGCAAAGTTTTTATAAGTTCAGGAACACTACTCGAATCAATAATTTCCTATTAAAGACTGCCTCTTTGTGCAGTCTTTAATAGGAAATTACCCAGCAAAACTACTTTGAATATTAGTGTGGTTTCACAGACAGTAATAATAAAACTTTTCTAATGCGACACTGTTAAGACTTGGAAAACATGGTATAAAACATTATTATCGCAATTGGGTATAGAAAACTTTTTCAAGCCACATTAACATTACACAGATACAAATCATTAAAAAGTTTTTAAAGCAAAAGAGAAAATCGAAGTACAGAAAAACTTTAAATTAACGCACTTAATTGTAGTAGCAGCAGCAATTGGAAAGGGAAAATGTTTTAAAACTAAGAAGAGGATGTTAAAGCTTGTTTAAAAATAAAATGAAACGGAAATTAAACTTGTTTTTCCTGAGATTTTATAGCATCCTTAAAATATGTTGAACACTATTAACTCGATAGAAAACAGAAGTTATCAAAGTTTACAGTTAACTTTGAATTATTGATATGCTATCAAGCAGATGTTACATTTCCCAAAAACAGTACAAGGAAACGTAGAAAATCCAAGATTCAGTTAGTCAATTTCAAGACATAATCAAGTTACGAATTGATTTTGTAATATGAGTCGAGTTGAGGGCCACAGTAGTTTGAGGTTAAAAGGAAAATACAAGATGCATTATGTTCGTGAGTGTTGTTCTTTTTAAGTGTTTAATGTGAGAAAGTGATTGCATTTTTTTTTAATAAACGTGTCTAAATGCACGTGTTGCATATTAGTGTCCTTGTTGTGGATGATACTTTTGTGCTTTTATAGAAATCTGAAACATTATTAAGGATAATTGATTCATTTGAAAGTATATTTTATTTATTTCTTAAGTGGCCAGAATATATAAACACTTGATGTTGAAAAGAAAAAAACTTTAAAGTGTTATATAAAAACCTCAAAATTGTCTAGCATTGTTTTCTCAAAATCAAAGTAATATCCCGGTAGATATAACTCAAAATCAGATATTTTTAAAGAAAATGTCTGGTTGTTAAATTGCAATAAAAGAAAATCACTAAATCTCAATTAAGAACTACCCAGCAAAACTTTGGTAATGGGTGCGATAAAGTAATGTATTACCTAGTAATGTGCGCTGCTTACCTGTATCATTATTTTCCAACAAGAAGTAATGAGTTACCGATAATTGAACACTCATCGATTACCTTGTAATGATACCTCATTACATTTTACATTACTTCAAAACATAAAATAATGACTTACGGATCATCAATTACATAATGCATGAATTATGAACGTAAAGTAATTATTAATATATATTTTTGAAAATCTATATATAGACACATTACTTTGTGATTTTTTGTAAGCATGAGGGTAACGAAACACGAAGCACAACAACTCATTTACATTTTAAGCAATAAAATATTATATGTTTTGATAGCTCAGTTGGTAGAGTTCTCGCCTAACTAATTGTTAAATACCAGAGACTCCAGGTTCGAATTCCAGCATGACTACGTTATTTATTTAATAATAATAAAAAAAAAAGTTGTTTATTTAATTAAAAAAATATATCTGTAAAAAAAAATTTTATGCATTTTATTTTATGAAAATCAATTTATAGACACATTACTTTTTACCACCATGTAACCATATAAGTAACCAGTTACTTTACCCCCTACAAGGTAATGAGTCCACCCATTATTTTAGGCTCATCGCCTGTTAAATTCATCAGTGAAGTAAGGGTAATGCAATGCGTGAAGACCTATGGTTATACATTACTTTACCCTTGACTTGGTAATGTGTGGTTTTGCTGGGTAATCTGGTTCAGGCCTGAACTATATTTATATACACTCAGCAGCTTAACCCGAATAAGCAAAAAACTTGTATATGGTAACACAAGATCTATCAAAAAAACTGGTGTCTAAAATTTTGGTTATTTACCGCAACATCCATGAATTTACATTTTTATATAGTCTTTAAATTGGTTAAACGTACACAGAGAGAATTTTGGTGGAAGAAAAATAATGTAATTCACAAAATAAACAAAATGTTTCATAAAATTAGTAAAAAGGTTCATACTTTTTAGGAACCATAATTTTTCAATCAACTTTTTCATTGGGTGTATGGAACTTTTAATAAGAATTATGATACACTCTAATTAAAACTTGCATTAACTCAACGAAAAGATTCAATGGACAAATCTACGTGGAATTTATCTGATTTTATCCAAAAATTCATTAAAATTATGCTGATGATTATTTTACGCTAAGTTTTTGGAATGTCAGTTAAACTTGGTGCATTTAAACCAATAACACATTTGCAAGTTTATTAACAAGAAATTGTAGGAAGCACTTCTTCTTGTTGAGAATTTTATTGTATTATTGTAAAAAAAGAATTAAATCACATTTCAAAAGCGGATTTCCATTTAAAAACTTCGTTTAACTAAGTTTAAATATAATCTGCATCCTAAAAACTCGGCATTAGTGTGGTCAATTTGTAAACTTGGCTTAATTAAACTTGGTTTAAACTAAATCTAATTGCATAGTATAATCATAGTTTTACTGAACATAGTTTAAATTTAGCTCAATTAAATGCAGTTTAATCTTAGTTTAACTAAACGTAGTTTAAAGTTAATATAAGTTAACGCTGTTTCAACTTTTATAACTTGTATAAATACTTTGACATTTCTTTAAAATGCAGAAAATTATCAACGAATTTTATTTTAAATCATTTTTCAAATACTCTTTAATTTGTTAATTTTTTTCATTGTAATCTCATAAACGTGGATATAAATCTAAAAATTATCAAAAAAAAATTGCATTAAAAATCTTATCAATCTGTCAATCTAGCTCACAACAAATATGTTATGTCAATATATACATATTAAATATTATAATAATAAAAAAAATAATATTTATGTACAATTAAATATATAAATTAATAAATAAATAACTAAACGCAGTTTTAAACTTAGTTTAACTAATCTAACACTAATTATACTTTGTTCAACTAAGGCCTAGTTTTTAGGATGTAGATTATCTTTAAAATAAGACTAACGAATTTTTCAAATTTAATACTGCTTCTGAAATGTAGTTTATTTTGTTCCATTATGATAAATATCAAAGTTCTAAACAATATGGAGTGTTTTCAACAGATTTTTGTTAATAAACATGAAAAAAAAAACACCAATTTATCAATAGTGTTTACATATTTAGCTTTTTCTCGATGTATATAAAGGCTGATTTTTAGCAACTTTCTTTCGGAAACCCTGTTTTTGGCCGCTGAGCTGTTTTCGTGTAACATGTCACTGTTAAACATGTTCAGTTTGGTCTACAATTTAACCGTGAATCGACTTACAAACGAACAACGTTTGCAGATTATTGAATTTTAATATTAAAATTCATGCTCGGTTAAGAAAGTGCAAAATGTGCAAATTGTGTTCAGCGACAAAACTCATTTCTGGTTGAATGGATAAGTGAACAAGCAAAATTGGTGTATTTTGTGTGAAGCAGTTAGAAGCATTGCAAGAACTGCCAATGCATTTCGAAAATTGCACTGTTTGGTGTGGATTACGGGCCGGTGGCATCATTGGACCGTACTTTTTCAAAGACGACATATGCAGAAACGTTACTGTGAGTGGCGAGCGGTACTGTGAGATGATTACAAATTTTTTTTGCCCAAAATGGAAGAGCTGGACTTGGGTTACATGTGGTTTCAACAAGACGGTGCCACATGCCACACAGCACGCGAAACAATGGCCTAATTGAAAGGAGAGTTCGGTGAACAGTTTATTTCACGTTTGGGGCCGGTCAATTGGCAGCGTAGATAGTGCGAGTTAACGCCTTTAGACTATTTTTTATGGGGGCTATGTTAAGGCTCATGTCTACAAAGTCAAGCCCGCAACGGTTGATGCACTGAAAGCTAATATTGAATAATTTATTGGTGAGATACCGGCCGATTGCTGCCAAAATTGAACCCAGCGTATGAACCATTTGAAATTATCTTTAAACATTGAATTATATAGACCGTGCTATTGAGTCAGAAACAGATTTCATACATTTCTCTAAATTTTATGTGTTTTTTTTTTTTTTGTAATCAAATCCGAAGCTCTTAAAAAATCATCCTTTATAATAAATAATCCTGCCCTCGATTAAAATATAAATAAAAAATTTTCAATAAATAAAACCTTTTTTTTAAAGAAAATAAATGAAACTTTTGTGATGAAAAAAAATATTTTTATTTTTAAACATAATTTTTACATAGAATCGAAAACTGCGGTGTACGGTGCTTTCTTAAAAATATTGTCTTAACATCCCTGTATATTCAAAATAGTTGAAACTCTCAAATGTTTAATTTTTTTTTAAATCTAGTTGTTATATAGTGAAATTGAAAGTTAAATTAGTAGCTTTGTGCAAATAAGATTTGAAAAACAAAGTAAGTCTGTTTTTGAGTACTAACTAGCAAAATTTCTGTAATGGGATCTCATTGCCAGTAGCTTAACAATAAGCAGTAGAATTTGACTCGGCTTCGAAACCCATTATGTGTGTTCTACAAGTTCGTGTTTATAAGTAGTTTTACATATTTGCTTCATGAAAACTACACAAAATTTGTACACTCGCTTACCCGCTAGATTAGAAAAAAAAATCACAAAATAAGTGGTTGCCAAAATAATTAGTTATTCATATGCCTTTAAGCAATTAGGAAAATATGTGGTTATAAGTTTTTAAATAATAAGGGTTACCTTTATACTTATAAGTAATTAAAAAATAAGTAGTTGACAAAAAGACCTTATATTTGTAATCAAATAATTAGACGCTCGTAAGCTTGAAAGCTTCGCTATGGGGAATGAGGAGTCAATTGACCTAAAAGTGACAGGTTAAAGAAGGACTTATCACAGGACTAGTAGCAATTTAATACTGAAGTGGGTTAAGCAGTGTCAATTGTCCTAAATTACCAATCCTGTGACTGGTAAAGGGAGGATAAAATTCTTATTAACAAGAAAAAGGCAGTTGGCCAGAATTTTACCCATTGAAAGCTGTTTAGTTTCCGTTAATTTTATACGACATGCCCTTTGGTTAGTCCTGTGGCATGCCACTATGTGGTTTAAAGCAGGACAAATGACCCCCTCCTATGGCAAGCCAATGTTAAAGTTGCCAGTTGTTTACATAGGGTAGGGTTTAGCAGAGGACCGGTCTCTGGCACGAAGGGACCGATCCTGTGGCACCCGCAGAACCCGTCCCATTCCCCATAGCGTTATAACAACGACTTCGCCGAACAAGAATAACTAGTGCTGAACCCAAATTATAATGTGTTGAGATATATATTTTCATTATATAACCACTTACATGGTAATGAAATTCTTATCTTTATAATAACTTTTTAACAGCTCATCAGCTGTGTGTGCTAGGAAAACAAATTTAAAATATTTTTGGTCAAAAAGATATCTTAATAAATATTTAGCCGGTCGCAATATATCATCTATTCTTGACCACTCTAATTGCTTTCCGATGATTTTTATAAACGTTAATTTTAGTATTTTATATTAAAACATTGAATGGTCAATTAACACTTCAAGTATATTCAGCTGATTCTTTTCTACATCCAAAAAAAGTCAGTAACATTTTTGCTGGGAGGATCGTTGCAGAAAAATTGTTAATATCAGCATAAAAGTTAGTAAGTTCAGCAAAAATTTTGTTTAATTTAGCACAATTTTTGCTGATATTAGCAATTTTTCTGCAAGGATCGTCCCAGCAAAAATGTTGGTGACTTTACTGACTTTTTTTTAAATGCATGCGATGGAGCAGGCATATCGCACCATAATTTTTCATAAAAACTTTTCAAAGCTGAAACTAAAAATTTTTTATTAAAAAAAATAATAATAAAAATCTTTTAAATTTGTATAAATTTTTATCACAGAAAAAACCATTGCAAATAAAATTTAAATTAAACTTCGGTTTAATAATATCTATTAAATACTTAATATCAAAATAATTGGTACACACAAATTATCGGCAAAATTAAAAAAATCGCAAAAAAAAAATTGACAACATTAAACAAAAAACACCGAAAGTAAAAAAGGGGACAAAACTGAAAAATGTTAAAATGTTCTCGAGATAAAAAAGTTTAAGTATTACATACGTGTTTTTTTTTTTTGAATTTAAACGATTTGTTCCAATACTGAATCTTTTTTTTTCATTTTTCGATTTTTTTTAATTTTGACAAATTTTTCTCAATTTTTGTCGAGTTTTTACATTTTAGTATTATAATAATAATAATTATTTAAAAATAAAATATTTTAAACAAAGAATGTTGACAAATATTAAAATTCACACGGAACATATACTATTCTGAAATTGTTATATGATGTAAATAACATGTCAAGTAAACTCTGAACAAAAAAAAAAACAGTATACGCAGATACTTGCAAATCAAGAACATTTTAAATTTTTATTATCCTTTGTTTACCAAAGATTTTTTTTTTTTTAAACGTTTCGAGAAGATGACGCGTTCAAGAGATATGATGTTTTTAACAACATGCATATTACCAAAAAGTTCCAAATTTAAACTACGATGAAAAGCGAAGTACACGAGTTTAGGAATAACTACAAGTAAATAAATGTTAATAAGATCCAGGAGACTGCTTCCTCAAAATGTTGTGTAAATGGGAAGACATGAATGCGATTGGTGTGCCGATTTCCTGAAGAATGACCCAAAAGTAATAATCATAAAATAAATGTTAAATACTCTGCTGCCCCATACACTGCTAATAACTTTTGTCATAAAAATCATGTACAATGATTGGACATGCTGATGATTGTACAATTTAAACATTCTATTTAATATTATTAAACACTTGTTGTTGGTTCACTTCCAAAAATAACCCTCTATTCGATTGAATAGAAAAACAAAAAATCCCAAAGCTAAAAAAAATTGCAAACAATCAACACCATTTCTAAATGAAATTAATATCAAACAAACAGTCATTCCATGGATACATTGGTAACCCAAACCGCCCACCCTTTTACTCTATTAGTGACATCATTGCAAGCTGTGTTCAAATAGAATATCACAGCAACAATCCAAAAACAAACAAAAAAAAAAACTAAATTGTTTAAAAGGGTATTCAATACATTAATCGTTATTTGATTAATCGAATAATTTTGTCAAATAATTTTTCGAATAATATAAAATGGTCAAATTTAAAATAAAAATTTCAAATAAATTGTTTCAAAAGGGTATTGAATAGATTAATCGTTATGTGATTAATCAAACTATTTCGTAAAATAATTTTTCGAATAATATAAAACGGCCAAATTTCAAATAACAATTCAGGACCGATTACTGAATGTTAAAATTTAACAAAATTAAAATAAAATAAATTTAAAATTTGTCAACAAATGTGGTTGTTAAAGTCCCAGTTAGTGGCTAACGCGACATTCAGTAATCGGACCTAAATTGAATAATTTATTACGATTAATCGAAATTGGAAAAATTATAAAAATGTTTTAAAACAATATTGTAAAATGCGTGGTAGAGAAGAATGAGTGTATTTTCTAAAAATCATAACTACATTGCAAATTTTAAATTTTTTCTGAATCAGACTGCCCAGTTTCTGGTATTGAACCTTCGTCAGTGACAATGTTTTTTTTTTAATTTTTGAATAATGTAATATTTGTTATGTTTTTTATTTGTTCGATTGCGTCTATATGAAATTTTCTGTGCAATCACTGACCGTGGTATAGATAAACTGATTTCTAAAGCCACATGCACTCTCACTACACGTTAGACAGAGCGCTTTAGCCCTCTGAGCTATCGTCAGGTCGGGTGTTGTTGTGATTAAAACTAGTTTTTATTCAATACTCGGTGTTTTTGTTCTTGCATACATAATCTCAGAAGTACAACTCCAACAACACAACAGTTCTATTTTTAGAAACTTACCTCACTTTAATGTCTACTGTTTTCCCATATGTTGTAAGTGATGCCATATCTATGATATATTCTTTGTATATACGATAGATGACGCTTACGTAGTTAGGAAAGAATTGGCAGATAGCAAAGTTTGATTTTTTGTTTGAGTTTGAATTTTAACAATATTTTTGAAAGTTTGATATAAATCGAAAATATATAAAATTAATTTTCCTGGGTATATAGAAAATAATAATTTATTTTACAATAAATAAGAAAAAACCCTAAAAAAATATTTTCGACCAATATAATTGTCATGTATCTTATTTGGTGACTCCTAGTGTTATGTGCTGATTAATTAATCTATTATAACAACTGTATATTTAGCACAGACACAATAAAGAAATATCTCAGCTATCTGGTTTTACTTTATGACAAGAATATTATTACCAAAGCTATTTCAATAAATAAGACAAGTTGTGAGATCACTTTGGGTTTGTATCATCGCCAAGCAAAGGCTAATATGAGAAACCTTAAGACGTTTTTTACAAAACCTAATTAAATTAGTAATATAACCCGGTTCATATATGATCATATATTTTTTGTTTATATGATCGCATATGGTTATCCATATTCGTACATACTAGAAGAATGAATTTCCATATATGGTCAAATATGGTTATATATATTCATATAGTATTTTATATGGTCATCCATATACGTTACATAGTTTTTGTAATTTTTTAAGAAAATTTTGTACTTTAACACCCCAGCAAAAAATAGTGCTTACCCAGAAGCGCTTTTTAATTACGAAGCGCTTCCAAAGCAAATCCAGAATTCATGATTTTTGTTCGCGATGCCCCACTTGGTATGTTTCTTTTAAGCGGGAGAAAAGCGCTTCTTTCATGTGCTCTTAGAAGCAATAAATTCATGCCTTCTTAGGCAATAAGAAGCGCTTTTTTGTATGTTGATAATGCATTCTTTATTGCTTCATTGTAAGCAATATTCACTGCTTCAAATAATTCATTTGGGAAGAACAATAGAATGCTTTCCCTAATTGCTTTATTGTATGCAAAGCGGTAAAGCGCTATTTTGGAAGCATATAAATATAGCTACTGCTTAACAAATCCAGATTTTTTTTTGCTGGGATCTTTTTCAATGAGAAAACAATATTATTTAAAAGGCATAATTGCGACAAAAAAAAGTTGTTTCTAATTCATGTCAGCTAAAACGTTTAAGTATTTCTTAAAACATAAAAAAAAAAAATATGCGGAAAATACGTCATTTAAATCAACTTTAAACAAATTATGATGTGACCACATTATATTAAAACATTGTGGACAATATTGTAAACAGGAACTCACTCACAAAAATAATATACAAAATCATAATTAAATATTAATTTTTGTTCTCTTACATTTATTAATTTTAAAATATGCAAAACTAATTTTATAAAATTTACCAAAAATTTTGAACAAGCAGCCCAAAACTACAATGTGATGACTCAAATAAAGGACAACATTTTTACTATAAAAAGCATAAAATATCAATGTAAAAAGATTTTTTTGTTAAAATTTAGATCTTGTGTAAAATTAGCTATTAAGTTTTTTTTGACTGCATACATTTTTCGTACTTATAAATTTTTTAAAGTGTCACTGATTTTTGGTGTTTTTTTTGCAATAAAATTATATAAAATACAGAAAGTTTGTGTTTTATTTAACACAAAAAAAAATAGATTAATGGAAGGGCTTATTGCAAAAACTTCATAAGCCACTTTGACCGTTTTCTAGTTTTCACTATTTTCTAAACATCCATTAACAGTTTTTTTTTGAAGAAGTCTAGCTTAAAATCTCACCATACCTACCTAGAGTATAAAAGTGCTGCTATATACATAATTTGATATATTTTCCAACTTTAAAATGTGAAAATAAACCAAAAATAAAATATGGCTTATCAAGTTTTAACAATAAGCCCTGCAATTGTTTCATTTGAAATTTTTTTTCGATTAGCCGGAAAAAAAAGACACGAATTATTGTTTACCAGATTAATCGCTTAAAAGTAAAAGTCAAATAAATGAATACCCTTTTATTAACTCAATAAGTACGTCGAGTACTTCTACTACGAGTAGTGTGTGGTATTGCCAAACCAATCGATTCCGCCATTCATAGTGTTACTCAAGGGATGTATTAAATGTTACAGAAAAAGAGGAACCCCAAACAAAGTTGAAATTGAAAAAGGGAAATTCAATAAATGATGCCATATCGTGATTGTGTTTGTTATTTTTCTCCACTAAAATGTTATTGTTTTAACCATTTCAGTAAATTAAACACATATTAATATTAACTGAAAACTTAAGTTTCAACTTTAAATGGCCATCAATTCTTTAGGTGAAGACTTCTCAACGTCCTTAATTTAATTATAGTCTAACGCTGTCAATCGTTTATGTCTACTTAAGAAAGCCTAAGTATGGCCCCAGCGGCATTTAAGGTCAGTTTCAACATGTGTCGAATTTAACTATTCGTTAAATTTTAACAGTTTTCATTAATTCATCGTTGTACTTTTAATGAACATATTAAAAAACCATTATTTTAAATAAAAATTTTATCAAATCGAGCATATTTTCTGATTAAAAATAATATCGAAGTTTCGGTAAATCCGTTACCGAATAAAATACCGTTACCAATACCAAAACTTAAACCAACGATAAATCGTTTCTAAGTCCAGTATTTGAATCGGTTGTCATACTTGCTTTATGTGCTTGCGAAAATTTTCAAAAGCTTGGGCTGAATCCGCCAATGTAATAAATAAATCTTATTAAATTTTTTCAAAAACTTTATTAAATCCTAACAAAATTTCTTTAATAATTCCTTTCATGCTTTCTTTTCATTTTCGGTAAGAGCAATATCTTATTAATACGTGTACTAAAAAAAATTCCTATTTATTGTTATTATTGTTGGAAAATTTGTGTTTGCGATAAATTTACGACTGCCGTTTTTCATTAAAGCA
The DNA here is from genome assembly GCA_021234595.1 of Delia radicum. Lineage (NCBI taxonomy): Eukaryota > Metazoa > Arthropoda > Insecta > Diptera > Anthomyiidae > Delia > Delia radicum. Next base: position 16,250,986 of record CM037854.1, on the reverse strand, counting down.
AAAGAAAAACGTCAAAAACCAAAATCGTCGCCAACAGTTGTAAACGCATGTACAAATAATTACCAGAGAATAGAAACAAACCCAGCAAAACTTTGGTAATGGGTAGGACTTATTTCAGACCTTCCAAAGTAATGACTATCCATTCCAGTTTTTGTTATTTTGAAGGTCCGAAATAATACCTTACTAATATGAATATATGTAACTGCTTATTTGTAAGATAAAAAACAACGCCTTACTAATAATGTGTTAAATATCTGCTTATTTGGAATAGCAAAAATAATAAGTGACTTATTATCACTTATTTCAGACCTTTCGTAGTAATGACTATCCATTACATTTGTTGTTATTTTGAAGGTCTGAAATAATACCTTACTGATATGAACATACATCACTACTTATTTTGGAAGCTAAACAATTATGTCTTACTAATATTGTGTTATATACCTGCTTATTAGGAAGGGCCAAAGAAATAAGGTACTTGTAAGGTAATAAGTAACTACTTTTTTGTAAGGTATATTTATAAAGATTCATAATATATCATAATTAATAATTTAAATGCAATTTATTTAAGCAAACAAATATATAGTTATACATAAACGACTCTCACAAAACAAAAGCTTATTTAGTAAATAACAAAATTAAGATAATTGATATTAAGTAGAAATTATTAAATTTTATTTATTAATACATTAAGAGTTTTTGGTAATAATTTTCTTATTTTCGAAGAATAACCGAGTATTTTCCTTTGAAGATTTAAAAATTTGTTGTCTAAAATATGAAAAAAAACTTTTATTAAAAAAGAAATTGGCTTTTGAAAATATGTATTATATATAACTATTCTACTACTTATCACTTAGTTGATGGTGTAGTAGATGGTAGATAATATGAACTTTTGATGTTTATTATTTGCAGTATTCCCACCTTCTAAAGATAACTAATGAAAGGGTAATTGGAAAATCCCCGGAAACGCGTCTTATCATTCCTGAAGGTATAGAACATTTTGAAAAACAAAAATTCTATTGAGTATGTTAGTTCATATATAATTCATATAAGTACAAAATTTTGGCCTCGACAAGAATAATTCTTTTCTAATTGCAATTATTTTTTGTCAAATTCAGTTTTGTTAATCCTTTTTTTTGTAGTTTATTAATTAATAAACATTTTTAAAGTACTTTTTTTTAAAACCAGCCAAATTTTAAATATGTATAAGGCATTTAAGTTCCTACACCCAAAAAAAAAGTTTGTAATGTTAGCAACTCGTACTCGCAAGTTTTTTTGCTGAGTTTAGCAACTTTTTTGCTGATGTTAGCAACTTTGTCTGCTAGAATCCTCCCAGCAAACGAGTTGCTAATATTACAAACTTTTTTTTGGGTGTACTAGTATATAAGATTTTTAGTTTTTTATAGTGAATTTTTTTTGTTCTTTTTATGTTTAATAAATGTTATTAGAAAATAATAAACAAAGTCTTTTAATTTTTTCTTGAGAAAATATTAATCGCTGTTCACCACTTATTACACTTCTTCCTGGTAAGCAGTTGTTATAGTCCTTCCTTGTAATGACTAAAATCAGTAGTTATTTTAGGACCTATTAATAACTAGTTATAATTGTCCTTATTAATAACTAGTTATTTTATTGCCTATTAATACCTTTTTATTTAGGTACATGTTAATACGTTCTTATTTTTGCACCTATAAATAACTACTTATTAACATCCTTACAAGTAATACGTCATATAATGGCTTTAAGCATTACTTTTGATGCTACAAATAAGAAATGAAATAAGTACTTATGTGTAACTGGTGATTTCACTACATATTTTTTAACGTCTTATTTTTGTCCCTATATGTAAGCACAAGGCAAGGCCTTGCCTCCTATGATACCCCCATGTTAAAATGAGGTGTTCTTGGCCTTAACTATAAGTACTTCTGATTCTTGTTTTCTTCTTCCATTTCCCATTCTATGGTAATAGCAAGTTTTCCTGGGAATATTGTAAAAAAGGCAAAACAAATAGCAAAACTAAAAAAAGGTCAAAAATTAAACTTTTAAAAAAAATAAATAAAGCAAATAATCTCTGAAAAATTGAATTTTTAAGCTCAAAAATCATAAGAAAAAGATGTTTTGAGCCCAAAAATTATAAATAAAAAATGCCAGAAAAAACAAATATGAGTGAAAATGGCAAAAAACTTTGGCAAAATAAAATTTAAATAAAAGAATATTTGTCTTCTCTGGTAATAAAGTATACATATTTAAGTGAGAGTAGTCATTGCAAAAAAGAAACTCACTTGCATATTGGAATCTATCATGTTCTCTCCATCAACATAAAGTATACTCACAAGGCAGGTATCCCGACGCGGACCAGTAGAGAATAAAAATTAAAGGGACGCTAGTTTTTTTTTAGCTGCGCAATCCCATGTTTAGTCGTTACTAAGTGGGTTCAAAAATTTCCCAATTTTACGTTTTTTTTCGTTCTAGATAAAATAGACACATAGACACATTCGGTATCAAATTAAAGTTTTTTTTGAAGTCACATTAACTGGTGTATAAATTATGATCTTTGATTTTCAAGTATTTTTGTTATTCAAGAAAATGTGTTTTGAGTAAAATTAAATCCAGCGTCTTATTAAGGAATTTTAGTTCTATTAAGCTGAAAATAATGGATAGCAATACCTGTTTAATTTAATCGAGGGCATGTCTGAACTTTTTCGATATTCTAAACCGTTCCGGGTGTATGCGACTTTTCCCGATGAAACTTTTGCCCCTGTATTTCAAATGATTGAACAATGTTTCAACTGAGGGTCCACTACGATGTTCACAGAGCACTTAACCTCACCGAAGTAAAATAATGAATCAGGGCTATGAACCAAAAAGCTTCAATAAGGTTAACCCTTACACGTAAGATTGAGCAGAAGTACGTATCTCTTATTTTTGCTCCTTTGCAACATATCCAAAGGGCATTAAAAACTATTAGTTCAAGTTGGGATGCCTTCCTTGTTAGCAGAGATCACATTACTCAGAGATATGAATGGAAATGTGTATGTTTGTGTATGAAACTTTTGCTGGTAAATTGCTTCTAGCGTTTTGTCATAACTCCATTCGACCGAATATCATTTGCCTTTCTTCCGGGCTAGAATGGCTGGATGAATGGTTGGTTCGATGGCTTGTCTATTAAATGAAATAATTGCCTTAAAACTGTAAGCATTTTTCACGTGCTTTAGCTATTTTATTTCTGCATGTGTTTGACTGGCTGAATGTGTGTGTGATGGTAGCAGCCATCACTGATGTTATCACACATTTCCCCCAAACAACAACAAAACAGCTCTGTTCTAAACTACGCTCATAGAAATAATCCTGTAAAAATAGCAAACAAAAAATAAACTAATAAACATTTATTTAAAATTTATTTAAAATAACGTTGCGGAAAAAAACTGCTAAAATTAGATGATATTAACTTTATAAAATTTTAGCTATTTTCAAGTTAAATTGTAGTGAATTGAATTGTAGGAGTGTGTTATATGGTTTATTAGAATCAATGCTTAAAACTTACACGTTTATTTTGCTTTAATTTCGTTATTTTCTAAAACGTTGATTTTTTAAGAGCTTTTGGATTTGATTTAAAAAAAAACCCCATAACATTTAGAGAAATGTATGAAATCTTTATTTGAGTCGATAGAACGATCTGCTTATATAATTCAATGTTTAAAGATGATCCAACTTTGGCATACTCTCTCCAACACATCGGCAGGTATCTCACGAATAACTTCTTCAATATTGGCTTCCAATTTACCAGCCCCAAACGTGAACTAACCTGTTCACCGAACTCGCCTCTCAATTGGGCCATTGTTTGGCGTGCTGTGTGGCATGTGGCACCGTCTTGTTGAAACCACATGTCACCCAAGTCCAGCTTCTCCATTTTTGGCAAAAAAAAAATTTGTAATCATTGCACGGTAGCGCTCGAAATTCACGTTCCTGCCTTCGATGTCTTTGAAAACAGTGCATTTTTCGGGATGCCTTGTCAGTTCTTGCAATGCTTCTAGCTGCTCTTCATACCAAATACGGCAATTTTGCTTGTTCACGTATCCATTCAACCAGAAATGAACTTCGTCGCTGAACACAACTTTTCGATAAAAAAAAAATGGATATTGATCCAACTTCGTCAGCACCCATTCACCAAAAGTTAACCGTTGTGGTAGGTCGCGTGGCTTCAATTATTGCAATAACTGTATTTTAAAAGGTTTTATACCCAAATCGTTCTGCAAAATTTTCCACGTAGGGTAGTAACAGAGGATCAAATTGCTGCGGACGGCGTGGAATCGATAATTCACGGTCATCAACAACAGGCGGATACAGCTGCGATATTTTCCTCTGTCCGCACTCTACGTATGTTTACTGTCCACTAATGTAAATTTGATGCGAAGTTTAGTCACAAGACTCCAAATACCCGCCTCAGAAGGTCGCCCAAACTGACCATAAATTGGAAGAAGTACACGATGCATTTTCTTAACCGAGCATGCATTTTGATAATAAAATTCAATAATCTGTTAGCGTTGTTCGTTTGTAAGTCGATTTATGATTAAATTATAGACAAAACTGATCATGTTTAACAGTAACAAGTTACACAAAAACAACTGATTTGCCAAAAACAGTTTGCCAAAAAGAAAGTTGCTAAAAAAATCTGCCTACTGTATTTAAACGTTACTTCTCTTGCTGCTAAATGGCTCTTTTAACTCATACATAATTTACAATTTTCATTAATTTTTTTATTTTCTTTTGTATGTCATATTAACAACTGTCAACACTCTGAAAATATTATAGCATCACTCTACAGTGGGATATATCACAAAATATTTGGAAACAATTTTGTCATTTCTTACTTAGTGGTCCGAAACACCCCGGGGACGCCATTCCCCAGTAAAAAATGTTTGTGTTTTCAGAAGCAGGATATAACAAATACGCTGATGTAAGTGCTTACTATTACATAATACTGAGAAGCAGCAAAAGAAACGAATAATTTTCGTATAAAAATAACTGTTTCCTCTAACCAGGATGCAGGTTGTGAGCAGCTTGCCCTAATCCCTTATAAGGATGCAGGTTGTAATGCAAAAAGTTTCATATCGTAGATTATAAACGATCTGTACCTATTTTCCCGAGTGATTTCCGATTGTGCTTGGTGTTTTGGAGTATGTAATAAAAAATAATTAGTCATTTAACTGTTTCTTAAGAGATAGCATGTGGATCGGTAAAAAAAAATAAAATGATTATATTATATGTCAAAAATTTTAACAAGAAAAAATTAATATCTGCAGAATTTTATGTAAAATAAATTATGTATGTTCATATTATTACTTTTAATCGTACACTTAGAATACTATGTAGGTAAAGAACACTGCAAATGTAGTTGAAAACAAATGAAATTTCATTTAAAGAAAGGACGACTTACATTATAGTAAATTCAACTAACATTGTCAGTTGTTTTTTAACGTTCAAAATTGACTAACAATTGTAGTAAAAATGAACCACATGGTAGTATAAAATAAACAAACATTTATTTTTTTTTTATTTTTTAAATAACAAAAAACAACTGTACAAAATGAATGTAAAATCATAAAACAGTCATTTGATGTGAGTTGTTTTTTAAATGAACTACAATGTTAGTAAAAAATTTAATTTGCTCTACAAATGACTGACATTTACATTAAAAATAAAGAAACTGTATTACAACCCAAACAACTACATATTTTTAAAGCAGAAGTTCCCTGAGTGTAATAATGTTGACATGAAATATGACTTTACTGAAAGCCACACAGCTTTTTGTAAGCGCTAAAATCTGCGCTCATTATGTCCAAAAGTAATGCCTCCAAGTGGGAATTGGCCACATAAAAATCATGGCATATATAAGCAGGTTTGTAAGGGATTCTTTTGGGCTTACTCCCTTACAAACCTGCTTGCATGTAAACAGCGTTTTTATTGGGTCTGACCATCCATATGGGAACTTTTTGCATATAATTTTTTATATTCTATTTGCGATTTGGTAACATTTTTGTAATCTGCTAGTAGAGACGAACAAAAACATGCTTACATGTATTGGTTATTTCTAGTAGTTCCCGAGATATTCTCTTTTGAAAATGAGAAATTCCAAATTTGGTCCGACTCTGGTCCAGTTTTTTTCGAATATCTGGACGTAATCGGGCCAACTACAGTTTTAAAATACTGGTTATTTAACAAAATTCTTGATTAAATAAAAAAAAAAAAAATAAAGTTAGGGCAATATCTTGTTCCACTTAAAAACTACATTCGTTTAAAGTAGAATTAAAAAAAAAAAAAAAAATTTTGCGATTTTTTCCTTAGCTGCAGATAAACATTTTCTTTCTGCCCATATAAAGAGTGCATGGCCATTTTTAAAATGTATTTTAAAAATGGCCATGGTGTTAAAAAAATTTTCCATTGTAAATAATTTTTCCAACAGCCGCTTTCAAATTCGCTACATTTTTAAGTCAAATATTAACTTTAACCCAATGGTAAAAAGTGTGCACTCTTCCAATTAGCTAGAGGAAGCGGCAGTATATACCTAATGTTTTGCGTAAATCTCTTCGAATCCCCGCTTTAAATGTAGATGGGAGCAAAAAATGTAAAAAATCTTGTTTTTGGATATTTTTTTTTTCTTTGGAAATTGTGGTATTGCTTTTAGTAAATCATAAATTCAGACATAAATTTCACATTGTTGACTTAAAAGTTTGTTAGACATATATTTTTTGTTAGTCTTTACTAGCAGATTACAAATATGTTAATTTTTTGAAAATCGGACTAGAATCAAAAAAAAATGGTGAGCACTCAAAATTTTATAAGCAAAAAGTTCCCTAATTTAGGTGCTCATATTGCTGCCCCGGCTGGTCAGGAAGGTGCAAAAACAAAACTTTATCTCAATATTACGTCACTTATGCATGTTCCAAATTTCATTGCAATCAGACTACTAAGAAATAAATGGCCAAATTATTTCCAAAAATGTTGTGATTTATCCCACTGTGTACTCTCACATGAAGCACAATATATTTTTACTATAGTCCTGAGTTTTCAGTTTTCTTCACTAGTCAATCAGTACGTTTAAAGTAAAGTAGGTCGTTAATATGAAACATACGATGCATATGTACGCCTTGTAATAAACAATCAATTCGACATTTGATTTTTAAAGAAAAAGTAAAAAATTCAATGATGAAATAAAACGAAAGAATGAGGTGAAGATATAAGACAGAGAAAATAAAAGAACTGTATATTTAAATGTAAAGGAGAAAAAAACGAAATCCTTTATAGAAAATTGACAGCTGACAGTCAAAAAATCAGTTTATGACATGTAACATTTCTGAAGAAGATGCAAACATAAAATTTGCTTTATATTTTTAAAATTGGTGTAAAGAGAACAAAAAAAAACTTTTTTACAGTCATTTGTTATAGAATCAATTCACAGATTTTCGATACGGTCTTCGGATAAGTGACTATGGATATCGTTGAAAATAAACACATCGATATTCAACGTTCCTAATGTACATCTATGTGATGCATTAAGTTTTTCAAAATTCAATGCAGTTCGCGTTGAAGAGCGGCTCAAAATTCAATATTTTTGTATCAACACTGAGAGAAATACATAATGTTTAAACTGTTCTAACTTTTTAGGTATTCATCCGATTTTTACAGATCTTATCTCATATCAAAGACTAGATCTTATACTTTAAGATGTTTCTTTTTTTAACAAATTATAAAGTGCTTTGTATAAAATATCCAAAATTCAGAGAAGGTTCTGTTATAAAAAAAAATATTTATATTTAAATAAGAAATTCTCAAATTATTTTGTTAAAAATGTAAAGTTTTTAATTTTGATTAAAACACCCATATTTTAAATTTCGCAAAACACACGGCCCATACACCAGAGTATTAATTTTTGCTGGTCATTTGCGAAAAAAAAATCAGTTTTGCCTCAAAAATTTTATGACTTGAAGAAGTTCTGAATTCAGATAATGATTCAAAGTATCAAAGACCATTTAAAAAGTATACTCTGAACTATGGGTCTTGAGTTTTTCGAAATTTAAAATTCGTCTGTATTGAAGAAAATTAAAAAATGTAATTTTTGTATAAAATATGAGAATTCCTTACTAAATATTTGTTGACCCCATGTGGAACCCAATCAGGATTTTCGACACGTTATGCAAGGCAATATTACATATGCCACCAAATTGTTTAAAAAAATCGAAGATGTAGTTTTCCAAATATTGGCGTTTTGTTATTTTTGCAATTTTCTAGATCGTACGTTGTTGCATAAAGTAGATAAATAATGAAGATTTAAGCATTTAAATGAGCTAAGTTTTTTTAAAAATTGGATAATTACTTAAAAAGTTAGAAGAGTTCCAACTTTAGGTATTTTTCTTATAATTTTGAGACGCGATACAACCCGAATTTCAAAAAGCTTAATGCAGCACAAATATCATAAGAACGTTACAATTTGATGTGCTCACTTTCAATGAAATCCAAACACATCCATTCCAAAATCGACTAAAATCGAATCGAAATTTTTTGGAATGACTCTTGTATTAAGCTAAATAAATATACAATTGCATATGTGTCTTTATATGAGTTACGCTACTTTTGGAAAATCGATAATAATATATAATACTCGTATAATTACTTAATACCATAACGAAATTATTTAAGAGGACTAAAAATAGGACTTCCCCCCCAAAAAAACAAAAAAAGAGAATAAGGAATAGGAGCAAGAAAGGAAAAAAGGAAAGCAAAATGAAGAGGAAAAACGAAAAGAAAAGAAAGATATTTTAAAATATAAAGGTTTTGTCAGCAACAAGATTTCCTCGAAAACGGTAAATTAAAACAATTAAAATTCCTGGGAATTCCCGAGACGGCATATGGCACGAAAAATTTTGAATGTTTAAATATAGCACATATATGCCGGTCGAATCCGATTTTGAAACTCAAATTTAAATAAAAGTCCAAATTTGAGCAACGAATTCACGTTTTTGCATCTAAACTATCGGCAAAATCGGAAAAAGTTCGGAATACAGTTTGCTTTACAGCTTTTATGTTTTTCCTAAAATTTGACATTTAGAGAGTATTTTTGAGAGTATTTTTTTGGACAAAAAAATAATGCAATGTTTCAGTAAATCTATTTAACATTTCCCCACAAAAACAACGTACAATTTCTAAAATGTTATTGAAAGCTACACATTTTTTATGAAACCAGTTTCTTAATAAAATTGTTTAATAAAGTGAACGAAATATTTCATAAATAAATTTATTATTCTTCGTACAATTTTAAGAAAATCTGCAATTTCAATATACGAAATCAAGTGCAATTCGAAAATTCTTTAATATCAAGCTTGATATAATTTTTATTAAAAATAAAAATTATGTTTTTTTCGACCTTTAATTGTGCAATGAAAATGAAAATTATTCAAATTCGAGGTCATACCCTATATTTCATTATTAGGATATAATCCTAACAAATAGTTTTGTTTTTAAATTTATTAATTGACTACTTTCAGAAATGTATTGATAAATCTATTTCGGAAATTTTCTAGGTTCCCATCATCAGAACACGTTTTGAAAGTGGTAACAACCCCATGCAAAACATCAAGTATTCATATAAACTAGTTTTCTTACTAAATGAGAACTAATATATGAACTCGAAGTTAAAGATTATCACCATTGCTCAAAAAATAAATTAAAAATTTTTTGTTGTGTGTAAGATCTACCTTTGGTAGATATTTAATACACGTTTTTGTTTTTCCGTTTTTATTTGCAAACTTGTTTTTTTAAAAAACAAAATGCACGGGGGGAGTAGTAAACAAGACCGTACTTTGTCTTTTATATAAGTTTGATATCATTTTTATTAAAAATAAAAATTATGTTTTTTGACCTTTAATTGTGCAATGAAAATGAAAATTCACGTTCGAGGCCATACTCTATATTTCTTTATTAGGATATTGTCCTAACAAAAAAAGGGTCCGCCATCCAACGTTTTTTTTTCATCTAGTGCTTATTTCGTGAATGGTAACACTTAGCTCATGTCTGATTTGACAGATAATTAGTTTTATCCTTCCGCTGAACGAATATGGTCCGTATGTTCGTTATCTTGTGAAAAAAGTGAAAGAAACTGGCATCCTCATCGATAGACCAAAGCGTGAAGAGCCAAAAACAGTGCGTACACACCCGAGAATATTGCTGCTGTGGCAGAAAGTATGCGTGAAGCGCCATCAAGAAAGTATGCGTGAAGCGCCATCTCAACAATTCAACATTTCGGAGACATCATTGAGACGAATTTTGCATAAAGACCTTGATATGACGAAATACAAAGTCCAATTGGTTCAGGATTTCAAAAAAAAAAGTTATTTGGCGGACCCTTTAGTATATAGAGTTTTCGTTTTCAAATTTATTCAAAATCAAATAAATCTTCAAAAAATGTAGATGGCTTTCTATAGGAGAAAACAATTTAAATCTAAAAAATGTTCATTGGATTCTATTGCATATGGAATATCCCACATATTTATTAAACAAATTTGTAATTTTATTTACTTGTTATGATGTTAAACCATCTAACAATAAAGTATATCTTGTAAACATTTCTTAAGTGGGTAAATATTCTTGCAACAATTTGTTATCATACACTCACTTTTGAAAAAAACAAAAAAACTGTCAAATGCATGATGTTACTAGATTTTACAGTGACTTTAAGTGTCTTGCATAAACTTACTTATATCCTTTTTTTAGTGGCAGCAACAAAAAAAAAACGTCCTTATGTTCAAAATCGTTACTTAGTAAACACTCTCCTACACTACTACACATATGAGTTGTAAACAAAATCATTTTTAGTCAACATCAGCGCCAGTAACAGCCAGTGACGGGAGAAAGGATTATCATCATTTTCACTATATAAACCAAAATAATCAACACCATCCTTTCAATTGACATTCAGTTAGGGGGGTAAACATCGCAAAAAGTTTTTTTTTGTTATTTTTATGTAACAGTTTAAACATCCCTTTTTAGTCAAGTGCATTTGGCATAAGAGGATTATCTTTGGCACAAAAAAAAATATATATAAAAATAAAGGATAATGGGTTAAGTGTTGAAAAGTTTAAGTGTTACAAAAATAATATAGCGTTTTTTTTATTATATATGAAAAGCATTTCTTAATTTTTTTTTTGGTACACACAGAAAACAGATTCGTAGTGACTACCGAATTTTTTGTCAACCGCATAGTTTAGTTGCAGCCATCGACATTTTTGTCTGTGGCAACAGCAATTCGCTTGTACAACAATTCGGTTAAAAAAAAATATTAAATAAAAAAAATAAAAAATCATTATAATACAAAATTTTTGTTGGAGCATAAAATTACAATTAACTAAGGATTAATTATTAAGTTGCTGCAACTAAATCATTCGGTTGGCAAGGTATTGGGTTGTCACAGTGAAATTGTTTTCTCTGTATAATTTCTATCCCCAAAAAATTACGTTAAGAGCTGCTGTATGTTAAGTTGATAAGTGTTAAAAAGGATTTGTAATCCTTAAAATATTAACTTGATAAAATATAGAGGAGAAAATTCTGTTCGGTTAATTTTGATTATTAAAATAAAAGACAATTTCAAATATTTAAATTTAGGCGGCTTCTAAAAATAATTTTTAGTCTAAACTTTTTTTTATTTAAGAATAACATTTTTTCATGAGTTTTATTTTAAAGAAATTTTCTTATAGTTCTTAGTTTTAAAATATTTCAAACTTCAAACACAAAAATATGTCCACAAATAATTTCGTGAACATTTTTCAACTCATAAATAGTTACATTATCACAACTTTATTAGCTTATTGTTCCTTCTCCAAACTTCACACTTTAATATGCCACATGTGGTGTGTATGGATTTGTATAAAAAATATTGTTAATAAAGAATTTTCTTAATATTTCATATATAAAGATGACTTGTTTTTCGAGACTAAGACAATAACATGTAAAGTGGTGGATCATATGTAATTATTAGGCAGGGAGTATGTGAAATAGATGTTGCCAAGGTAAATAAGAGATGGAAACTATAAGGAACAAACATACGCTACACGTAAAATAAAAGAAGTTGTATTAACCCTCTCATGCAACAAACTTTTTGAATTTAAACATGAATCATAAAACAAGTAACTTATGTTCAAGTAAAAAGCTGAACTAAAGTTTAGGCTTCTGAGATTTTTTTTTAAACTTCGTTTTGCTAAATCAATAGAAATGAGCAATAGTAAGTTTAGACTGCGCAATTAATCTACTTGATTAAACCAAGTGTAGAAACGGTAATGACGGACACGTTATTACTTTTCTCACTACCAGTAAAGGCAAAACCTTACTCTCTGCCTTACTTTAAAACATATATATATATTAACATACTAATAACTGATTTCCGCATTATTTCAATATAAAAGATAATGCGATACCCATAAGAACTTATTTGTATCGTTATTTTAAATAATAAATAATTTAAAAGTTTTCTGAAATTCTATTTTAGACCCTTTATTTTTTCACCTATAGAAGATCTCATTAGAACCCGAAGTTTTAGAAAAGCTAGAGCCTCCAGAATAGGCAGAGCTTTAACAAAGAATCTATTAATCGTAAATTTTTCTCTATTATTGTCGTCTTAGTAGTGTCTTTATCTTTATTTTCATTCAACTATATTTATGATAAATATAACCAAAATTATGCTGATATTATAGTTTTTGTTTGTTGTTTTTTATCTACAAATATTTAGCAAACGTTTTTGCTCAATGTAAAGGGTGTTTTTTTATACAGGTACATAATTTTAAGTTGGCAATACTTTTTTAACTGGCCGCCATTTTTTCGGCTGACAAGTGATTTATGTTTAGTTTGGTTTGGAATTTCAACATAAGTAGACTGACGCCTGAACAACCCTTCTAAATTGTGCAAATTTATTTTGAAAATCATGGTTCTGTTCGAAATACATATCGAGCACTACGTCCATTTTACGGTCAACATAATCGTCCGTCACAGCAATTAATGCGATTAATTATGGAAAGTCTTCGCACCACGTTTACTCTAAATGCAAATGATAATATGCATCCATAGAGACGACGTACAGTGAGAAGAAGTCATTGCTGCTGTAAAGCGTAGCATAGAGGAAGACCCCAATCAGTCTATCCGACATTGAATATGTGTCCATCCAGTTAATGAAAGATTTTGCGGAAAGAACTTGGTTTGCGTGCTTGCAAAATCCAACTCGTGCAACAATTGGAGCCACATGATCACATATCAAAAACTGACTGTTTGCTGTGCTTTATGGGCTGTTGGAATCATTTATCCGTACTTCTTTAAAAACGATGATGGTCAGAATGTTACAGTCAATGGTGACCGCTATAGAGTCATGATTACTGACTTTTTCGTTCATCAATTGAACAACCATGATGTGCAGGAGCTGTGGTTTCAACAAGACTGCGCAACATGCCACACAGCTCGTGCATAGTTCCACGTATCGGACCCGTGAAATGGCCTCCAAGATCGTGCGATTTAACGCCGCTGGACTATTTTCTGTGGGAATATGTGATGTCACCACCTGGCGTTATTTTCAATATAAGCCCACAAATGTTGGAAAAAGTCATCGAAAATTGGACCGTTCGTTTACTTTTTTGTGCATTTGTCCTACTCTCTGCCATATTGTTACTGAATAGACTTTATATATAACTTTAAAATTCTATTGCCATAGTCGTGATCTGTGTCTTAAAGTCATTTAACGCCAATGCATAAAATTGGTCTGATTTTGTTGAACGGTGTAATTAATAATGTAAGAGGAAAAACTGCTTTTACCGTTATTGCATTCATGTATATTCCTTTAACTTACATAGTACATATCACTAGAGGTCGGAACTTCCAGTAAATTCATGTTTGTTGACGTTAGCTGGAGAGCAAAATTGCCAAATATAACAAATTTGCAACAAAATTGCATCCATTTCTTACTGCATATTTTGCTATAATTGTATATTTTTGCACATTTTGCTACAAATGGCTATTTTGCAGTAAAATACATATTTTTAAGAAAAGTTTCTGTTGTTTTACTAAAAATAAATTTTACACAGTGCGCCCCGGTAGGCTAGTTGGTAGCGTGCTTGCTTATCAGTGCGGGGGTCGTGGGTTCGATTCCCACCAGAGGCACTGGTCTGTTTCGCTACAACGCGCCGAAGGCCATAGTAACTAGTGCTCGGTTAGGGTAATAGTATATAATTTGTAATTATATGATTATTACTTAATAATAAAAAAAAAAAAAAAAATTTTACACAAATTGGAAATTTTATAAATAAAATATTTTTTTCAAATTTATATATATAACTTTTTTTTTATCACGAAAAGAAAAATTAGAGAAAAAATGAAATTAATACACTCACAATATTATTACGTTAAAGACTATCTAAAATACGTATTAAACTCAACCCATTTTGATATTTATTTTAAACATTGTTTAACCTTCGCTTTACCAAAGGTTTTTATGTATGTCGTTTACCAATACCCACCCGGGTGACCATGTACTTCTATACAAATGCTTATGGGCGATGCAGCCTGGATTGTCTCATAAAGTGAAGAATTTTTATTGTTGTTAAACTTATGATAAGTAGATCTGTTACAATAACAACAACAATGCTGCACATTAGGGCTATAACTTTTTCACATTTTAAAAATAGTAATAAAAATTTGAGATTTGGAGATTTTAAAAATCGCTTTTGTGGGTGAGATTTTTATTCCAAAATGACCCGAACATTTATTTTTCGTAAATAACACAACATTCACAATCGCGTGTTGCTAGTGCCATATATAGTTATTGCCCTAATGTCTTACTTACGCTTTTGTGATATTTTTTTCTAACGGTAATTAAAATATATGTTAGATGCATGTATAGCACTGCAGATTTTCGTTATAATTGATTGACGCTGAATCAGATTTGGATGAATCTGTGAATTTGTTTGGAGATGGTGATGAAGATGATGATTAAATGCCAAGTGGAGAAGCTCAATATTCTGATGTGGAACAGGAGCCTTGCGAAGTTGAGGTAAACGAGGAAAGTGATGATAATGTTGGTAATTATGAGACTAAAGATGCTGTGAAATGGTAAAAGAAGGCTCCAAATATATATCGTCGAGGATCAGTCAATATTATTCGCGATAAACTTTATATGGGCCCTAATCCAATCACTAAAAACATGTCCAGGGTTGATGCATTCAACTGCATTTTCAGTGATGCAGTAACAGATTTAATTCGAAGATTTTCAAACAAAAAAGGCGAGGCTGTTTACAACAAGTGGAATTCTGCAAACACCGATAAGCAACAACGTACTTGGACACCAATTACTAATGAGGAACTATCAGCAGTTTTGGGCCTTTTGCTAAAAATGGGCTGCCAAAATTCTTATCAGGTGCCCCTCTCAGAACTTTGGAAGAAAAATTCATATGCACTGTATCGTGCAACCATGTCGCGTAACAGATTTGCGGAAATTTTACGATTCCTTTGCTTTGACTGGCATGCTGACATTGGTCTCCTATGTCCCAGCCAAAAACAAATCAGTTGTTTTGTTGTCCACGATGCACAATGACAAAACTATTTCTGGTCCACAAAATAAACCAGAAATAATTCTATATTACAACAAGACTAAATGTTATGTGGACACCATGGACAAAATGTTGTCACAGTATTCCACAAAACGAGCAACGTTCCGCTGGCCATTAGCATTGTTTTTAAATATTTTGGATACGGCGGCCCTTGCTTCATTTATAATATATAAAGAACATATTGGAGAAAATTCTGTAAAGCAATCGCAACGAAAGCAGTTCCTTGAGAGCCTTGGTGAAGTCCTGACGAACTCTTCAATTGACAAGGCAAAAATATCACAAATCATTGGAAGATTTTCAATCAGATCTGCCATGGAATGCATTTTAGATAAACAAATTTAAAAAATCAAAAGAATTGATAACAAAGCTGTACTTTTCAGGTGAACCAGTTACGGCTACGGAACAGGATGATGATTTTGAGCCGATGAAACTCCTTAAAGCGATGCAACTGGTCGCATCAAAATAAAAGGTTACTCTTCTAAACAAAGAAGAAATACACGACAAATTTGCATTAGGTGTAAGAAGCCCATTTGTGCAGAGCACAGCGTCAGTCAAACTAAGTGTGAAAAATGCCACTAGTGCTCATCAACATACTTAAAAAAAATAAATATTATAATTACTAATGTGAATAAATTACAAATGAAATAACTGTTATAAAATTCTTCTGTATGTTCAATTTTCTTGTATTTTATTAAAGGGTCACCCGGGTGGGTATTGGTAATCCACGAAGTAAAATTGACAACTATTAGAAAAATCTTTTAAAAAATAAAAATGTTAAAATGTTTTTGCAAAATTCAAAAGAACTCAACATTTTGTTCAGTGAGTATAAATTTCCCCTAAATCGGAGCCACATTAACAAAGTTATTAAAGAAATAAAACCAAAATGGTCACCCTGGTGGGTATTGGTAAAGCGAAGGTTAAACAACCGATACAAGTAGTAAAAATAACAGAAAGTCTTTTAAAACAGAAATTAATATTTAACGAACTAAACGTAAAAAATAACGATTTTTTTTCCTTTTTGAAATTAAAAAGTTGTTTTTTTTGTGATTACTAAACAGGACACAAACACAAGTTAATGTTTATATTTGTTGGTATGTTTGAATTTCTTGCAAATTCAAATGAAATTATTTTGTATTTGTAAATACTCTTTTTGTAAAAAAATCTCTCTCGCCCCATTGTAAGTTTTTTTAAGTTTGTTCAGTGTTGCCATGTATTTTTTTCAAAAAACTGTAAGAAAAAACAGTTTTTTTTAAGAAAAAACTGTTTTTTTTTTTAAATAAAAAACAGGTAGTCTCTTTCTGACCGTGATAAAGTGCAGACGTACAAAAGTGATAAATTTCTAAAAAGAAATAAAATTCTTTAAAATTTAAAAACAATAACAATTGTTATATTGTTAAAATTCTAACATACTTGTGTTAAAAACAACAACAAAGTTTGTACTTTTTGCTAAAGTAAAAACAAAGGGATTAGTATTCTGCCTTACTAATCCTCTGCTGTTACAGCAGAATGTCTAGTGGCAGCGAAAGTATTGAAGACGAAGCTGTCTGGCAAACAGTTTCTGATAATAAACCAACAAAAAGGAGATTAATAGAATCACCAGAATATTTTAAACATCGAAGCAAAGCTTTAAAAAATGTTAATTCTACCAACAACAATAATTTACCTAGTACTAGCAACAACCAATTTGCTGCACTTGATGTAGATAATGATGATGATATGGGCGAAACGTATGTTAATGAAGATATTGATAATAATGATAATGGTGATAACGTTAATAATGAAACTTCTAATGAAAAACCACCACCAATAATAATACCAAATGTGTCTGATATAAAAAGTGATGATAACAAAATTTAATGAATTAATTAAATCTGAAGATTTTTCCTACAAATCTATGAGAGATGGTCAGGTAAGACTGATGACTAAAAATGTAAAATCATATAGAGTGTTAGTCAAATATCTTGATGATAAAAAAATATTATTTCACACCTATCAACTCAAAAAAGAGAGAGCCTACAGAGTAGTTGTTAAAAATCTACATTTTTCTACACCAGTTTCAACGATTAAAGAAGAAATTCAAAGTCTAGGGCATGAAGTCCGAAACGTAATGAATATTAAAAGTAGGGTAACTAAGCAACCAATGTCTATGTTTTACGTTGACTTAGAGCCAAATCAAAACAATAAAATATATATGAAGTTAGATATCTTTTTAATGCAGTCGTAAAAGTTGAACCCCCTAATAAAACAAATGAAATTGTTCAATGTTATAGATGCCAGGAATTTGGTCATTCAAAAACATATTGCAGGAAAATGTTTAATTGTGTCAAGTGTGGTTTAAACCATCGAACTGATAATTGCCCCAAACCAGATAATACTCCTCCACAGTGTGTCAATTGTCTGCAACGTCATACAGCAAACTATAAGGGATGTGGAGTTTATAGAGATATATTAAAAAGAAAGAACGCATATCGTAGACAGAACAGAAATACACCTGAAACAAACAATCCATTTAGATCAGATAATTTTCCAAATTTAAATGTTAATACAAATAGTAATAATAATAGAAACAACTCTAACAATTTTTATGAAGAAAATCAGTACAGCTATGCTCAAACTGTTAGAAATAATACTAATAATTATCAGCAAGAACAAAACATTTTGAAAAGCTTAGAAAAATTTTTCGAAAAACAAAATCAATTAACAGACAAACTGTTAAATATGATGCAACTCATTTTAACAAAGTTATGCGTTTAAACATTCGTTTAGCACTATGGAATGCTAATGGCATATCCAATCATACAAGAGAAATAGAAATTTTTCTCAAAACAAACTACATTGATTTACTTTTAGTCTCCGAGACACACTTTACTAGTAGGAGTTTCTTTAAAATAAATGGTTATGACTTTATAAATACTAACCATCCTGATGATAGAGCTCATGCAGGTTCAGGAATTTTGATAAAGTCAACAATAAAATATGATATTTTAAATGGAGTTCAGCAAAATTATCTTCAGGCTACAAGCATTAAACTCAAATGTGAGGATGGTGATCTTGTTGTATCGTCAATATATTTTCCACCTCGACATAACATTAAATGTGAAAAATACGAGGAATTTTTTGAATCACTTGGTAGACGATTTATCGTTGGTGGTGACTACAATGCCAAACATCCCTGGTGGGGATCCAGATTGACAAACCCTAAAGGGAAAGAACTTTTTAAATGCTTAAGAAGGAATAATTATTCTTCCTTATCTACTGGAACGCCAACTTATTGGCCAAGTGACCCACGTAAAATTCCAGATCTTTTGGATTTTATAGTTTACACTGGTATAGCTAGCCATAAATTAGAAATAAAAAGTGTTATTGACTTAAATTCAGATCACACACCTGTGCTAGTAAACTTTAACGCCACCGTCACTATGAAACCACCTAAGTATCAAGTGTTAAAATCAAACACCAACATTTCGCGATTTCAACAATACTTAGATGACAATGTTAATCTTAAAATAAGCCTTAAAACTGAAGTCGAGCTAGATGATGCGGTTGAATACTTTACAAATGAGATACACGAAGCAGCACAAATTTCAACGCCAATGCAAGAAACTTCACAACAACAACATGTAAACTTTGAAATATCCTTCGAAATACGTCAACTCTTAGCAGAAAAAGAAGGCTGCGCAAAAGATGGCAAATAAGTAGAAATGTAAATGATAAAAGGTTATTTAATAAAGCATGCAAAGATCTTAAGCATATGCTGTTTGAACACAAGAACAAAAAAACAGCAGCATATCTTGAAGAAATAAACAATTCAAAATATGATGAGCACCTGTTATGGAAAGCTACTAAATACCTTAAAAGGCCAACAAAAAGAAATATTCTTCTTAAAAAATCTGATGGATTGTGGTGTAAAACTGATAAAGATGTTTCAGAGACATTTGCTCTTCATTTAAAAAATATATTTGAGCCATTTTCTTTTAATACAACAACACAACAAGAAGAAATTTTGGACTACCTAACAAGTCCGTTACAAATGGACTTTCCAATTAAATTTTTCACGCCAAATGAAGTGAAAAATGAAATAAAAATGCTAAATAAAAAGAAATGTCCTGGGTACGATCATGTTGACGCAAATGTTGCCAATCACTTAACTCGAAAATGTATTGTTTTTCTAACTACGCTTTTTAATTCAATCTTACGACTTAACCACTTTCCAACTCAATGGAAATGTGCGGAAATCATAATGATACAAAAACCTAACAAACCAAACAACTTAGCATCTTCATTTAGACCAATAAGTTTGCTTACAACTTTTTCCAAAATATTTGAAAAAATGTTTTTAAAAAGATTATCACCGATTTTAGAAGAAAGAAATATCATTCCTGAACATCAGTTTGGGTTTAGACACAAACACGGTACTCCTGAACAGATACATCGAATTGTGAATGTTATTAGAGATGCTCTTGAGAAAAAAAGATACTGCTCTGCGGTTTTTCTTGATATACAGCAAGCATTCGACAGGGTTTGGCATCAGGGGTTACTTTACAAAATAAAACAGTTTCTACCCGCACCCTATTATCAATTTTTTAAAAGTTATTTATCCAATCGACACTTTTATGTAAAAGTTAATGATGAAAGATCAGAACTTTACGAAATAAATGCTGGTATTCCACAAGGAAGTGTATTGGGTCCAATTTTATACACAATATACACATCAGATATGCCAACACTTGATAACGTATTAGTCGCAACATACGCAGACGATACTGCAATAATTGCCACAAGCGATTCTCCTGATGAAGCATCTTCACTTGTACAAAATGAGCTTGATGAACTTGACCAATGGCTAATGAAATGGAATGTAAAAGTAAATTCTGATAAATCCAACCACACAACATTTGCGCTCAGACGCGGTGATTGTCCTGACGTATCCATAAATGGTAATTTAATTCCAAAAAGGGAAAATGTTAAATACTTAGGTATGATTCTTGATAGACGTCTTACCTGGAAAGCTCATATTAAAAGTAAACAGCAGCAACTTAAAATTAAAACAAAAAAGCTTTACTGGCTTATAGGTTCAAAATCCCAGCTAAGTCTAAATAATAAATTACGAGTATATAAAGTTATTATTAAACCAGTCTGGACGTATGGGATCCAATTATGGGGGTACCGCTAGTAATTCTAATATTGATATACTAGAAAGATATCAATCCAAAACACTGAGGCAAATTCTTGATGCACCATGGTATGTCAGAAATAATGTTATCAAAAGAGATCTTTCTGTATCATCTGTTCGAGAGGAAATTAGATCTGTAAGTGAAAGATACTTGCAAAGACTGAGCAATCACGATAATCCAGTGGCGATCGCATTATTAGATAGCACCAACGAAACTAGAAGACTAAAACGAAGCCATATCTTAGATCTCCCATTCCGAAAATAAAACATGATGTTAATAAGTAAATATGTATTTACTTTTATGAACTGTTATTTACTCCTTTAAATTTATCTAATTTATTTTGTTTTTGTTATGTACCTCGCTGGAGTTACATAATCTCTGTGATATTTTTATTTTTAACACATTTGCTTATTATTCTCGGATAGATTGTAAATAAAGAATGAATTATAAAAAAAAAAAAAAAAAAAAAAAATAAAAAACAGTAGAAAAAGCAGTTAATATGTGCATTTTGAATTCAATTGCATTTTATTTACACATAAAATAACATAAAAAACATTAAACACATAACATATTTATATACACAGAAAAAAAATATTTTTTTTTGTAGACTAACTTTTAATTATACTAACAAAAAAAAAATATTTTCAAATTTATGTTATTACAGATCACAAGTTGTGCTCTGTTATAGAACTACATTTTAATTAACAATAGGAATAATATGTTTTTTTTCTGTGTACTTGTTTAAAGTAAAAAAAAAAAAATATAATATAAAAAAAACATATTTATATTTATATTAATTATTTAACATATAGCAAAAAATAGCTACAAAACCATAAAAAAACAAAATAATTCATCACATTTTGAGATCTTACTTAATTACATAAAAATGTCAGTTATACATTTTTTGGTTAAATTTGATTTTCATTTCGTTTGATTCCACAAAATTTTAACACAAACAAATGCTAAAAAGGGAATTAAAACTTACTACACAGTTGCATTCAATGTGTAGTATTATTTTTTTATTGAAACATTTTGTGCAACTTTTGTATTAAATTTATAGATGCAAGTAAAAGAAAGTAAATCGAGCAGGTAAACTGTTAAAAACTGGAAAAACTGGGAAAAAAGGCTGAAATTAAACAAAAACTGGAAAAAACAGTTAAAACTGGCAATATGGTAACACTGAGTTTGTTATTAATATTGTTTGAAGTGTCAGTTAATTTGACAAGTTAAAATGTTTATTTGCTTGTGTGAAAGTATTAAAAGCACAGAAAAGAATTGAAGGCAAACTAACCGTTAGTGTATGTAACATTGACCTTACCACAAAGCCTTAAAGTTAACATTATTGGCACGATCTAGCCGCCAAACAGGAAAACTGGGAAAAAAAAAACTTACACCCTCTATTTTTTGAGCTCATGTTTTTAACAATTCTTTGCAGCACACACCATGATATTAACCTTTTGTATCATGAACAATAAACAGAAAAAACAAAACTTACCACTTTTTTTTACCAAAAAAATGCCTTCATAAAATTTTATTTAAGGGAAGAACAACCTTTTTTAAAAAATCGGTTCGGTAATTGTTAAATTATTAACATCAGAAATAAGTTAAAAGTGTATTTAGATTAATCCTCGAAATCCTTTTTATGTTAGATTTCGGTCGTATCGTATAATACACGAACTAGATTTCGACATACAGTTTAAAATGGATTTCGTGCGTAATGTAAACGAAAGCCATAACTGCGTTTCCAGTTACGTGTTTTGAGCAAAACATAATCCAAAAACGTTCAATGGAAACGCATAATAAAGAGAATGTCAATCAGATTTGGATGGACTTAAATCAGTTATGCCAACTTTTTTCAATTAGAACTCTCAGTCATGCCTTTAAAATGGTGGGTAAAGAGCACTAGATGATAATTTCGATAAAAATTAGTTTCCTTGAACTAATTTAAATTAACACATAATATTTTACTGCTTGGAAAATGTTAAATCTATATATATAAAACTCATTTTCTGTTTGTTTGTTCTCAACACAAATTTGCAATTCTCAACGGATTTTCTTCAAATTTGTCATGAATAATTCTCGGACCTCAACTTAGATCGTAGTATAGTTTTCATCGACCACGCCCACTTGTACGCCTACTTTTGACAAAAAATGTAAAATTAACATTTTTTTTCACATTTTTCAATTTTTTTCGTTTTTTTCAAATACAAACTTCTAAGAAAGTTTTAACGGATTTCTTTAAAATTACTCACATATATTCTAAGTTTCCCGAGGAAAGCCTCAGTAAAAGTTGTATTACCATATCCCACTTCAATACCGACTTTTGATCAAAAACGTCAAAATCAAAAAAAATCCACTATTTTTAATATTACTTATTTTTTTATCAAAACATTTTAGAAAAACCATTTCGTTTTTAAGAATTTTTTCCCCCCCTATAATATAGCTACTGATTTTTTCGCAATGTCTTTATGATTTAATTTTTTTTTAATTTAATTTTTCCTTACCGTCCATTAAAAAAACAAAAAAAAAATTCTTTAAGTATAAACTTTTTTGAAACAGTGCACTAAAATCAATATGAGACATCTTAATTAATAAAGCACATTGATTTATAGTCGTGAATTGCTACTGAAAGCATCATTTTGTATTTAACATCTTTAAAGATGCAAAACATAACAGAATTAAGTCGTCTATTTCCTAGCTTAAAATGTTTTCTGCATTCAAA
Source organism: Delia radicum (assembly GCA_021234595.1). Lineage (NCBI taxonomy): Eukaryota > Metazoa > Arthropoda > Insecta > Diptera > Anthomyiidae > Delia > Delia radicum. Next base: position 16,227,455 of record CM037854.1, on the reverse strand, counting down.
AATCACAGTTGACCCGGGAAAGACCGGGCACTTCACCTAGTATTTCATAAATTTTTTTAATAGGAATTTTTAACCAAAACCTCCTTTGAAAACAACTTTAATTTGTTTTTAATGAAAAATTGAAAAGCGTCAATTTAGCGCATTTTTTTATGAAAAGTGTTGACAGAAAAATTCGCGTGTTTTGGGGGGCACCAAACTTTGGCTAGAAAGCGCTAAAATGGCATTTCTGACTTAAATATTTAGGGAATGTATTTAAACAATTACTGCTTATGTGTATAAACTTCAATATTTGCAAGTTTGAATGAAAGACATTGAAATTGATAACATGCCTCCGACAACTGGGCTTTATATTTCAAAATGAGCGCGAGTTTATTAAAAAACATTTAATTTTAATTTTTTTTTAATTTTATTTTTAATTTTTTTAATTTTTTGCCGAGTAAGTAATCTGTATTTTTTTTCTTTATAATTAAAAAATTTTACCTTTATTATGCAGATATTTAAAAGAAACTACGTTTTTTAATGTTAAAAATATTGGGACATTTTTGGCCCCAAGTGCACGAAAGGGTTAATTTAGGTTTTTCTTTTTAAATAACAAATACCAACTGCGAAAAATAATTTAGTCAACTTTCATCAAAATACGATGATACCACACGATTTTTCGTTATCAATTTCATGAAATCTTCAAAATTTCCAAAAAATTGACCTTTGACCTTGTGTTTTGACCTTTGGGGTGGTTCGTTTTTGAAAAAATTTTCAGAATATACTTCTTGTAGCTTGTGTTATCAAACCCCAAATAGCATTAATTGGTACTTGTTAAAAGTAGTAAAATTTTACCCTTATATTAAATTTTGTGCAAAAAAGCCATTTTCCTCGAAATCCCCCGAATTTAAATAGGTGCCCTAACTAAACTAACCGGGGGATATGTCTAATTTTTGAAAGTTTAATTTAGATTTTTATGCTTAATAAAATCTTTGTGTGCAAAATTATTTTTTTCCATTTTTGTTGAACAAAATTTTTTAAAATTTGATTTTGGAGATTTGAAAAATACCCTAAAAATATTTTTGGTTTTTGACGTCACCTTAGGACAGGTTAACGACATCCAAAAAATAATGTATTTTATATCTCACAGTTAATGAGTCCACTAAGTAAAAAAAAAATAATTCGGTAATTAATTTCGAAAATGTTTAGAATGTGGGCTCGAAATTTGTGATTAAGTGGTATTTGGCACATTAGTGGTCTGGGGCATTATTTATTACGTGGCTAATTCTTCACCGATTTTTGATTTTTATATCTTTTTAAAAACGTTGTTGTATCTTCATCTCGATTAATTTATAATATGGCACAAAAACTGCTTCGATATACTTCTTTTTTGAAAAAATGCAAAAAAAGTCATTTTTTTCCCATACAAAACACACTGTCAATTTTCAATCGATTTCCGCCTCGACTTTTCTTTGTCAGATCGGCACCAAACTACATATTAAATGTTTTTATGTACAAAGGAACCAAACTAGCCCATTCGTTGACTTTAGAACTCAATTTGAAAAACGGCCATACAAAGTTGAACACCTCTAATGTACACATTTGTTTCATTTAAAATTATATAAAATAAATCACTTGCAAATGATTTCGTTATAAAATTAATATGGTTATATGTGAAGCCACGTGTAATAAACTCTTTACTTGCAAATAACTTAATTTGGTATTGAACTTTACCAAAACATGTATGGCACTATATATAATGCTATATAAATGCTTAATGATAAGGAAAATGTTTTCAGTATGGCTTCACATATAGTTTAATAAGACTTAGCATGAGACCATATATATCCATATCGATCACTACATATATTTGAATTGTTATTATATGGCGTATGTAGTTATATATGGAGTAAGATTTGGAGACATATAATATCGGGTAACATATAAAAAATCTGTCAATCAAAATTATCAGATGCATTTGTATATTAGCCAAAATGTGACTTCATTCAAAATCAGATATGATTTAATCATACAATATTATTTATATAACAATTTTTATCCGGGTATATATTTAAGTTAGTAGTAGTAGAGTAGTAGAGTAGTTTTGCAAACTTATACTATGTTTCAACTTACGTGTTTTGAGCAAAACATGTGTTTTGGTGAGAAAAAATGTATGGTGAGAAAACATATACAAAACATGTTTTATTTCAAACACGTCCAAAACACGTTCAGTGAAAACGTAGTATAACAGTATTATTAAGCAAATATTTAATAACAGTACATTTGAAGTAGATTTTGTTATAAATAAAGTTTTCCTAATTACGGGCCCTACGTTAACCATCACTGGTTCGTAGTGTGGCATAACTTTAGTTATGCTTTTTGCTGTTGTTTGATAACATTCATTGAAAAGGGTGTCTCAATTTTCGTACTCTTCTTCATTTTCTTTATTTTCTAGTTTGGGTCTAAACATTTTCCTGTGATATGTTTATGCCAGTCACCTAATTTGGCCTAATTTGACTTTTGTAACGTCGTTTGGCGTTTAATGTTTAAGCATTATTGTTTTGGTATTCCTTGTTCTCTTCTTCTTGGAGTTTTTTCTTCTCAAACTTTAATTGTTGTTGTTGTTGTTCGATAAGTACGTTATTATTTCAAACTGTCATTGTGCGGATATAAACGTTTATCTGGCCGTTTATTTTATGTATACTTTGTATAGAAGTTAGACAACATAAGAATGGGGTCCATATATAATTTGTAAACAAATTTATGCCGACGCCTTATGTGACAAGTACTTGACAGTTGTACATGTCAAAATAAAAAAAAAACAAAGGAATTTATTTTTTTAATAATTATTTGTTTGTGAAAGTAGAATTATCTGGAATTAAGGAATAAATATAATTTGGGGAAGAAATTTTGGAATGAAAATATATTTTTTTATTGACTTTAAGAAAATTAAATCTTTTATGATTTAAGTGATTATAAAAATTACTCATACTTATAAAAAGGAGAGAAAAACAAAAAACGTGTAGTGAATATCCACCAGAGGTGGACCTTGCACATAACAAACAAGTTTTCAATTTATTTTTTGATCAATGGTTATAATCTTTAACTTCAAACTCATATGTATATTAGTTCTCATGTAGTGAGTAAACTAGTTCATATGAATGTTTGATATTTGGCATAGGATTGTTACCGCTTTCAAAACGTGTTCTGATGATGGGAACCTAGAAAATTCCCGAAATAGATCTATCAACACATTCCTGAAAGGGTCAAATAATAAATTTGAAAACAAAAAACTGTATAGATTATTTTTTAGGACAATATCCTAATGAAGAAATATAGAGTATGGCCTCGAACTTGAATAATTTTCATTTTCATTTTCATTATTTTATATTCTTTAATACTTCCAGTGAAATAGTAAAATCCAAAACCTGGATGCAGAACAAATAAATAATGTTGTACATTAGATTAATTTTGTATGCAATAGGTTATTGGAATATGTTTAATGGTAACAAGTGCTGAAAAATGTTGCTGGGTTACAATTGGTTATAATGTGTTTATCATTGAAGTAATAGATTCTTACCTAGAAATAAGAAAACAAGTGATATTTATAAAAATATTTTGAAATTTACTCTGAAGTTAAAAATAAAAATATTCAAAAAAATTTTTAAAAACAAATCTAACGCAATATCTCTGCGAATTAACAAATTTTCAACAATCGAACAATGTATTCAAGAGTTTAATTTGCATTATGAATGCTATTTAAATATTTAAAGTAGTCTACATTAGGAAATATGACTTTTGAAATTTTTTTTTGATTTTTAACAACCGAAAAACGGTATTAAATACTCGAGTTTAAATAATAATTTGCAGAAACTGAAAACGGTAGTGCCTAATAGACATCCTACAGAATTCGCGGGTAAAACATTAAAGCTGTGCGTAATACGCACTGCGTATACTGGATGCTCTTGCTTTTCTAAAACTTCCGGTTCTGATGAGATCTTTAGCCAGATCGAAATAATAGTATCAACCTAGCTAATATATTTGATTTGCATTATTTTTATAAATATACGGATTTTGGAAGCTCGTTATAAATTAAAAATAAGGGATTTAAATGACCCAGATTTTGGCCGATCTATCATGGACTGAACGATATATGGAATTCTATTTAAACCCCCCTTGCACTAGATTAGTTTGCATACATATACAGAAAAACTATCACAAGTTTGTAAATTTTTCCCGATTTTAACAAGTGATGGCTAGATTTACTCAGGAAAACATTAGATTTAAAAATATTGTTATTTAAAGGACAATTCGAAAAGAACCCCACGTAGTTTTTCAAAAATAAAAAAAAAATAAAAAATTTTAATTGTTATTAAGAAAATGTTAATAATATAAAGAAGATATAAGCAAAACGAAAGACCATGTTATTTTCTTTTAAATGCGGTTTTGATTTCAAAGCTTAAATCTTCTTTTACCGTTATCTCGAAATGTTAGGGTATTTTGCAACTTCTCAAACCGGTTTTGTAATGCACTCATAATCACTCATTTCATGAGTGATTTTTCCGTGTGGCACAGTGTAATTTTCAAATACTAAAGCTGCATTTACATTATTCACGAAAACCACTTTAAACTAGATTTCGATTATATGGTAGAGAATAAAATAATAAACAAACTGCACCATTTCCACTTCTTATTCAGAGAATTACACATCAATTTCAAAAGTACCAATTGACATTTTAAAATTTCATTTGAATTTCAGAAAATACCAACTGTAACTCAGAAATACCCACTGTAATTTCAAATTTGCATTTGTGACTCAAAAAGTACCATATACTAAAAGAAAATACCACATGTTTTTCAAAAAATCTTATTTGTTTTTCATAAAATCGCATATGTTCTTCAGAAAATACGAAATGTAATTCAGAAAATACCAAATGTAAATCTAAAAATAACAAATTTAATAAAAAAACCAAAGAAAACAAAATGTAATTCAACAAATATCAAATGATATTGAAAATGATATTTTTTTAGTACAATAACATTTGGCATTTTTTAATTTCATTTGCGTTATTTTTTTTCTTAATTATTTTTGGTATTTCCTCAAAAACAAATGTGATTTTTTGACTAACATTTGGTATGTTCTGAATTACAAATGAGGTTTTTAAATTTTAAGAGCTATTTTCCAAATTTCAAATAGAACTTCTTGAACTTGATTTGCAAATTTTAAATTACATTTGAGATTTTTTAAAATCAAATGCAATTTCGAAATTACATTTGTGATTTTTTGAATAACAAGTGAAAATGGTGAGGATTTCGAAATCTAGTTTAAAACTGGATTTCGTGCCATATCTAAATGCTGCTTAAAGCGAAACTAAAATGTTGAACTACATTTGTTACAGTTGACAGATTAAAGTTGAATGAAAAATGTATAAATTCAATTTAGAGATGTCACGAATAGTGTAAACGTCACTTCACCGAATATTCGGTATTCGGTTTAAACCTTTCTTTTATTTATTTTCATACAAATTTCATATAAAAAGACACTGCACTTTAATTATATACTAAATTTAATAGAAACATAAAACTTTTTATGTCGAAAAATCACCTCAAGCCAATACAAACAATCGTTTTTAGACATTTTAAACAAAACTATTTTGTCAAAAAACTTTTTTCCTCAATATTTAGATAATAACTAAAGGTTTTTGAGTTATTTTCTTTTAACCGAATGATACTTACTGCCTGTGATTTATAATAATTTCCTTTTCTAATGAAATTATATTTATAGAAAATTATTTAGTTTTAGATTATTATTCAACAAAGTTTTTTATGACAATACTAAAAATATTGAAATTTAATGAAAATTATTTTAAAACATAAAATCAAAGCTAATTCGATTTTTAACAAATTACTATTTTTTAAGTGCGGCAGCAACATTCTCCCCAGGCAAACATAAGTCGTCACTTTGTATGAAGCGGTAAAGATGATGAACACTTGTCTTTATTGCTTGCGAAGTTTTAATTAAACAAGATCTTGATATACCATCTGGTCCAAAGTACTATGATTTTATAACACCAATAGGCCAGTGATATCTTGGAACGTTTTTCCGTTGATATTACAACAATGTATCCCTCTATAAATGGCGGAGTTGATTGTGTCCATTTCGATCTTAAAGATATTGTTGGAAGATATTCTTTTAGCCATCTTCACCAAAACGTATCAACTAGGATTTGAGCTGCCCTCCACATATGATGATAAACGCGACAATTTCCTAGTACTACTATTCGATTTTCGGCCAAATATTCCTGACTTCTCTAATTAAAGTATTATAGACAACAAAATACGAGTATCTAAACAATATGTTAAGAACATTTAAAAATGCCACTTTGTTTATAAAGATTAATTTTAAATTTTTAATGGATTTACTATTCCGATATTATAACATCTAAAAAAATATCCATTAAATTTAAGTCAAACATTACGATTTCTTATTCTTACTTAATTCAACACTCAAAAAAAAAAAGTAGTAACGACAGCAAAAGAATTTTGCTGAGTCAGCAAAATTTTAGTCTGGATGGTGCTTTCAAAAAAATTTGTTAGTGTCAGCAAAATCTTTTGCTGAAAATAAACGAGCTTACTTTTAGCAACAACATTAGTAGATTCAGCAAAAGTGTTGGATTATACATTAAAAGACCCTTGATAAAAATTAAAACAATTTTTGCTGAATATTAGTAGACTGACAAAAACTCAAAAAAATTTTAGAAAATTAATACTTCAGTTAACTAATTTACTGAAAATCATAAAACATATGTTTGTGACTTTTCTAAAAATAATTTTCGACATGAATTTATGTAATATCTAAAAAAATATAGAAATAATTATATAAGTCAGCAACGCTATGGTATCACCCCTACTATTTCGTGAATACCACTATTGCAGAGTGGTATTATGTTGCAAATTATTTGCTGCTCGCCTTTGTTACTTGTTGTATTGTGATTGGCCAATACGGCGTAAATTTTGATAAATGTAATTTTAATTGCTATCATGTTACAGACTGTTTAATGCTTAGCTTTTTATTATTCATTTTATAATTGGTGAATATCGCTTAAATTTTAAAAAATGTTTTTTGTTCTAAGAAGTGCAGACACAAATGTCAGCACTTTTTTAAGTAAATTGAGGGTATTAATAGGAATACGAAATAATAAAAATTTATTCCATATAGAATCATAAAAGAAAGGTGCTGGCCTTTTTATTTAATAAAACATAAGAAAAACACATAAGTGTTGAAAGTGTTAACTTATATAACATACTTCCCACTACTTACATCAATAGTTTTACAAATGATGATGATATTTTAATGAAAAGCAAATACCGCAAATAATTACAGAAGCAAAAAGAAAAAAAAAAACAAAATATGTCACATATAACCCTTTTTTCCAATAAGAAAAAGATGTGTGTCTCTGTCTTTCGCTTTAGTCTGTTTACCTGTCTGTATATATATTTGTTGGCAATTTGACCACACTAGATTATTAATATCTATAAACATTTAGTTTAGTAATACACATTTAATCTTTATTAAATTTAAATATTTTATTTTGTATTTTATTTAATTAATAGACAATTACTCGGTGACAACGCAAAATATAAGATTGGGTTCTGATGAGATATTTAGGCAAACCGAAATACTAGTATCAACCTAGCTAATATGTTTGATTTGCTTTATTTTTGTAAATATACGGAGGTTGAAAGCTCGTTATAAATTGAAAATAACATAAAAATAATCTCGATGTATATAAAAACAAAAAACTAATACAACTGTAAAAAATATTACTTGAGCCAGAGTAAACACTAATTTTTTTTTATATAAATAGAACAGTTTTGGTCTTTAAAGCTTAGTAACGTCATAATGCTTGTTAGGAAAAGACCCTAACCACGTACGTGATTACTAAGAAGACAAGAATGGAGCAAAATTGATGATTACTAGGTTTTTTTGTTAAAGTTCTGCTTATTATGGAGGCTCTAGCTTTTCTTAAACTTCGGGTTCTGATGAGATCTTTAGCCAGATCGAAATACTAGTATCAACCTAGCTAATATGTTTGATTTGCTTTATTTTTGTAAATATACGGAGGTTGAAAGCTCGTTATAAATTGAAAATAACATAAAAATAATCTCGATGTATATAAAAACAAAAAACTAATACAACTGTAAAAAATATTACTTGAGCCAGAGTAAACACTAATTTTTTTTTATATAAATAGAACAGTTTTGGTCTTTAAAGCTTAGTAACGTCATGATGCTTGTTAGGAAAAGACCCTAACCACGTACGTGATTACTAAGAAGACAAGAATGGAGCAAAATTGATGATTACTAGGTTTTTTTGTTAAAGTTCTGCTTATTATGGAGGCTCTAGCTTTTCTTAAACTTCGGGTTCTGATGAGATCTTTAGCCAGATCGAAATACTAGTATCAACCTAGCTAATATGTTTGATTTGCTTTATTTTTGTAAATAAACGGAGCTTGAAAGCTCTTTATAAATTGAAAATAACATAAAAATAATCTCGATGTATATAAAAACAAAAAACTAATATAACTGTAAAAAATATTACTTGAGCCAGAGTAAATACTAAAAATTTTTTATATAAATAGAACATTTTGGTTTTCAAAGCTTAGTAACGTCATGATGCTTGTTAGGAAAAGACCCTAACCACGTGCGTGATTACTAAGAAGACAAGAATGGAGCAAAATTGATGATTACTAGGTTTTTTTGCTAAAGTTCTGCCTATTATGGAGGCTCTAGCTTTTCTAAAACTTCGGGTTCTGATGAGATCTTTAGCCAGATCGAAATACTAGTATCAACCTAAATATAACTAAAATTTTAGCTAAAGACATAATTTTAGCAAACAATTTAGAGAAATATATTATACCATATTTAGGAGAAGTTTTACTAATTTTTCTACTAACTAATTTTTTCGAGTGAACCTTAATTAATGTCAAACAAATCAAACAAATTTAACAATACAAATTTCCTTAGAGTATGTCAATTTATATATATGCAAATTTAGTTTTGTATTGGGGATATCAATGATATGATACATAAAAAATTCCCTTAATTAATCAAGTTTGTTAAGAAAATCTCTAGAGTTTTTGCCAACCAAAAAAAAAATGTACTTGTTTTGAATTTTTCTTATACATTCATCATAGTAAGTATAACTATACAGAAAGGATTTTTTTCGTCCTTTTTTTTTGTTGATTGTGTTCATTTATTATTCTTGAAGTCTTCAATTGTTATCAGGTTTGAGAAAGAAGACGAAAAAACTGTTATGTTTACACATTTTTTATGTTAAGTGTTTACTTGTTTGTTGCTGTCATTTTTTGTTATTATTTTTTTTTTTTTTTTGATTTTCTTTTAAAACATTTTGTTCGTTAAGGGGTGTTCTGGTTTAGAAAAATATTTTTTTTTTGCATATTTTTTTTGCTCATATATTCAAAAATATTATAATACAAAGATTTTTCTAAATTCAAATAGTTTGTCAGATACAACCACTTTTGTGAAGCAATGTGAAGCGTGGGACGATAAAGACATGCATACTTCCCAATTCCCCGTTTTCCGTTTACATTCAGATAACCGCGAGTCCCCAACAACACACGTTTTATTGGTAGACCCTACTTTGGAGGCCGAGAACTTTTCAAACAACACAATTTGGACAAATTATTTATTTCGTATTTTTGTCCATGAATTGTGCAACGAACAGAATTATAAAATCTTTAGCCATTTACTTTCCACAAGTTTTTAAAAAACAGCTGTCCAAAGAAGAAGACCCCTTAAACGTTCATTTACTTAGTTTAAAAATGAATGTTATAAAGTGTATTTAAAGTTTTTCAACTTTTCTATAGTGATTTTCTTAAGCTGAAAGACATTTGACACAATTTTTTTTTTTTTAAGAATTTTTTTATAAATTATTTTTTTTTTAATTTTTTCACTTAAGTTAATGTTATTTAAACAGTGCTAGTAAATTCGGTTACTTTTCAATACTCGATATTGCTCAAACTTTAATTTGGGTACCCGAACATACTCGGTAATTTTAACGTTATTTATATTTAAAATTTATATTAAGTCTTTACAAAAAATTTAACTTTTATTAAAAAGGCAAATTTTAGAAATATATTTTAAAATCTTTTAACAAACTATTCAACATTTTTTTATGGTTTTTCTACTTTTCTCTTTAAACTTTTCGATTTTGTTTTTTTCTTTCAGCAGAGTTGTATTTTAAAGCAAATTATTTAGTATTTTTGTATTGTTTTTCTAACTAGAATACAAGTCTGAAATTATCGAATAGGTACTTCTTTGTATTCGTTACCCAAAAAAATATAAATACTCGATCATCGATACCCACCACTCTTCCTTTTACCAGCACTACATTGCCATGTTGTTGTGCTGCACAGTGGGGTATTTGAAAAAATCATGGTAATAAATAAAGAATTTCTAAATAACTGATCTGATTGGTACGAATTAAATCATAGAAATAAATCTATAAAAATAGCTGATTTTTTTTTACTAATATTACTAAAATAATAACAGCAAAAATAAAACTGTTTACTTTAAAAAATTTTAGTTATATTCGAGTTGAATTTTGCTTAACTGAATATATAAGTTTTTTACAGTTCTATAGTTTTTTTATTCGTTTTTATATACATCGAGATTATTTTTATGTTATTTTCAATTTATAACGAGCTTATCACCTCCGTATATTTACAAAAAATAAAACAAATCAAACATATTAGCTAGGTTGATAATAGTATTTCGATCTGGCTAAAGATCTCATCAGAACCCGAAAATTTTAGAAAAGCTAGAATAGGCAGAGATTTAAAAAAAAATATATTTATCATTAATTTTGCTACATTCTTGTCTTCTTATTAATATTCTACTGAAACTACCAAAAACTTTTACTGAGTATTTGCAGACTAAAAACAGCAAACAAATACTGTAATATTGAAACCATTACCTTAAATTAGTATAATGCAAATAACAACTTAATTTGCTAAAACCAATAGAAATCTTTGCTAAGAAATTGTAGTTTGCTGATTTAATAATGGCAGACTTTTATTCGCATTAAAAAAAAACCTTTAAAAATTTTACATTTTTTAATTATTTTTATGTAATTTTAGTAAATGTTTCAGCTGAGTTTAGCAGATTATTTTGTTACTATCAATTAACTTAAACTAAGCTCAAATATAACTAGAAATTCATAGATTTTACAGATTTACTTTAGTTAGTATCTTTACAGGAAGAAGAAGAAGAAGACATTTTTATTGAAAAATTTTACGGACACAAGGGACTGCCGCAGTTGCGTCCCCCTCCTGGGACTCGTCAGTGGTTAATTTATGTGTCAATTGAACAAAGTATTTTATATTGTTAATTTGCTCTATATGAAAAACTTTTTTTTTTTACTTTTTTTTTGTTGTCGTACTGGTATTCAAACTCACTGCCACATTTACTTTTGCTATTATAGTGAACAAAAAATCAGCTAATTTTAGCAGATTATCAGCAACATCATTTTTAACTAATTTTTAGTAATTTTAGGAAAATCTTTCTATAATATGTTTCTATCAGTGTCCCAGCAAGAAATAGTGCTTCAAAGAAGCGCTTCCGGAAGGCATTATTCAATTACGAAGCGCTTCCGGAATGCATTCCAGAAGGCATGATTTTTGTTCGCGATGTCCCACTTGGTATGTCTCTTTTAAAGCGCTCTTTCATGTGCTTTTAGAAGCAATAAATTCATGCCTTCTTAGGCACTAAGAAGCTCTTTTTGTATGTTGACAACATTAGTGCTTCATGGTATGCATACTTTATTGCTTCATTGTATGCATACTTTATTGCTTTAAAGGAGGCATTTTGGGAAGCACTACAGAATGCCTTAAATAATTGCTTCATAGTATGCATGGCGGTGAAGCGCTATTTTGGAAGCATATAAAGGCAGCAACTGCTTACCAAATCGAGTTTTTTTTTTTGCTGTGGTAGTCTTTTGTAATATAATATTTTTATTGGGTTACTTTTTTTTTGTACATGGTGTACTTTAAGGTTGTCAAAGTGGACTACCTCGTATAAAAAAAGGCTTGTAACTTCTTTTTAAGCTTGGAGTAATGTCCGTTGTAGTTTTAAAGTTATTTAAATTTAAAAATAATAAAAATTAATTATTTTGCAATGACTTCTTTTGGTTTATCTACCAAAAAAACTATATTATTTAATAGATTTAAAAACAAATAATTCTCGATGTTAATAATACTTTACAATAAAATACATATCGAAAATGACAAACTTTTAACAAAACAAATAATTTTGAGAGAGTGTTGAAAAAATTTCACGCTGATTTCAGAACTTTTTTTGATTTTGAATTATGAAACAAAATGTTCCCAATATTGGGTGTGAAAATCTTGACATACTTCCCAACAATAAATTCAGGACCAAATATTATGTAAAAAATTACAAATTTGGGAAAGAAAACTGTTTGAGCAATATTTTTGGTTAGTTTTTTTGAAGTTATGTTAATTTTTTTTTGAATTTCTCTTATTTAGAACTATAGTGTTTGAAGAAATCATTTAAATATATTTTTTATAGAATCTGTCCATATTTACAAAATGTACACTCCCCAAAAGATTTTTATATACGTGATAGTCCAATTTGACAACCTGTAAGTACACCATGTACTAAAACAGGGTGACCTAATCACAATATTACATAACACTAACGCATCTTTTACAATTTATCATTTCATTCATACCGATTTTTTTAGTAGTGTAGAAGTTCTATATTTATTCCCAATATTTTTTTTAATACCCCACTGTGTGTTGTACAGGACAAGTATTTTTTGTACTCTTATTGTTGTCATTGTTGTATTGTTTATGCATTTGCACGATTTTCATCGCCATCGCCATCGCCATCATCATCATAATCCTTCTTAACATCAACAACATTTTCATCGCAAGATGAAAGATTTCAATAATATCAATTCTTGTTTACAGTGCAAAAGTTTTTTTTAATAGAAAAGAATTGAAGAAATTTGAATTCGAAGATAAATTTTATTTTTTTTAAATTAACCATAAAAGCGCCGAATGAAGTTTTTGTAATAAGAAATTAAGCTATTTCGATACAAAAACACATTTAAAAAATATTTTCTAGCATCATTTTTTGAGTTCAATGCACGGTTTAGAAGCGAGAAAGTGTTAAAGTTAAAATTTTTGTATATTTAAAAAAAAAAAAAAAATATTGTTAAGTGAACACAATTTTCAAAATGTTGAGATATATTTAGTTTGGATATAAACGGATAATAGTAAACACAAAAGATTAAGCTTAAACTTTAAAAATGTTATTATTTTGTTTTAAGAACTCATTGTATTTCAATAATATAAAGACATCGTTTTAACTAAAAAATGTAGGGTCGAATTTCAATGTGTTTTCTCTAACTTTTGCATTTTTCGAAAAACGAAAATCGAAATAACTTCTTAAATAAAGCACAAAAAATATGTTCTTCAGACTATGGTAATGTCTTGGTAAAAGTAATTATTTTGGCTAATATCGGCTAAAAATTTTTGGTACAACAACATATTGGTTATTTTCGTTCCGAACGCATGGTATACATTTCATTGCAAACATGCTAAGACCGGTTTGAGGATTAAAATAAATAAACCACACTTTTTTGTGGAAAGAAATTTGTTTATATTTTAAAGATTTTTACGTCTCTTAAAAACTAAGTTTTTAAAATTTGTTACTTAACTAAATTTTAGTAAAAATTCTTGTTTACAATAAAGGTTTCTCCGGGGTCGCCCAACGATTTCGCAGAATTTAGCATAGACACGAAAAAAAAATAATATCTTGTTTTGATAATATCAATTCAAATGTTATTTTTTGTATTTGTGTTTTAAAAATAAATTTTCATTAACATTTTTAATGTGGTAAATATTCAAAAATAGTATTTTATTGGCAAATTTTTTAATCACGAACTAATAACCGCTAAAAACTAGCAAGTTGTTTAAATTATGCAAATTTTGAGCATATGTTCAATTTGGGGTGAAGTTTTAATAGCACCTATATTGGGACAAGGTATTAATAGCAACTAAAACAATGTTAGACCATGTTGTGTTACTAGAATATTTTGCAAATATGAATTTTTTTATTAATTTAAAAGACATAAAAACACAAAACAAGCCAAGAGACTTAGTAGAAGTTACAAAGGATGTTAAAATAAGAAAAAGGACACGTAATTATAAAATCCCACTTTAGACTCTCATTCATTAAATAGACATTTCTGAATAATTTGTTTAATGAAATTCGCATGAAATTAAATTCTAAGAATTCCTTAAACTGCAACACATGCGTGACGGCTGTTCACTTAAATTTTGCAAAGATAACAAACAGACAGCTTTTCATCCGTGTCCCTCGTCACTCAAAAGAAAATATTTCAGTTATTTCGGTAACAGGTTTTTAGCATTAACGGTATTTTACTTTTTTTGGTATCGGTATTTTAGCGGTATCGGTATTTTACTGGTATCGGTATTTTAGCAGATAACGGGGTTTCAGTTATTTCGGTAGCGGTCCTTTAAGGATAACATTATTTTAGTTATTCAGGTTATGTCAATGAACATCAACAATTTTAGCCCCATTACGATCGAATTCTAATGACGAGCTAGTTTATATTATCAGGCTTTGGGAAAAATATATCTATTTACTGCGATTATTTTTTCTGATTTTGTCAGATTATTTCGGTAACGGTATTTTAAGGATAACGCTATTTCAATTATTTTGGCAATGGTATTTAAGCGATAACGGTATTTTAGTTATTTCGGTAATGGTATTTTAAGGATATCGGTATTATAATTATTTTGGTAACGGTATTTTAGGGTTAACTATAATCAGTTGAAATGGTTTATAATCGATAACGGTATTTTAGGGGGTATTGTCTGAAATCCCTGCAAGAAATACGATATCACTTTTTCCCAATCATTAACGCCTTCACCACCGACTTTTTGTTTGTGGTTCTATTTCTATTTTGACTTCAGATTATAGTTATTGGTCCTTAAATTGAAAAGTAAAAGGTTTATATGTGTGAACACTCCCCCTCCAACCAATCAAAAAATAGGCCCGAAAATCGCAAATAACCAGAAATGCTGTATTTTTATTTTGATCTGGTAATTAGATGAAGCTACGTGCCAAATTTCGTGACTCTAGCTTTCTTAGTTTACGAGATACACAAGAAATCGAAATTAACTCGGATATTTTTCGTTTTCTCTTGTAATATTCTTTAGAATTGATAAAAGCCCTTTGAAAGATGTAATAATTCCTTGCTTTAATAAAAATTTACTGAGATAATGTTAACAGATTAAAAAAAAATAACAATTGTAAAGTCAAGCAGACGAAATTATTTTAAAAGTCCACTAAAGCAATATCGCCCAAGAAGAAGATTTTTAAATAAATAATATGAGCCTTCTGAAAATAATCTGAAAAGCAGTCCAACAGTTGATATCCCTTCTTTTTAAATTTTTTTATATTTTTATAACTAACAATTTTGAAACCTACTTTATAAGGGAGCTTCTTTCCAGGAAACAAACATGTAGTAAAAAATTGCAATATTAAGAAAAATTACATTCTCGATTGTGACTGAACAAAAAATTGCAATTTAGGTTCTATCTACGCAGGTGTTTATTATGGTTTATAGAAATATGTTTTTATGAATTCATAAGAAAAATTATGACTATAAAATTAATGTGGTCTAAAGAGCCAATCACATCGCTGCCATATATTTTTGGCAACAATTTTACCACGAATATATTTCAAAATTTTAGTCTGGAATGTGCTTGCAAAAAAATTGCTAACGCCAGCAAAATCTATTAGCAAACAATAAGTAGATTCAGCAAAAATTAAAAAAAACCATTGGTTAAAGTTAACAAAATTTTTGCTGACTATTAGTAGACAAAAAAATCAAAAATTTATTGAAAAATTAAACTTTAGTTAATTTATTTGCTGAAAATCATAAAAATATTTTTGTGGATCCTTTAAAAATAATTTACAAAACGTTACGAAAAATAAAAATATCCATAATCCCACATTGATGACAGGAGTTAATTGAATATCTCAAAATATATATAAATATTTATATATGAAAATGAAAATTATTCAAGTTCGAGGCCATACCCTATATTTCTTCATTAGGATATTGTCCTAACAAATAATCTATAGAGCTTTTTGTTTTCAAATTTATTATTTGACCCTTTCAGGAATGTGTTGATAGATCTATTTCGGGAATTTTCTAGGTTCCCATCATCAGAACACGTTTTGAAAGCGGTAACAATCCCTTGCCAAACATCAAACATTCATATGAACAAGTTTACTCACTACATAAGAACTAATATACATATGAGTTTGAAGTTAAAGATTATAACCATTGATCAAAAAATAAATTGAAAACTTGTTTGATGTGCAAGATCCACCTCTGGTGGATATTCAATACACGTTTTTTGTTTTTCTCTCTTTTTTATATTTTGTTTAGTTTGTAAACAAAACAGGGGAAGTAAACTAGGCGGTACTTTGTCTTTTATACAAGTTTGTTATAATTTTCATTAAAAATAGAAATTATGTTTTTTTTTCGACCTTTAATTGTGCAATGAAAATGAAAATTATTCAAGTTCGAGGCCATACTGTATATTTCTTCATTAGGATATTGTCCCTAACAAATAATCTATAGAGTTTTTTGTTTTCAAATTTATTATTTGACCCCTTCAGGAATGTGTTGATAGATCTATTTCTGGAATTTTCTAGGTTCCCATCATCATATATAACATAAGCAAAATTATCATTCTACTACTTACATCAGTAATTGTCTAAATGATGACATTTTTTAAAGGATGAACATAATTCTAGAAACGTACATAATTCTAGAAACGAAAAAATAGTAAAATATGACATACACAACACTTAAGTATGTCTACCTGTCTACCTGAATGTATATTTGCTTGCAATTTCAAATTGTCAATTCGACCACACTACATTAATAATCTCTATAACATTAGTTTACAAATACACATTTACCCCCCGTATCCATAAAATATGAAACAGCTTTTAAAATAAATTTTAGGTAAAACACAAATTTAAGCCTTTAAACTGTGTTCAAAAACGAATACTAACATTTACACACGCCAGTGACAATACACAATTAA
This sequence comes from Delia radicum, assembly GCA_021234595.1. Taxonomy (NCBI): domain Eukaryota; kingdom Metazoa; phylum Arthropoda; class Insecta; order Diptera; family Anthomyiidae; genus Delia; species Delia radicum. The sequence goes on along the minus strand of CM037854.1, from coordinate 16,210,272 downwards.
ATTGTTTTAATCCACAATTTTGTTGCATGTATGAGAATTAGATGCAAAAAATTTCCATGGATGATTTTTTATATGTCTTACAAGAGTTGTAATTTTCAGTATCATTTTCCTCGTCACTACTACATATGCCGCGACATCTAATTCTAAAACACAATTTTAGCAAACAAATTTCTTAAAAAATAGTATACCTGATTTACAAGGCGTTTTAATAAAGTTTCTACTATCTTATTTTTGAGTGTATTTTGATTTACTTTAGTTTTACATTAATATTTGAGTTATTCAAACTATTTTAAATAACATCATTTCTTATGACTCAATCTACTTAATATGAGCATACCCAATTTGAAATTTTTATGCTAAAAAACTTAGGTAAATACATAGTATCGTTAGGGTTAAGTAACACTAGTCTACAAGTTTTCGATCAAGTCTGAAGTTAAAAAACTTTCATGAAAAGGCTAGTACATGTTAAGAGTATTTCTAGTAAATAAGTATTTATTGTATAGTAGGGCCCTCCATAGGGCAATATAAAGAATTTTCACAAAGATAATAAACAAATACCTGGGTTTGTTGAAATAGGTCGTGTACTTAAAAACTACTTGATTAAATATGTTAACTACTTTTAACAAAACAAAAAAAAACACTTAAATTTTAAAAACGGATTTGAGAAAAAGTTTTATAAAAAATTGATTAATTATTTAGGATTAGACAATAAAAAATTATACCATTCTTTCTATGAAAGAGGACGGAAAAATTCTCATTTTTTGACCTCATGTGTTCGGGTTTTCTTTTTATTAAAACATTTATCCTCTATGGAGCCGATAACACACTCCATATTCAGTTTTTAAAAATTTTCAAAAATTTGCGACTGTTCACGGTTTTAATGTTCACAAAAGTATATAAATTTGAAGAAATCTATATTTGTAAGTTGTTTTCGAATTTCTCTGTTTTAAAAAGCAATCGATTTATACACCGATGCAATAAAAACAATTAAAAAATGCATTTTATGCAAAGGCATATTTAAGGTGCATTTTCGAAATAAAATTTTAAAATTTTTTAAACATTGATAAATAAAAAATGTAACCTCTTTTATATAAAATTAAATTCCACTTCTTCTCTGATGCAAATATCAGCCAATATTCTCGATTTTTTGAAAAAAAACTTTACCCAAGTAAAAAAGTTTATAAATATCCCAGCAAAACTTTGGTAATGGGTGCGATAAAGTAATGCATTACCTTCTAATGTGTACTCCTTACCTTTACCATTATTTTTCAACAAGAAGTAATGAGTTACTTATAGTCGGTTACATAATGCATTACATTGTAATGTATACTCCTTTCATTCAACATTACTTTAAAACGTAAAGTAATGAGTTGAGCACTTATGGATTACCTTGTAATGATACCTCATTACATTTTACAGTACTTCAAAACATAAAATAATGAATTACCGATCATCAATTACATGAATTATAAACGTAAAGTAATTAATAATATATATTTTTCAAAATCTATTTATAGACACATTTCTTTGTGATGTAAGCATGAGGTGTATATTTTTGATACCAAGAACGAAAACACAAAGCACAACAACTCATTTATTTACTCATATATATATATACACATTACTTTTTTCCTCCATGTAACCATATAAGTAACCAGTTACTTCACCCCCTACAGGGTAATGAGTCCACCCTTTACTTTTAGGCTCACCGACTGTAAAATTCATCAGTGAAGTAAGGTGTAATGTAATGCGTAAAGCCCTATGGCGATACATTACTTTACCCTTTATATGTTAATGCGTGGTTTTGCTGGGATATTCGGATATAATTTTATGCAATTAAATGTTTCAATGTAGTATAATGCGCGGTTTAAATCAATGTATGTATTTCAAAAATCTGTTTAAATAAAGTTAAAATTGTATAATAAACATAGCTTTGCAATTTTTATTATTCTCCCTATTACAAAATTAAATACAGACCAAAAAAAAGCAGTATGAAATTACGTTAATAATGCAAACTACAACCACTATTATAATAAGAATCCTGCTGATAGACTACTACAACTACAAAAACTCATAGCCTACACACAAAGCCAGCCACACGCATACATAATTACAAAACAATCATTGTCTCATTGTCTGCCAGACAAAACAATGCCAAATTGTCTGTGAGTTTAGCGGAATTATTTTAATGTTGAATTATGTTTGTATCACACACTTGTTATTTAAAGTATTTACAAGTAGTTGACTGTAATATTTGATTTGTTCGTGAAGTTAAATTGTAATTTAATTAAAATTCCGTTTATAAATGGCGGCATTGTGATTTCCCAAAAAAAATTTTGTTTCTGTCTGTAATATCTTTCCACAGGAAAGTAAAAGTTAAACTCTTCTTGTGAATCAAAAACATTGAATGCTTTAGTATAGAACGGTTTTTTTTTATAAGAATCTAAGGCTTTGTTTTATTTTAATATTTATTTATGAAATTCATGAATGAATTATTATCGCCCATTCCATGATAGATCGGATAAAATCTGCCTGGAGGTCGTTTAAATTCCTTTACTTTTTGTACACCTATTCACTACCGTTTTCAGTTTCAACAAATTTTGCAAACTCGCTTTTTTATTGCAAGTTTCCAGTTTTTAAAAAAACCTAAAAAATTTTAAAAGTAGTGAACTTTGACATATCTTATTTTTTAAAGTAGATAGAATATTTCAAAGATTAAAAGGTTCAATTGTGTACTTTGCGATTTGTTATTAAAACCCAGTCCTTTTTGCGAAAATGCATCCATAAGGCAAATGCAATTTTTAAATGCATTATAAAATTTTTTCCACGTTTCGATTTTTGAGATGTTGTAATTTTTGAATAATATATAATTTTTGGATAAATACTTCTTTATATTTGAGTAGTTCGTAAACGATCTAGTTCAATTTAGCTAATCTTTACTTTGCACTAGTGCGCAACATTGCCATTTTAGCTATTTTCCTGCTAGATCTAGCGATTTTTCTCCATCTATCTATAAAATAAATAAGTAGATTCCATCTAGCCGGAAAAGACCAATGAAAATTTCAATTCTTTCACTAATAATGCCACCTTTTTAAAAAAAATTCAAAATGTTGTAAATGAAAACCGTATTACTTTCCAGTTTTTTGTAAAACTATATCTCTATACACATTTTCACTTATAACTTGTTTATTTTTAAAATCATGCTGCAGCTATCTAGTTCACGATTTGTGGTTAAAAAATCACGGATATTTTCTAAAATGAATGAGAAAGCTATTTTGCATTTGCATTTAAAATGCATTTTTAAAAAAGAAAAAGCTTTCAAAAGCTCAAATCAATGAAATATTAGTTACAAGTTTTTTGTGATATTTCTTAAAAATAATAAGTACAAGTTCGATAAAGTTTATTAAAAATAAAAATTATGTTTTTTCGACCTTTAATTGTGCAATGAAAATTAAAATTATTCTAATTCGAGGCCATACTCTTTATTTCTTTATTAAGATATTGTCCTAAGAAATAGTCTATAGAGTTTATAAATTGATTGATTTTGTTAAGCTAATAAGGCCTTGTTTTCAAATTTATTAATTGCCCACTTTTAGGAATGTGTTGATAGATCTATTTTGGGAATTTTCTAGGTTCGTATCATCAGAACACGTTTTGGAAGAAGTGACAATCTCATGCAAAACATCAAACATTCATATAACCTAGTTAAAACATTCATATAACCCACTTAATGAGAACTAATATATGAGCTCGAAGTTAAAGATTATCACAATTGATCAAAATTAAATTGAAAACTTGTTCGTTTGTGCAAGCTCTACCTGTGGCATATATACAATACATGCTTTTGGGTTTTTTCTCCTTTTTATTTTCACACTTGTTAACAATAAATTTCGTAGAGTATTTTTGTAAATACAAAAATTTATTTTCTAAAATAACACCAATAATAGGGATTTGTTTATTTTTTTATAATTTTGAATTTTTGTTTTTAAAGAATTTGTGTATAAAAAACTATAATTTACAAGCATTTTAAAGAAAAATAATTGTTGGAAATAAATTCGTTTTGTGCATTTGTGGTTTGTTTTTTAATAACAATCATAAAGTAGACAATTTCAACTTTCATATGGGCAATTCCATCATGTCGAACGTGACCGTTGAACACATTTAAGTTGAAAAAAAAGTCAAAATAAAAAGAAAGTTTTTCTTGACACAAGGGTAAACTTAAAGCTCTTAACTAGCCCTATAATTGTTGCTTAGGATGATTTTGGAAATTTTTTCAAGCTTTCGAGATAATCGCAAAAAACCAACCATTCGAACGGGACAAAAAACAGAAGTGGTTTTCGGGACTATCAATTGAAACTCTGTTTCAGCGAAACGTGAGGCAATATCACAATGCGACTAGTTGTTTTAGAATGTTGGCTAATAATGTCTCTTAAAAGTTGTAAAATTTTACCTCAAAATTATTTCAACTTTTTTTTAATTTAACTTTAATCACTGTCGCACGGGACATGTCGCACGGGACTCTTTTTTCCAGCATCATATATATGTTGTTTCAGTTGTTTTTGTAAATAAGCTTATAAATAAATAAGCTTAGAGAACATATTTTTAAATCAACAAAAGAATTCAGTGTATTTATTTTCATATAACAAAAAATATGTAATTTGTAGTTTGTTGTGTAGTATTAATTATAATAAACAAAAATAAATTTAAATGAAAATAGTGTCAGAAATATCAAACAAAGTTTTTTTCAGAATAGGCAGTTCAGGCTGCTTTTACTTCTTGACAATCGCAACAAAAGAAGTGCAGTTGGGATATACCTGAAATGCTTTTAACTTGTTTCCATTTTTCGTCTAAATTATATAGCAAGGAATGCTCTTCAATCTGTTCAGATGACATAAAATACATTGTATCTCCATTTATGTTATTTTCTGCACATTGATAAAATGAAAATGCATCCGATATAACTACGTTTTTGGATTTCGTTATCTGCCAGACTTCCCTTTTGATAACTGCTCCGGCTCCATCGACGGCTCCCTTTTCATGTGAGGAACATCCTTTTAACTTTTCAACTTTTCTCTCCACCATTTGCATCTCTCTTTATCTTTTTCGCCGTTTATACTCATCTATATTTAAATAATTTAATAGTATGTATTTAAATAAATAAGTCATTTATGTAAGAAAAAATATTTTTTCAAAATTTTAAAATCCACACTTACCATGTCGCACGTGACCAACTTTATTTAAGAACCAAGATCACAGATTTTATATATTTTCAAAAAGTTTTTTTTTATTTTAATTGTGATAAAAATCTGTGTTTGTTCTCAATATTTTATGAACTTTTGTCATGTTCACTTGACGCACTAATAACAAATGTTGTTTTTCAAAGTCGCACTGGACATCGAAGTATGTGGTAAAGCATAGCAAAAACTTACCGTTATTTTTAATTTCATAGTTTGTTTTGCATTTTTTTAGCTCTTTGTATTTCCAGAAAGATTTTTTAAAAGCAAAAGTCAATATTCAATGCTTCTATTTAAGAACTTTCATCAAAACAAAAGGTGCAATAGAAATGTCCAATGAGAAAAAATTGGCTTGCAGGACTTTATATTAGAATATCTCAAAATTTGTTATGAATAAATGTAAAATTTGTTCACGTTAATTAAATTTGATTGTTTTCCTACACTCAAAAAAATAAGTTAGTACAAAAGTTAGTAAAACGTCTTGTAAATCAGGTGTAACTAAAAAATAGTTTTAGCAAATTTTTTTGATAAAATCGTGTTTTCAGCTATAATTTTTGTTATACTTATTCAGCACTTAACTGTTTTATACTAATGCTTTACTAATATACTAACGTTTTACTAATTAATTTTGCTAAAAAAAAATGTGCTGATAAGCACATTAATAGTGTGGACGACAACCAGATTGAAAGATATACGCAGAATGAAGCAGATGTCGCGGCATGTCAAGATGTAGTAGAGAAGAGGAAAATTATACTAAAAAGTACAACTCTAATAAGACATATAAAAAATCAACTATGGAAGACTTTTGTATCTGTTTTTCATACATAAAACAAAATTGAGGATTAAAACAACTTAAATTTTACGTTGTCACCGGCTTGTGAAAATAATTGTCTATTAATAAAATAAAAGACAAAAGAAAATATTTAAATTTAATATGTGTTTCTATAATAAATGTTAATAGATTAATAATCTAGTGTGGTCAAATTGCAAACAAACATATACATACATGTAGACAGAGTAAAGCGAAAGACAAAGACACACATCTTAGTATGGTTCCTTTTTCTTATTGCAAAAAAAAGGGTTGTTTTTTTTCGTTTCGTTTGTTTTTGTTTATTTTTTCGTTTCGTTTCTATAATTATCTTCGGCAGTTGCGCCCTTTAAAAGAAAGCATCATTTAGACTACCATTGATGTAAGTAGTTGAAAGAAAATTTTTGTTACGTTATATATATTTATTTCTATATATTTTCAGATATTAAATTAATTCATGTCGTCAATGTGGGAAAATGAAAATTTTTATATTTCGTAATTATTGTAAATTATTTTTAAAAGAATCACAAAAATATGTTTTATGATTTTCAGCAAATAAATTAACTAAATTACAAGTTTTTTACAATTTTTTTGCGTTTTTTTCAGTCTACTAAAATTCAGCAAAAAATTTATTAATTTTTACCAACGCTTTTTTAGATTAGAACTACTAAGTGTTAGCAAAACTTTTGCTGAATCTACTAATTTTATTGCTAAAAATCAGCTCGCTGATTTTCAGCAAAAGATTTTGCTGACATTAGCAATTTCTTTGCTAGCACCCTCCTGACTAAAATTTTGCTGACTCAGCAAAATTTTTTGCTGACTTTACAAACTTTTTTTTTTGAGTGTATGAAAATATGTTTGAACAAATTGGATTAATGAACTTTTGGTTTTTTGGTCTTGGTAGACCTCTCGGTGGAATTGCCCATATGCTTAAATCTTTCAAAAATTCCATCTAATTTAGGAATAAAAATCCGAGTTTGCACAATTTTAAGGATCTGAGAACGGTGAGTAAGAGACATCCTGGAGTGTACGTATGCCAAAGTTTAACAAAATCAAAGGGCTGGATGCTAAAAAATTACCGTTTTTGAATGTCTTCTCATGGAATGAACATTATACAAAAAAGTATTTTTTACAAAACAAAAGAATACTTGTCACATTTCAACATCTACTAATTTTTGTAAACATCCCATAAAGTTTATCAACTTTTTTTTGTTTTGTTAAACATTTCCTATCAAAACAATATTTAGTAGTAATTACGTTTTTCACAAACACCCACGTGTAACGAGAAATGCAGAAAAAAAAACAAAAACAAACAGATGTAAACAAAACTTTTACAATACCCCCAAAACTAACGGTAAATACTACGATATTACACATACAAGAGAAATCTCTCACAAAATACTATCTCTCAAAAAGGCAGGAATATTGAATGTTTCAGCAACATTTTTCAAACTTTTAATATTTAGGGGATACGATTAAACTAACAGTTCGTGTGTTTTAACACAGCAATACAAAAAACTCCACAATTTTTCGTTAATAATACGTTCGTAGATGCAGAGTAAAATTCTGCCCCCAACTGAATATGTTTAGTAATAAATGAAACGTTGACGGTAGCGGAACTTTAATAACGGGAATAACGAACGAGTGTTTCTTAATAGAAATAAAGAAAAGAGGGAGTTTTAAGAGAAAGAAGAAAATGTACTTAAAATAATTTAGCACAACAAAATATTTTGAAAAAGTCGTAATAGGTTTTGAAAAATAAATAGTATATATTAGAAATATTATTAAAATGTCAATGACTTATTTCATTGACAATAACTTTTTCATTAATTTTAGTTGAAATCTGTTTATGTATTAAAATAGTGAATTTATTTCACAAAATTTTCGTAAATATTAAAAATATACAACAAGTGCTAACGAAATTTTACACATAAATTTAATGAAGTATATAGTGAAATTCGTCATAAAAACACAAATAAGAACTATTTAAAAACTTTGATATTTTAAACGATTTCAAACACATACACATGAAGAAAATGTGGATATAAAAATAAATTTTTAATTTTTATTTATTCACAAAAAGTTATTTACATAGAAATTATCCAAATAATATCTCAAGCTTAAAAATCATAGCAAATTTGTATAACTTGCTAAATCTACACTATCATTTAATACAATGAATTTTTCATTAAAAATTCCCCAAAGAAAGTTTCATTGGCTCAATGAAATATTTTTCATTAATCAAATAATAATTGAAAAAAATATTTTTTTTTTTGTTTCATATTTATTTTGTGTTAATTTTTTCTTTTTTATTATCTTATATTTATTTTTCCGTTTTTTTATCTCCCTGAACACGACTTAAAACCCGCAACCATCACCATACAAACAGCACCGCCTTACCAATTACCTAAATTACAAAACCAAAAGGATGTGCTTATTTAGACTTTTGTAGGAAAATATTTTTTTTCAATAGTTGAAGCGCCTCCAGTGGAAATTTTATGGAACTTATTGTTTGCTGTACAAAAAATATTTATGTAAAAATTATTGCATATTTTAAGGATCAAACAAATACAGTTAATGAAAATTTCATTCAGTCAATGAATTTTTCATTAATTTAATGAACATGTTTTATTCAACCATTGAATCCAAGTTAATGAAAGACATTCATTAATACTATGAAGGAAAATCCTATCAGTGTACCTTATAATAACATTCTCCCAATGTAGTTTCCTACACAGCGCTATAGGGAATTTTTTGAGATTTTCTGGCAAAAAAACCGTAAATGATGAGATATCAAGTGATGTTTTTAGGGTATTTATAAAATATTATCAGCAAGCAAAATGCAACTCTGAGCCCTGCTACTACATTATTAATCGTTGTAAGCATTTAGTTTACCAATACATTTTTAATCTTTATTAAATTTAAATATTTTCTTTTGTCTTTAATTTAATTAATGGACTTTCACAAGTCGGTTATAACACAAAGTATATGTTGCTTATATCCATAATTTTGTTTTAAACACACTGAGAGAATAATCTGCATAATATCAATGCATTAGATCTATGAAATGTTAGTGGAACTTTTCATTAAATTAATGCAATGAAAAATTCAATGAAAAATTTAAATTTATATATTAAAAATTTCATACGTCTAAAAAAAAAGTTTTATTACCACTATGAAATTTTTTCATAAAGGTTAAGAAATTTTTAATTCTCTCTGTAAAGGAAACTGATGAAGTTGAAAAAAAATTTAAGTTGTTGAAAAACTTTCATTAAACTCGTCCAAGAAATTTTCTCTGTGTATGAAATACAGATACTAAAATCTTGCATGATTGATTTTTTTATATTTCTTACCAGAGTTTTACTTTTTATTACCATTTTCCTCGTCTCTACTACATCTTGACATGCCGCGACATCCACTTCAATCTGCGTATACCTTTCAATCTCGTTGTCGTTTAAACTATCAAAATCAGTAAAACATTAAGTCAAAACAGTTAAAAAATTTATCTGTGAAATTGTATACTTGATTTACAAGACGGTTCTACTTACTTGTTTTTTTTAATGTACTTTTTTAAACCCAATAAGTGGTTAAAGAATAGGTGAAGTTTGTGTCAATTAAAGAATAAAAGTTTTCTGTGTGTCAAAGATGTTTATAAATCCTTGACTGAGAAAACACTTTCTATTGTAAGTTGACACACGTTTAATCTAAACGGCAACGACTAATTTAATTTTCATTTTAAATTTGCATAAAGTAAATGAGTATTGGAAGCATATTTGATATACGAAATTTTATAAAAAAATATGTATATCTTTAGGTTCCAGGAAAATTATAGAAAGATCAAAGTAATTGTAAGCTATAAACAGCTTTAGATATTGCTGCATTTCTATATCATGATTTCATGCTCTCCTAAGTAATCATCAGTAGAATTTTAATATAATTCCTTTAGTTCATGTAATAACTGATTCGTTTATGTAAATGATTTTAATTTAGAATTTCCTTTTTCCAAAACTTATTGAAATGCTAATTCTTTGCACGGCTATATCGTTATTTTATACTCATACCCATGGTTATTTTTTATAACATAAATACTGCGAAAACAGTACTTGTTGTATTTTTTTAATTTACTTTCTGGTTGTTTACCGTTGTTAACAATGAACGGATGTCAAAAGTTTTTGAACAATTTTACTCTTCTATTCTAGATTCATATTCATAAACCTCCTACTCAAATCGCGATAATGACTAAGTTCAATATGTATAAAATATTACTGGCAACAATGACAAATATAATAATTTTTTGTCACAGCTTCATATAAACATCTTTTTTTTTATTACATACAATAATAAATGTAAAGGCATTAGGACTTGGTTTCCTATGGAAATGGAAATATAAAAAGACTTATATTGTTTCTAGATTTTAAATTTCAGGGAAATTTGTTGATAGAAATACATGGGGTTTCATTTAAAATAGATTTAGAAAAAGTTTTTACCAACAATGTATTTAGAAAACATTAAACATTCAGTTTGCTTCAAGGGTTTACCATCTTTAGAAATCAAACAAATTTTTTAAACAATTAATTAAAAAATAAAGAAATGGTTTATTGAAAACCAATCTCTTCGATATAAACAGTCACATTACTTTATATTATATTAATTATAAATAATAATTAGAACAACTGTGGCAACCCTGCCCAGTGTAGAAAAGCATTATATAAAAACATATTTGGTAGCGACAAGCACTTACAATTATCATTACAAATCTCATTACTTTTTTATTGAGATGTTACGAAAAATAATGGCACATTATTACCAGGGACCGGAAGTTCATGCAGATGTATGTTTTGTTCTTTATGTCAAGCATAAAGTTATTTTAAAGATAATTTGTAGTTCTTATATTATATTGAGTATTGAAATAAACGAAAACAATTTATTGTTTTTATGAATTTTGTCAATTAATATTCAACAATTGAAAATAAACTAAAAAATACATCTGTTTTAAACGAAAAGTAAGTTTTTAACTGATTTTTATTAATGTAATCTGTAGTCACTACGAAAAAAATACTGAGAATGAGTTATTCTGTAAATTTCGTAGTGGGTCTTTTCTGGCCAAAAGTGTAAAAATTAACCCTATTTGGCCGACGTTTTTTATTATCAATTTAAAGGCTTAACAATATTGTAGTCATAATTAAAATTAAGTTCCATGGCTCTTTTTTGTAAAGATAACATTTGTCTAATTAAATTAAGGTGATATTTTTCCAAAATTTGTTAAATTTTGACAAAATAAGCAATTTTTGTAAAATGTCCTGGAAAAGAATAGATCGAAACATAAACTCGACTTATCATTTTTCGAAATTAGTTTTTTTTTTAACAACAACTATTATATTACAAAAACAACAATCAACATCTTCAAAATAAGCATTTTAAAAAATCTTTAAAATGAATTTTAAAAAAATAATGAAATAATTCTAAATGAACAAAAGCAATAAATTGTTTTTTTTTTTTTTTTTATTAATTAATAATCATATAATTACAAATTATATACTATTACCCTAACCGAGCACTAGCTACTATGGCCTTCGGCGCGTTGTAGCTAAAACATACCAGTGCCTCTTGTAGGAATCGAACCCACGACCCCCCGCACTTATAAGCCAGCACGCTACCAACTAGCCTACCGGGGCGCACATATAAAAAATTATTTTTTTCGAAACTTCGATTCTTGGGGATTTTTAATAATAATTATACTACACTCTTTCGGGCATTTTCAGCCGACTTGCGAAGATTTGGAATAAATTAATGTTCAAAGTCTGATGCGAATAGTGAAAGTGAGAATATGAATCGATATGATTATTTCTAAAATTAACACATACTGTACAAAATTTAAAGCAATACAAATATTTACTAAAATGTATGTGGTTTATGATTGCATAGTTATACTACAAGTTTTTTAAAAGAACTATGAGCGCAAAATAATACCGCAACAGTTCTTGAATAATGCTTGTTAATTTATATAAATAAAGATTTTTCCAATAAACACTTGCTAAAGGACAAAAAGGTAATTTCTGAAAAACTGAGCAAAATCGCTAAATACTATCCAGTCCAGATACAAAATGTATAATATATGATTATAAAAATCAAATTTGATCAAAATATCTAAAACAAATAAAATTTTTGTATTGCAATTTCCCATTGGACTATTTGCACTTTGGGACAAAATATCGGCAATGTTTTGGTTTACTTAGAAGTATTTATTATTACTTACTAATTTTAACCAATAAAATGTCAAAGAGCCCAATAATTCTTAAATTTTTTTCAGATTTAGCGGGTTTTTTTAAAATTTAGCTAATTGTTTCACTTTTCTATCAAAAAACTTTAGCTATTTTTAACGTTTTTTTGGGCCAGATTAGGCTACTTTTCTTAAACAAAAGTTGCCAACCCAAAAAATAAATTTTTCTTGCTTTTTTTTATGCATGTGTTTTGTCTTTTTGACAAAAAAAAAATAAAAAAATAAAATTTAACCTTCAGCCGATTATTAGCCGCCCTCGAATTTGCCTCGAGCCACCGCCAACTGCTTTCATCTCTGCTTGTGGTACGTGTTAACGTTTTCCAAAAAATAATAAACATTTGAATAAAACTGGGGGGGGTGTATTAAACGAAAATCGACAAATCGTTATTTTAAGCCTTATTAACATATACAAATTTATGATCTGGCCAAGTTAATATAATTTGAAATACTCATGATGTCATTTGAAATTGAGAATAGAATATTTGTTAATAGAATTAACACTTTTAAATAAAAAAAAAGAAAATTTTAAAGTACAATTTAAAACTCACAAATATTCACTCAGGGAACTTTTGCTTTAAAAATATGTAGTTGCTTGGGTTGTAATACAGTTTCTTTATTTTTTAATGTAAATGTCAGTCATTTGTAGAACAAATTACATTTTTTACTAATCTTGTAGTTCCTTTAAAAAAAACAAACCACATCAAATGACTGTTTAATGATTATATATTCATTGTTTACAGTAGTTTTTCTGTTCAAAATGAACCACATGTTGAATAAAATTTTCAAAAATGCAAAAAAGTCACTTTGAGGTACCCCCAAAAATATTTATTAATTTTTTTGACACAAAGTTGGGGTAAGTTAGCGATTTTCTGGGAAAGTAATATTTTTTATCTGAGTAGTTATGATTAAACCCAACACAAAAATTATTTTATATTTTTTTAATTTTGAAGAAAAAAAATTTGTAATTTTTTAAATTATGCCCATTTTTCCAAGGGGCCCGATTTTCAAGGGCGATGCGGGACATCTTCCCGTTATGCTAGAACTCTAATTTTTTGCATGGTGAATTTTTGTACCCAAACAAATATTTTAAGAGGGGGGCAGCCCCAAAAATCGCAAGTTGAAAAATAAGGACCACCCTAATGAGCACACATCATTCATATATGTCCACATGCATCTATGATTCATATGCGTTCAGTTGTTTGAGTTGCAGAGTCTTTAGTTTTAAATAAAGAAAACTGTCATTTGTAGAAGACATTTTAGTATTGAATACAATTGTAGTTCATTTAAAAAAACAAACCACATCATATTACTGTATTATGATTTTAGAACCCGAAGTTTTAGAAAAGTTAGAGCCTCCAGAATAGACAGAGCTTTTTAAAAAAAAACTTAATACTCATTAATTTTGATCCATTCTTGTCTTCTTAGTAATCAAACTCGTAGCTAGAGTCATTTCCTAACGTGCATACTGACGTTACTAAACTCTGAAGACCGAAAATTTTCTATTTATTTAAAAAAAATATATTTTTTACTACAATTGTGGTATGTTTACATTAACAAAAATTTACAAAAAAACATTTTTTTCTTGGGCTTCTCTTTTAATGCAGAATTTCTGATATCGAAAAACAACAGAATTTCCATTTTTAGGTTTACGTCTATATGTAAGTTTTGGGGATGTAACGACCAGCAGTAGGTGGCACTTAGATCAAAAGCAAACTTTGACAAAAAAAAAAAATTGTTTGCACTTTATTATCCACATAGAAGAAACCAAAAGCTTTGGTAAAAAAATGGGCGGAATTGGACAAATGCCACGCCCACCACCCATATAATTGAAAAAATGTGCGTATGATACGATTAATGGTGAAAAGCACTGGATGATTAAAGAGGAACTAAAAACCATTAATTTGTACAAAAAAGGGGCGGTCTACTGCTTTTCAAAATATTTCGTTTGAAAACTTAAATATGCATTGGAATATTTAAAATAAATACTTACGATTTATAAATGACAACAAGTGCTTAATTTTTCTTTAATGAAAAACTTTAAATTTTTATTATCTTTAAAATAAAAAATATATTACAATGTACACACAAATTAAAATAATTTATTAAATTTTATGGTTGTCATCAGGTGCTTCTAGCTTCTGTAATAATTCAAGTACTTCAGGGGTGAATACGGATTTTGTATAAACTGGAGGTCTGCGCAAACTGTTTATATATGGATCTGATGATATTAAAAGTCTATTCATTAAATCTTTGTTAGTGTCAATTCTAGAAATTTTTCGCGTGAAGTATTCTCGACATTTTCGTTGGCGTTTATTTCTTACTTCTAATGCCTTCTCCGACAATTTTCCAATAGGAAGAATGCATTCATCAATAATTCGTTTTGAATGCCATAAAACTTTATGGCCAGTCACAGGTACACAGTAACACGAATATTCTTTCAAATAAAGTTATAATTTTTGCACAAACATAGTCAAAAGAAGAGTAAATTTTTGTAATTTCAGGTTTTGTTAGCCATATATCAAAAATTTCATGGTATGAGATGTTGTCACTCATAGTAGATTATTTATAAGATCGGCTAATTTTGGCCGACAATTTAACTTGTTGCTACAAGTAGACACTTTTGCTATTTGTATTTTTTTTAAAGAGAAGCAACCCTTAGGAAATTCTTCCTATTAATTTGGTGCTGATCCGTTGTGTTCCCTAAAACTTACAGCTTAGAGAACTTTTTTTTTGAAAATTAAAGAAAAAATTTGTTTCTTAAATTAAATAACACTTAAAATACTTTGCAAGTTTTAGAAACGTATTTACACGATTTATGAAGAGGAGAAACTAGCTAAACTAACTAAAAAAAAATTTAAAAAATAAGTTTAACGATAAAGAGTTATACTCATTTTTTTTTTTTTATAATTTAACCAATATTCAGGGGATGCCCACTACTCATGCAGTGCATTGTATTGATCAGGAAAATAAGGTATGGGAAGGAGGAAAGAGGGAGTAGTGTTTGTGGATATTTGATTTAAATTTTCCTAAATTGTAAGTAACAGGGAAGACTTCTGCGGGAAGTTTGTTCCACATACGAATCGTTCGACTAAAAAACGATTTTTCTCTGTAATGCGTTGTGCGAAACGTAGGACAATCAACTACAAACGGATGTGCTCTACTAGATAAGCGAGAATTACGAATAAAAACTCGTGCTCGTGGAATAAGTTCACTTATCTAAGATGAGCATCTCCCATGGTAGTATCGATAGATAAGTGTCACACAACCCACATTCCGACGATGCTCCAATGAATCAATAGAGTTGGATACACTACTGTCATTGATAAGCTTCACCGCCCTCCCCTGAATACGGTCCAGAAGCTTCAGAATAGACAATGGAGCCCCTGCCCATATATGTGAGTTGTGTTCCATTTTTGGCCGGATATAGCTGGTATAAATAGTAAGGAGATCGGATGGAGTGAAGTAAGTCTTACACCGTTTTAGAAAACCGAGACACTTGAATGCCTCTTTCGACACTTGAAATACGTGCTTATTCCAACGGACATCACACTGTATTCTCATGCCCAGAACATCAAGAGTATCCGATTCCTCAATATCTATACCATCCATAGTTACAGATGACAATGTCAATTCCACAGCCCGTCTGTGGGTTAACATACAACATTGGGTCTTGCGTGCATTAAAATCGACCTTATTCGCGCGACCCCACTCGGAGATTGTAGAAATGTCTTGATTGAGTGTGTCATTCATGTTCTGCTGCCGCATGCCCTCTATCTCCAAAGAGCTTGGCCTGTGATCGAATGAAAATGAATGACAAATGTTGCTGTCATCTGCAAAATAGTAGATAGGGTTGATGGTTTGACCAAGAAGGTCATTAATAAAAATAAGAAAAAGGGTAGGAGAAAGAACAGAACCTTGCGGTACCCCTGAATTTAGCTGAAACTCGTTTGATGAGACCCCATCTAAAACAACACGTATAGTGCGGTCTCTGAGAAAACTCGTTATAAATCGAGAGAAGACATTACCGACACCAAAAGCAACTAGCTTAGACACGAGTGCCCCGTGCCACACACGATCGAACGCCTTAGAAATATCTAGAGCAACCACTTTACTCTCACCAAAGCGGTGGATTGACCGGCTCCAACGTTCCGATAGAAACGCCAACAGGTCTCCCGTAGATCGACCACTACGGAAGTCATACTGTCGATCATTTAAAAGTGAATTGGTCTCTAAATATTTCACAAGATGGTGGTTAACCATGGTCTCCATCACTTTGGAGAGCGCAGAGCAAATTGCGATTTGGCGGTAATTTTCAGGGTTGTTAGCCGCACCCTTTTTAGGGATAGGCTGGCCATTGGCCACCTTCCAGCATGAGGGGAAAATTCCCGCACTGTACGAAGAGCTGAAAAGTTTTGCCAATGGACGTGCCAACGTTAAAGAGCACTGTTTCAGCACCAGTGCTGATATGCCATGTCGAACTTTTTTCATTTTCCTACTCATTATTGATTAAAATTGAAAGTAAAAAAATTTTATGAACTAAAAAATCGAAAATATTCGTTTTAAATATGCAGTAAAAAAATAAATAATACCGCTTAAGATATGCACTTAAACCGAGATATGCACTAAAACCAAAAAATAAAAAAAAGCACTTAAAATTTGTGGATTTCTTAAAATAGATTTATTACTCGAGAGCGTTGGTTTAAAAATGAAATCCAATATAAATGTCTAAAAAATGACAATGATGATATGTTAAGGGCTACAAATGCTTTCGATTTAATTTCTACATAATATGCAATTACATTGAAAATATGCAACAAAAAAGACCAAAATATGCAATAAAATATGCATTTATACTAATATATGCAAAAATATGCATTTATAACAAAATATACAAAAATATGCAAAAACAAATCGAGGCCATTTTGTTGATTTTTTGATTGGGAAAAGTATTTCGTCAAAATCGATTTTGACCTACTACTTGACCTACTGATAGTCGCTGCCCTGATTTTTATAAAACAACGAAACATACTTGCGAAAGTAAAATGAATAAGGACTAAACTAAAAAATAAAAATTTGTGAACCCATTTAGAATCTTTGAAGTATCCTTGAATAAATTATAAAATAAATAAAATTTCAACTTCTGTATATTTCAATATTACCCAGATTTATGCACTTGAAAAAATGTATTTGTTGAATAGGTAATTTATCGGAAACATTTCAATGCAATAAGTTTAACAATAAATATTAAATTGCATCACTTTATTTTTTTGTTAAAAAACATCAGTTCTAAATGCTTATCAGCTTTGATTTTAAATAAGATTTAACTTTAACAAAGAGAAAACGAAAAAGTAGTAACCCAATTTTTATATTTTTTTCAAATAAAATCGATTTATTTATTGTCACAATTGGAAATTCTAACCACTCCTCATCATAATAAAACCTTTAAAAAAAAAACAATTTTCTTTCAGCCGCATACAGGAAGTAATTTTACGCATGGACAAAAGACGACTGTATTGAATTTGATACAAACTTCAGCTTGTTGAGGAGAAAAATGTAATAAAAAATATAACAAAGTGCTGAGGAAAACACTTAGTTGACCCTTTTTCGGTATTGAAAGACCAAAAAAAAAAATATATGAAATGAAAAAAAAAAAATATAGCAAACATAAAAACTATTATTCAACCTATACACGGATTTAATACTTATACTTGAATGTTTTTATAAAAACACTAAAATAAAAATGTTAGTAAATTCAGGAATATTTTGTTGGGAGGATCCTTGCATAGAAATAGCTAATATCAGCATAAAATTTGCTAAATTCAGCAACATTTTTGTTAAATTTACTATTTTTACTTTGCTGATATAAGCAATTTTTCTGCAAGGATCCTCCCAGCAAAAATTTGCTGACTTAACATACTTTTTTTTGAGTGTGTAATAGAAAAAATTATTTAAAAAAAAATATTCAACTTGAAATCATATATTAAAGGAAAGAAAAAAGGACTCCATAAAAACCATAAATACTACCAAGAGGTCTTTAGTAAATATTATTTAAAATTCACATGTTTTCTATTTTTCTTTTCTTTTTATGTATAAAAAAGTATTTGCTAAAGACTGTTTAGTATATAAATTCATTGATTTTCTAATAATATTCTTATTTTTAGCATGTTACTTAATTAGAAACCTCCTGTCATTTTATTTATCTTTTAAAATAATATTAAAAATTTTCCAAATACTGTCTCGTTAAATATTTACATCGGAAAGATATTCAAGCAGAAAAAATCAATAGACTCTTCTTCTGTGTGTTAAATATTGTCAAAAATTGTTTGAAATATTTACCCTTCAATGTGGATAGAAAACTTATTTGTCTTTTTTGATAGGAGGCTAAACTCAAGTTTGAGTTGAAAAAAAAAATGAGCAATGACAAGTTATATGCCTGAATGCTTTTAAGGTCGAGAGTTATGGTAAGGCTGGCTGCAAATACATGTACGTAAATGTGCCCTTTTGGAAAAGTTTTAGTTACACTATTTCAAAAATTGAAATTAATTTTTAATGGTTTTTAAATAAATACACGCAGAGAAAAATTTTGCCATTTGCCAACTGAAACTTGGTTACTATGACCCAAATTCGGTAGCTGCAATTGAAATCGGTTGGTACAACTGGATATTGGGTTTCACAACAAAATTCGGTTAATACAACGGAATTTTAGTTCCAACAACCAAACTGTTCAGAAATCAAATTTATATATGGTTGTAGTAATCGAATTTATTAGTTGTTAACACCAAAATACACTTTTTAATTCGGTTGGCACTTTCTTCATCTGTGTGTATCGAAGTTATCGAGTGAAGATGATGTCATATTGTGCAATCGCGCCCTTTACTAGTGGTATTGTCTATTAAAATTAAAATTTTGTCAATTGGTACGCATTTAAGGGGTTCATTTTTGTTCAAATATTTAAGTTTTATAATTCTATAATCCAAGTGTAAATGAAAAATTGTAAAAAATATTAATATATTTATTAACTAATTAAGAGAAACAAATTAAACATTGCACCAGAAAAACATAGTTTCAATAAAATGTTGATTTTTTTAAAAGTGCTATTTAAAAGCAGATATTGACCACGTTTTTTGCTTGGTTGTATTTCATCATTCTATTACAAGAAATCTAAAAAAAAATAATAGAAACCGAGCAAAAAATAACCTCGATTTGGTAAGCAGTAACTACATTTAAGTCCTTCCAAAATAACGCTTCATCACCTTGCATATAATAAAGCAATTAGAGCAGGCATTCTGTTGTGCTTTCCTAAATGCCTTTTTGAAGCAGTGAATAATGCATACACTCAAAAAAATAAGTTAGTAGAAAAGTTAGTAAAACGTCTTGTATATCAGGTATACTATTGTTTAGCAAATTTTTTGCTAAAATCGTGTTTTCAGCTAAAATTTTTGTTATACTTATTCAGCACTTATCTGTTTTATACTGTTTATATGCTTTACTAATATTATACTAATGTTTTACTAATTAATTTTGCTAAAAAAAATTGTGCTGATAAGCACATTAATAGTGTGGACGACAACCAGATTGAAAGATATACGCACAATGAAGCAGATGTCGCGGCATGTCAAGATGTAGTAGAGAGGTGGAAAATGATACTAAAAAGTACAACTCTAATAATCATAGAAGATTTTTGTATCTGTTTTTCATACATAAAACAAAATTGAGGATTAAAACAACTTAAATTTTGCGTTGTCACCGGCTTGTGAAAATAATTGTCTATTAATGAAATAAAAGACAAAAAAAATATTTAAATTTAATATGTATTTCTAAACTAAATGTTTATAGATTAATAATCTAGTGTGATCAAATTGCATACAAACTATGTATACAGACATGTAGAGAGAGTAAAGCGAAAGACAAAGATACACATCTTAGGTAGGTTTTTATGGTTCCTTTTTCTTATTAAAAAAAAGCGTTGTTTTTTTCGTTTGGTTGGTTTTTGTTTATTTTTTCGTTTCGCGTCCATAATTAACTTCGGCAGTTGCGTCCTTTAAAAGATAGTATCATTTAGACAACCATTGATGTAAGTAGTTCCAAGAAAATTTTTGTTATGTTATATACATATATTATTTCTATAATTCATGTGGTTAGAGCACATGAAAAAAGCACTTTTCACCTGCGTACTGTATTATCATCAAATTACTGTATTATGATTTTACATTCATTTAATACAATAGTTTTTTTTTATTTACAAAATAACGCAAATAAAAGTTTGTTTGTTTTTTACGGCATGTGTGGTTCATTTTTAATACAATTGTGGCTAATTTTTTGAACAGTAAAAAAAACAAATGACAATGTTAGTTGTCCTTTCTTTAAGCGAAATTTGATTTGTTTTTAACTATTTTAACTACATTTACAGTGGTCTTTACCTACATAGTATTCTAAGTGTATTTATGGAAATAAACAAAAATTTTATTTATTGCAATTAAATGTGATAAATTATTGTATTTATTGTAAATTATTTAACAATTTGTAAGAAATAATTTGTTGTAGGCCGATCATTATCTTGGCCTAAGGAAAGCCTCTGTGGCCAATTTTCGTAAAATATCTAGAGATTAATCTTAATGAAAATGAAAATACAATTTTGATATAATTTTTATTAAAATTTTTTTTTCGACCTTTAATTGTGCAATGAAAATGAAAATTATTCAAGTTCGAGGCCATACTCTATATTTCTTTATTAGGATATTGTCCTAACAAATAATCTATAGAGTTTTTGTTTTCAAATTTATTAATTAACCACTTTCATGTATTGAAAGATCTATTTCGGAAACTTTCTAGGTTTCCATCATCAGAACACGTTTTGAAAGAAGTGACAATCCCATGCAAAACATCAAGCATTAATATAAACTAGTTTTCTCTAAATGAGAACTAACATATGAGTACGCAGTTAAAGATTATCACCATTGATCCAAAAATACATTAAAAACTTGCAAGGTCAACCTTTGGTATATTTTCAATACTGGTTTTTTGTTTATTTCACTTTTTATTGTACACTAGTTTTGTTTATAAACAAAATGTACAGGGAGAGTAGTAAACACGACCGTACTTTATCTTTTATTTTTAATAAAAATTATATCAAACTTGATTAATCTTTATCTTAGAAAATTTCCAAATGGGGTTTATTTTCCATATAAAACCAATCAGTTTGTTTTTAAAATTCTTAACAAATATTTTTCTATGAAACATGATACGCACTAAAGTAAAAAGCCTACAAAATAACATAGACGACATAACTCCCAACATTTTACCACTTCCACCTCTAAAATTGTCACAAAACAAGACAAACTGACAGACAGTTAGTCTGGTTTTCCGTATAAATGTTTAAAATTGTATTCATTTGGAAAAAATTAAAAGTGAATTTGTGTGTTTAATCCTGTGTCAGTTAAAATAACAACAACAACAAAAAAAACAACTGCTGGCAATTGTTATGTGGGACATTATTTTGAGGACACATCATTTAGTGCACAATGAAAAAAAAACATGTCTCAATACTTGTCAATATAAATACAGTGGAACACGGTAATAACGAACTCGTAGAGAGCGGACAACTGAGTTCGGTTTAAGCTAAGTGCGCTATAAGCGTAGTAAACATTTTCCTCAAATTAATTAATGGCAGAACTTTTTTTAAATTTTCCTAATTTTTAAATTTTCGTGTATAATATTGAAACCAATTTTCCATTAAATTACGTTTCGTAAATGTTTTAATTCTTTTAATTGAAGTTTTAAGTAAAAACCGGAAGTTTTTAAAATTTGCAGCACATTTTTTATTTTAATATCTTCATTGTTTTATGTGTTCGTTATAAGCGTAAAAATTTGTAAAGGGTGTTTTTTATACATGTATAGAACTTTAAGTTGGCAACACTTTTTTATCTGCCGGCCATTAATCAGCTGTCAAGTGATTTGTGTTCAGTTTGGTTTGGCATTTCAACATAGATAGACTGGCACCTGCAAACGCTTCAAAATTGTGCAAATTGTGTGTTTGGTGTGCTTTATGTTCTGGTGTAATCATTGGTCCGTACTTCTTTAAAAACGATGCTGGTCGGAACGTTACAGTCAATGGTGACCGCTATAGAGCCATGATTACTGACTTTTTCGTTGATCAATTGAACAACCATGATGTGCAGGAGCTGTGGTGTCAACAAGACGGCGCAACATATCACACATCTCTAGCTACAATCGATTTATTGAAGGAAACGTTTGGTAGCCGCATAGTTTCACGGTTTAACGCCGCTGGACTATTTTCGGTGGGAATATGTGAAGTCGCTAGTCTATGCCTATAAGCCTGAAACGATTGACCACTTGAAGGACAACACTCGCACGTTATTCTAATATACCGTCACAAATGTTGGAAAAAGCCATCGAAAATTGGACCTCCATATTAGACTACGTCCGAGCCAGCCGTGGCGGTCATATGCCAGAAGTCGTATTTAAATTATAATGCCAGAAGATTATCTTTCGAATAAAGTAAATTTTATGTCAATTTAAAAAATTCATCTTTGTTTTATTCCATTTCAAAGTTCTATACCTTCGTAAAAAATACCCTTTATACAAATTCGTAAAATGGTCCAAAAAATAATATCGGTTACTACAACTGAAATCGGTTTGTACAATTAAATATTGGTTATTACTATAAAATTTGGTCAATACAACTGAATTTTAGTTGCCACAACCAAAATTTTTGGAAATCACATTTTTATATTATTTTACCAACCGAACTTATTGGTTGCAGCCACCAAAATACACTTTTCTATTCGGTTGGCACATAATTCTTCTGTGTGTATATTAAAAGTTTAGCTATAAACGATGTTCATTATAATCGTAATTGTTTGTATGGAATAAGGTATAAATAAAGTTCATTATAACCGAACCCCACTGTATTTAAAAAAGAAAATGACATAAGGGAGGAAAAAATTGAATTGAAGTATGAAAAATTACCACGAAATTCCATTACAAGTTTATTATTTTTGTTGTTAAAAGCAAAGTTAATTGAAGTTTAATGCTTGAGTATTTTTCACACCAATTTTCTTATAAAATATTTGGGAAGATTTGATATCGATGACTTGAATATTTTTGGGGATTTGTTTTTTCTTTATTTTTTTTATAAAGTTGGTTAAAACACTTTTCTTGTCCAGTCATGTAAATTTTAAATTATATTATAATTAAGTGTAAATGACAAGCACATTATTCCTTTCATGATCCTTTTGGTAAATGTTGGTATTTTAAATTGTTTTTTAAAAAAAATCTACAGACTTTATGGAGTGGTCATTTGAAAGTAAAAGTTTACTTTAGCCAATTTATCAGTTTTTTTTTTTTGCTACAACAAAATTTTTTTTAGCAAATTTAAAGGCGCCGTTTGTCTGACTGTGTGTCTGCATTTTTTTGGTGATTTGAAAAACAAATATAACAACTTATTAAGTGTTAAAAGTAAAATTGATTTTAATTTTGTGGATGAGTTTTATTTTTATTTTTTTTTATCTCTAAAATTTAAAAATAACAATGAAAACTTAAAAACAGTAGTTAAATATTTAAATGCGCCCCGGTAGACCAGTTGGTAGCGTGCTAGCTTATCAGTGAGAAGGTAGTGGGTTCGATTCACACTAGAAGCGTAAGTCTGTTTACGCTACAACGAGTCGAAAGCCATAGTAGCTAGTGCTTGGATAGGGTAATATGGTATAATTTGTAATTATATATTTATTAATAAGTAAATAAAATAAATTCTTCTTAAAAATTCTTCTAGTTAAATATTTATTTTAAATAACACTACTCAACACATTTTACTTTGCTGCACAACTTGTTTTCCAAGTACATACATATTTTTGAATTGACTTAGGTACGCTGAATCCAAATCAGTATACATTTTTTTTCATTTGTAGTTTTTGAAATATACCGCTTTTTAAATATCACTCACCCCATTTTTCGTTTATTTGCATAAATTGTCAACATTTCACCGCGAAATCATTAAATTCTTTTTAAGAATATAAATCTACACAAAATTATATTTCCTTTGAGTATAATAATGAATGTGTTTGTTTAACAAAGCTTACCAGTATTACAATGAAATTTAAAATTTCGCGTTTTTAGTTTTATCCTTACAAATTAAATAAAATGTTATCATTGTGCGTAAACTGAACGTTCCACTGAACTCGTGTTTGCATTAAAACCACAAATTCATAAAAAATATAGTGATTTATTTAAAAAAGACGAACGTTTTTATATAAAAGAAATGGAGTATGTAATTTATATATAAAAACCGCATAACTCCAAAACCTACAAATGAGAAAAATCTGTTTTACCATAGTACCTAAATCTATAAGAAAATATGTATTACAAAGATAGGTTTTGCAAAAAGTAGCAAATTAGTCAGTACATTCAAAAATAGTACACTCTGTAAAATAGCAGAAAAAAATTACTAAAAATTTGTTAAAAATTGCGCAGCAGAAAAAGTAGTAAAATTAGCAGAACCTTTTTGCTAAATATTAGTAAACTTAAAACAGCAACAAAAAACTGTAAAACCGATTAAATTTTAGTTAAATTTTTAATTGTTTGCCAATCGCCATTTATTTTTATTATAAATAATAAGCCAGCTAAAATACAGCTCTGTATTTATAAGATAATCAGAATAAAGAGCTGTATATAACTAGTATTTGTCTCTATTACCTCCTTTTGTATAAACATCTGGATGCTACACTCAAAAAAAAGTTAGTAAAGCCTACAAACAATTTTTCTGAGTCAGCAACATTTTAGTCAGGAGGGTGCTAAAAATTGCGCAGCAGAAAAAGTAGTAAAATTAACAGAACCTTTTTTCTAAATATTAGTCAACTTAAAACAGCAACAAAAAACTGTAAAACCGATTAAATTTTAGTTAAATTTTTAATTGTTTGCCAATCGCCATTTATTTTTATTATAAATAATAAGCGAACTAAAATACAGCTCTGTATTTATAAGATAAGCAGAATAAAGAGTTGAATATAACTAGTATTTGTCTCTATTACCTCCTTTTGTATAAACATCTGGATGCTACACTCAAAAAAAAGTTAGTAAAGTCTACAAACAATTTTTCTGAGTCAGCAACATTTTAGTCAGGAGGGTGCTTGCAAAAAAATTGCTAATGATCTAGTTTTTAACGACAACATCAGTAGATCCTACTAAAGTTTCAATAACACTTAGTGGATAAAAATTAAAAATCATTTGCTAAAAATTAACAAAATTTTTTCTGAATATTAGTAGACTAAAAAAAAATAAAATAAATTTGTAGAAAAATTATACTTTAGTTAATTTGTTTGCTCAAAATCATAAAAGTATTCATAAATCAAAAGAAAATATTCATAAATCAATACGTCACAAATAATAAAAATGTCCATACTCCACATTGACGACATGAATTAGTGTAATATCTAAAAAATATAAATAATTATAAACAAAATTATATTTTAACTACTTACATCAATTGTTGTCTGGCATATTTTACAGGAAGGCAAATGCAGCATATATTTTAGAAACGAAATGAAAAAATAACAAAATATGACATTTTTTAGCAACAAGAAAAATTAAACATAAAAAACTACCTAAGATGTCTATCCTTGCCTTTCGCTTTAGTTCGTCTACCTGAACGTGTATTTGTTTGCAATTTCAAATTGCCAATTTGACCACATTATATTATTAATCTTTTTAATATTTAGTTTAGAAATACACATTTAGTCTTTATTAAATTGAAATGTTTTATTTTGTCTTTTATTTAATTAATAGTAGGGTGATCAAATCGAGTAAACCGAGTAAGACGAAAATTGCTTATAACTTCAATAATAAATATTCAAATATAAAAATTCTTAAATATGCTGTCAGACCTATGAAATCAAACTTATTTTAAAAGAAAACAATTTTGTATAACAATTTCTTATACTCGATTTTTACCCTTACTCGAAAAATTGTTCGAGTAAAAATTACTCGAACAAAAAAGAGTTTTGTTCATTAAAAACGCTACTTAACGAACAATTCTTAATTAATAAAAAAAAATTTAATAGAATTAATTATTTGAATTGTTTCTTTGCCATATTTATGTTGCCAAATGTTTGAATTCTGATATATGTCCAAATTAAAAAAAAGTTAGACGGCTTACTCGATTTTACTCGATTGATCACCCTAATTAATAGCCAATTACTTTTACAAGCCGGCGACAACACACAATTTAGGTTGTTTTAATCCACAATTTTGTTTTATGTATAAAGAACAGATACAAAAAAAGTCTTTCATGGTTGATTTTTTGTATAAGCCTTACAAGAGTTGTGCTTTGCAGTATCATTTCTCTCGCCTCTACTACTTTTTGGCATGTACATTTTGATATCTACTTCATTCTGTTTATATTTTTCAATCTACTTTTCCTCCACACTATTAATGTGCTTATCGGCACAATTTTTTTTAACAAAATAAATTAGTAAAAATTTAGTGAACTATTAGTAACACATTAGCTCAAAACAGTTTAGTGCTGAATAAGTATAAATAAAATATTAGGCGAAACCCAAAATTTAGCAAAAAGTTTGCTAAAAAATAGTATAATTAATTTACAAGACGTTTTAACCTTTTCTACAAGTCGATTTTCATTTGCATTAAACTAAGTGTCAGCAAAACATTCTGCTGAATTTACATTTTTGTAGATACTAGCAATTTTTCTGCAAGGATCTTCCCAAAAAAAAATTGTCCTGTCTCAACTAACTTTATTGCCAACTTTACGGACTTTTTTTGATTGTAATTTTGTTAATGTAAATATATAATTTCAGCTTTTTTATAAAATTAATTTCTATTTTCACACAATATAATATTTTAACATAACTCTAAAATGTTTGTGTCTCATTGGATGAATCAGTGTAAATTACCTTTTAAAGTTCTTTTACCATACATTTTTAGTATATAGTCAGTTGGAATTATATTTTCAATGCAAAAAAACATATCGCACATTCAGTTCAAAAGTGACTCAACTCAAAATTTTTCATTTTTCAGAAATCGAAAAAAAAATAATTGCAACTTTATACCAATTAAAACATAAAGAAAAACGTAACTGGTTTTTAGCAACAACAAAATACACTGAAATTTTTTGATAGATAAACAAGTGTATTGTGCATAGTTTAAACATCTAAACCCAAAAAATTAAAATTTTGAGTTAAGTCAATTTTGAACTAGGTGTGCGATATATATTATTATCTCTCAATAATGATCAGAAGCCTGTTCATTGTTAATTCCTTTTCCAGTTGAAAACTCCATTAAAAAGATAGACAATAATTATTCATGTGTTTAAACAACCACAATTATTGAACACAAAAATAGTTTTATGGAAATAATAAATATTAAACAAATACCACTACTACCTTAAACAATTGACATGACTATGTTGAAGTAATTAATAAACTTTACTTAAGTACTTTTAAATGCCATAATGTGATGGTTAAATGAATAAATAAATAAACTCAACACATAAAATACAATGATGACTCGTTAGGCTGCTATTTTAAAACCAAAATGCTGTTCTATATTTTTTAATAACTGTAATAGTTATCTCTCATGTTGTATCTCGAAGTTAAATTTTACTGATTGTTTTCCATAAAACAGTAATTGAGCCAAAAATACATACTCTACTCCGTTACGTAGTATAATGAGCTTGTACTGAATTTCAGACAAACACCCGCTTTATATTAACCCGAACATGAAGAATTTCCCAAGGACAAACCCTTTTGATATTGCTCAGTTTAGACATAGTGCTCCTACAAATGTCACATAGTGATCCTACAAATGTCACCTACGAAATGGGATTTGTTCAAAAGCAGCAGGTAGTAAATATAAAGGATTTAAAGTAAAATTACGAACACCAAAATATTTTAGCTGAATCGGTTCCTATTTAGACAAATTTCCATATAATTGCGTTTCCTCAACACTCAACATTCTAAAAAATGTTTATAAATTTACTCCTATAAGGTGAGTAAATTTTTGCGCAAACTGACGCAACGCGAGCAAATATAAATACAAAATGGATAGAATTATTTTGTGCACACTTTAATATACAATAATAAGTGCTTATAATTAAACATTTTGTGCCTAATATTATAATGGTAAATTCAAAGTTGTAAATTTACGCTCTTGCAGTAGTAATAAAAATATTAACATTTATAAATTTTATGAACTTAAGGAAATACAAAAAAAATATTCAAATTGTGCAAATTTATTTTGAAAATCATGGTTCTGCTCGAAATATGTATCGCGCACTACGTCCATTTTACGGTCAACATAATCGTCCATCAGAGCAATTAATTCAATTAACTATGGAACGTTTTCGCACCCTGTTTTCTCAAAATGAAAGACGTCGTACAGTGCGTACCTAATAGCGTAGCGTAGAGGAAGACCCCAATCATTCTGTCCGCCATCGTTCACAGGAATTGGATATGTGTCCATCCACTTTACGGACGATTTTGAGAAAAAGACCTTGGTTTGCGAGCTTACAAAATCCAACTCGTGCAACACAAGGTCACCTAGCAAGGCGTAGATTAGGTGAATGGGTCATAAACAAGATTTCCTTTGATCCTGATTTTCATAAGCAAATTTTTTTAGCGATGAAACTCACTTTGGGTAAAATGGATAGTTCAATAAACAAAAGTACCGTATTTGGAGTGATCATAATCCTCAAGTGTATGTCGAGACACTGTTAAACCCAGAAAAACTTACTGTTTGGTGTGTTTTATGGGCTGGTGGAATCATTGGTCCATACTACTTTAAAAGCGATGCTGGTCAGCACGCTACAGTCTATGGTGACCGCTATAGAACCATGGTTAATGACTTTTTTCCTTCATACATTGAACAACCATGATGTGAAGGAGCTGTAGTTTCACCAAGACAGCGCAACATGTCACACAACTCGTGCCTCAATTGAGTTATTGAAGGAAACGTTTGATAACCGCATAGTTTATCGTTGCGAACCCTTGAATTGGCCTCCAAGATCGTGCGATTTAACGCCGCTGGTCTATTTTCTGTGGGGATATGAGAAGGCGCTAGTCTACGCCGATAAGCCCGAAATGATTGACCACTTGGAAGACAACATTCTCCGCGTTATTGCCAATATAGGGCACAAATGTTGGTAAAGGTCATCGAAAATTGGACCTCTAGATTAGACTACGTCCGAGCCAGCCGTGGCGGTCATATGCAAGAAGTCATATTTGAGTTATAATGCCAGAAGATTGTCTTTCAAATAAAGTAAAATACTAATTAAAATACTTTTAGACAATTATTTTGAAAATTGTGTACGCACTTTCAATGCAAATTAACGTATTTGGTGCGCACCAACTTACACGTTATGTTTGTAATATTTGTCATTTACACACACAGCGTAAATTTACCCAATTTATAGGATTACAGTTTCCTACTAAAAGTTGCGTAGTTTTTAACAAAAATTAAATAAAAATTTAGAAAAAAGAAATTCTAAACATTTATTAGACGTATTACACTTTTTGTATACAGGTACATTTTGATCAATTCCCAAATCGAACCGAAATTTTTCAGAAATTTGTTATAGCAATTCATATTGATATGCTGCAAACCGATCTGGAAAAATATTTTAAATTTGTCGAGCATACAAAACTGGACCTCGGTATCTTTAAAGCTTTTTATTGTCTCAGAATCTAAGGAAATTACATTTTGATTTGGCGATATATTTTAATAAAGTTTAAGGATTTTGTAAGAAAATTGACATATCTAATTTTTTTTTTTTTAACTCATTACTGAAAACATAAAAAATCGAGAATTATGGCGGTTTTAAGTTTAAAAGCAAATTAAAAATATTTAATTAAAGTTACATCAATTTATAGATCTCATTGAATTAATTACATTTTAAAAAATATATTGATATACCGCAAAATAAAATATAGACAGATAAATAAATGTTTTGTCATACATTGGAAAACATTAATTTTTGCCGATTTTATAATATTTAGTTCGGTTTAGGGTTACTTATTAGAAGAAATTGAGTATGTGCCCACTATAGCGTATACGTTATATTATGTATTATATATCAATCATACGACATGGTTATGGTTTTCTTTAAAAAGACGCTATTTAAAATTTTTTTAACCACCAAAAGTCATAATATTTATACAAATTCGCTTTAATTTTTTTCAAATTATTTTACAGACCTCTATGTATTATAGAAATGTTATTATCCATAATTATTAACAATCGAGCGCATTGCAAATGCATTCGGTACTTTTGACTGGTTGATCGACTGACACAAAATTTTACACGCATTTAAGTGTCGCCTACATTAGCTTTAGTTTCAAACGTACACTAAGAACATTACGTAGGTAAAGACGACAGCAATTGTAGTCAAAAACAAATGAAATTTCACTTGAAGAAAGGACGACTAACATGTCCTCAAATTCAAGAAAAATTTGTTTTTATTGTTTAAAAAATTACTAACAACTGTAGTAAAAATGAACCACACATCGCACTAGTCTAGTTCAAAAGTGACTCAACTCAAAGTTTTTAATTTTTCAGGAATCGAAAAAAAAATATTTGCAATTTTATACCAATTGAAACAGTTAACAACAGTTAGCAACAGTTAACAACAACAAAATACACTGATATTTTTTTACAGATAAACAAGATTATTGTGTATAGTATAAGCATATAAACCCGAAAAATTAAAATGTTGAGTTGAGTCACTTTTGAACTGGGTGTGCGATATGTTAGTAAAAAATAAACAAACATTTATTTTTTTTTATTTTATTAAATAACAAAAAACGACTACAAAATCTTAATTAATAAAATCGTTATTTGATGTGGTTTGTGAACTACAAGGATAGTAAAAAATAACCTTGACTGACATTCACATTAAAAATAGAGAAACTGTATTACGACGCATACACTCAAAAAAATAAGTTCGTAGAAAAGTTAGTAAAACGTCTTGTAAATCAGGTATACTATTTTTAGCAAATTTTTTTGCTAAAATCGTGTTTTCAGCTAAAATTTTTGTTATACTTATTCAGCACTTAACTGTTTTATACTAATGCTTTACTAATATACTAATGTTTTACTAATTAATTTTGCTAAAAAAAATTGTGCTGATAAGCTGATGTCGCGGCATGTCAAGATGTAGTAGAGAAGAGGAAAATGATACTAAAAAGTACAACTCTAATAAGACATATAAAAATATCAACCATGGAAGACTTTTGTATCTGTTTTTCATACATAAAACAAAATTGAGGATTAAAACAACTTAAATTTTACGTTGTCACCGGCTTGTGAAAATAATTGTCTATTAATAAAATAAAAGACAAAAGAAAATATTTAAATTTAATATGTATTTCTATAATAAATGTTAATAGATTTATAATCTAGTGTGATCAAATTGCAAACAAACTTATACAGACATGTAGACAGAGTAAAGCGAAAGACAAAGACACACATCTTAGGTAGATTTGTATGGTTCCTTTTTCTTATTGCAAAAAAAGGTTGTTTTTTTCGTTTCGTTTGTTTTTGTTTATTTTTTCGTTTCGTTTCTATAATTATCTTCGGCATTTGCGTCCTTAAAAGATAGCATCATTTAGACAACCATTGATGTAAGTAGTTGAAAGAAAATTTTCGTTATGTATATTTATTTCTATATATTTTCAGATATTAAATTACTTCATGACATCAATGTGGGAAAATGAAAACTTTTATATTTCGTAATTATTGTAAATTATTTTTAAAAGAATCACAAAAATATGTTTTATGATTTTCAGCAAATATATTAACTAAATTACAATTTTTTTACAATTTTTTTGCGTTTTTTTCAGTCTACTAAAATTCGGCAAAAAATTTATTCATTTTTACCAACGCTTTTTTATTTCTAATCTACTAAGTGTTAGCAAAACTTTTGCTGAATCTACTAAATTTGTTGCCAAAAATCAGCTCGCTGATTTTCAGCAAAAGATTTTGCTGACATTAGCAATTTTTTTGCTAGCACCCTCCTGACTAAAATTTTGCTGACTCAGCAAAATTTTTTGCTGACTTTACAAACTTATTTTTTGAGTGTACAACTACAAACTTTTAAAGCAGAAATTCTCCGAGTGTGGATATAAAAGTTTTCATTTTTTTCTTTAAAAGGTTTGAAATATTGTAAAATATAATAAAAAAGTGTGTTTTAGACGATTATACCATACATGATAAATCTTAAAATATACACTTAAAAAAACATAGTTTAAAACATAACACAAAATAAAATTTTAATTGTTTTCTTAAAATGCAGGCATATAGATTTTATGTAAAAAATCGTTTTTTATATAAACACAAATATGAGCCCATTTTGTTTTTAAAAACTTTTTGAACATATAAAATAACCGCATAACATCGACGGTTGTGATCGATGCACGTTTAGGCGATGTTTATTCTTTTGCTGTGTATTATTGTAAAAAATGTTGTAATATTTTAAAAACGAATTTGTTAATTAAGGAATTACAAATGAAATTCTAATTTTTTTTATTTCACCTTGAAGATATTTCAACTGAAATCGAAAGATTTTACTAGAAATTGCGAAATTTTAAAAGACATATAAAATTTTTTCTTTGAAATTGTGCGAAAATTTTTAATTTTGATTTTTTAACCCATTTCGGGCCGCTACCCGATCCCGTTGGAATTTTTTCATGATTTTTGGAATACTACCTCTTATTGACCTCATTAAGAAAAATTAAAAAAATCTTTGAGTTATCTCAATTGGTTTCCGAGATATGGCGTGGGTAGTTTTCTACCCCTTGGGCCGTTGCATATACATAATATGCGTAAAACTAATAATAACAATAAAACAAATTTAGTAGAGAGATCATCAAGATTTATTGAAAAATTATTATTATATACAGTGAATAGTAAAAAGATATAATAGAATAGATATTTTATTGATGTTTATAATATTTACCAAAACATTTGGCGTGTAAATTTACGTTACATTTGACGCATATGAAGGGAGTCTTTGACGAACATACTTTGCATCGTCTGGGTGGCACATCGTCACCACGCTTGCCAGGAAAATGCTTAGTATCATTGATATTAGCCGCATCGCTATGTCTAGAAGCATTGCTAGTACCAGGAACATTATTCAAAACCTGGTCAGTCTTCTCCGATGATAAAAGAGCTCGAGTGACTTGGCATCTGAATTCCAGTTGTGGCATTATATTACTTTTCTCAGTTTTTGCAACCAAGCAATGCAATTTCCATGCATTAACCATCATGTTGGAAAGGGTATTTGTAAAAAGAGGCCACCACCATTTTTTCCCCCGTATGCCAATACGATAATTACCCAATGCATTATCATGGAGGTCAACACCCCCCATACCTATGAGAGAGGGCGAAAAAAAATATTAACAGATAGTAGGTTCTTGAGATATACATACATCGATTATTTTGTATCCTTACCTTCATTATACTCCTTTGTCATTCGGGGAACGTTTATGTTTATATGTTTTTTTTGCTTGCGGTCAAACCGCTTTGCTGTAGCGAGTGGTTCTATTGATGAATGATTTGATAACATCATAACAGCTGCATTATCTATCCATCTTATTACAACGAGCTTCTTGTCATGATCATACATTGCTGCATATTCGCCTTTTTTCATATTTTCAGGCAGCATGGCTTTTCCAGTTCTATTTGCCCGAACAGTTCCTGTAGCAAAGAATCCACGATCACTTAGTAGGCACATGAGATGAAAAGAAGTGAAAAAGTTATCGAAGAATATTCTGTAAGACGATGGTGATGAAATATTCTCCAATAGTTTGAAAACAACATCCGCTCCAAGTTCAATGGTTTTGTCGTGTGGAGTTACTGCTCCTCCATATAGTATTGACTGATACAAATATCCACTTGATGAGCACAAGCACCAAGCTTTAAACCCAAATCGAATAGGTTTGCCACGGATGAACATTTTGCAGGAATGTCTTCCAAAGTAGGGGATCATCTGTTCATCAACTGATAAATTATGAGCCCAAATTCCAAACTGCATAAATCATTTGTTGCTTGCGTCATAAAATGGCCTAATCTTTGAATATTTATCAGACGTATCCAAACTGTTGTTATCCGACAAATGGATGAACCTCTTGATTGCCTCAAATCTCGATCGAG
Source organism: Delia radicum (assembly GCA_021234595.1). Classification (NCBI taxonomy): domain Eukaryota; kingdom Metazoa; phylum Arthropoda; class Insecta; order Diptera; family Anthomyiidae; genus Delia; species Delia radicum. The sequence continues at coordinate 16,175,771 of CM037854.1, read as the reverse complement.
GTAGCGAATTGCGAACAATCGGGACTTCCAAGTCTGGTTGAAGTGACCAGTATAACTTCCATTGCGGAAGGACATGGTAACCACTTAGAAATAAAATACCGATGAATCGCTTCAATTCATATTGTTGGAGTCCAAGGCTTGCATTTTGCTGACCAGCGTATTTGTCACTGAGCTCAATAATCATTGTACACTAGTCTTCATCTAAGAAAAGGGCAAAGAGCCCAGCAGGTGATTTTCCACCTACAACAGGAGAACGAGTTATGGACATAATTTTATTATTAATTCTAATAATATTTACCTAATTCTTGTACAATGCCCTCGATTTTTGTAGCATCAACGTTTGGAATATTTAAAGGGACGCTTACGCCAAGAAGCTGGGCCACATTCAGCTTGTGATTTAAATTTTTTGGAGGTGGTTCGAGGCTTCTTTCAGTTTCTTCTTGATCTTCAGGGTAATTTTCGACGACTTCGTATTCTAATTCGACCGACCCAGCGATATCCATTGCAAGTGGCTCGTTAAATTCGATAATTTCATCGTTAATTTGTTCAGTGTCACTTGTCTCATCTACTTCTGGTGGAATGTATACAACATTAACCTCTGTTGATCTGTGAACAGCTGAGTTGACTTCATCTTCTTCGTCCAATGAATTCAAGATTCCCATAATTTCATCCATTTTTAAAAATTTGTGTCGCATCATTTTCTATAAAATGTATACTTACCAAATAATATGTATGGTTACAAAATATTAATTATTATACTTACCAATATTTAACGCAAATCAAACACAATCGAAAAACTTATATCAACGATGCAGTAAACAAACAGAACTGAACCGCACTGACCAAAACCATGTGATATAAAGTAATAGTTGTTATGACATTGGCCCAAGGGGTAGAAAACTACCCATGCAATTTCAACGTAAGAAAGCACCGTTATGTCAATAGTATACTGTATAAATCTATTTATATTTGCATAGAACAAACCTTTTGCAGTATTGCACTACAGACAATTTATCAAATTGAAGTGATATCACAATTGTAATATTCAATTCAAAACATGTCCTTTTGGGGAGTTTATTGTTTTATGAGGGGGTGGTGGGAGCTCGGCTGTTCATAGGGGAGTGGTTGATAGTAAATCACAGAAATCATTCTAAATATTTACAAAGTATCAACCAGTACTTCTTACTGTGTCTAGTTTCGCAGAAATCTCGGTTTTAGTTCAGGGGTAGAAAACTACCCGTCTGGGCCAAAATGGGTTAATTGAAATGAAAGTGAGAAAATCAAAAATGAAATCGGAATTATAATATTAAAAATTGAGATCATTACAAATGAAGTTGATAAAAATTAGTAAAAAAGAATTTTGAAGTTTTTATTTGAAATTGAGATTTCTCATTTAGAATTAAGAAAACCTCTAAGCAAAAGGTATGATATATTTCCAGAGGTGATTTAATATAGTCACAATGGGCATCTTCAAAATATGCAACTGTGAGATTGTGTATTCTTTTCTCAATTATATTTAAAATTTTCTTAATTTAATTTAAAACTTTTCCAATATGAAACAAAGAATCATAACATCAATGTTCCCAATTTTAAATAGAAAATCAAAACTTCATTTAAAATTTTCTTAATTTAAAATGAACAGTCTTAATTTGAATTGGACTTTTCTTAATTTAAATCGAAACCACCAATTTGATATAATGGAATTTTATGAATATCAAATTAAAAATTCCTATTTCAATTTTGGTTTTCTTAATTAAAAAAAAAAAATCTAAATTTCCTTCAGGACTCCCTCTATTTCAAATGGGAAATCTAAGTTTCATTTTGAATTATGTCAATTTAAAATAGAAAAATCATTGGATTTTTCTTAATATCAAGTGGAAAATCACAAACATATGGAATTTTCTCAGATTCTTGTGAAAACTCACAATTTCATTTGGAATTTTCTTAATATATCAAGGTCATAAAGAATTAAAATATTTAAAACTTAAAGATTTTTTTAAGTTTTCCCTTTTTTGATGAACAAAATGTATTCACATATTTCTTGTTTTGTCGTGTTCGGGTTTTAAATGTCAATTAAAAAAAAAAATCAATTTATTTTGCTAACACGACCAAAAAAATGTAAAAGGACCTTTTTCTTTTATTGTTTTCATTGGTTAAAAAAGTAATAAATCCACAAAATAAAAAATTAAAAAAAATAAAAATGCAAATAGCCTAAAGGTTGAAATTAAACATTTGGAGTATTTAGGGAATTTTTTAATATTGCCTAAAAAAACACACACACTATATAATTTGGGGGTAACAAACCCTGAAAATGTATTGTATATATATAAATATATGCCTTAGATGACACTATTTGAATATGAAATTCTGGTTAGAAGAGAAAAAATGTTAACGTATGGAGAAAAAAAATGTAATGGAAAGGATGTGAAATACTAGTAAATACCACGAATGTCCTATTAGAAATGAGTGGAATAATACAATTTGGGAATATTTAAATTGGACAAAGATGAAATTTAGGGTAGAATATACTATTTATATTTCAGGGAAATACAAAAAAAAATTGTTTGTGATATGATACCATAGAAAAATTTTAATTTTATGTTGGATATTAAAATCACTAGCACGCAGAAAAAATATACTTTTGAATATGTTTACAAGTAATTACCTAAGTAGAAATAGTCTACCGTACAAAAAAAAAAAAAAAAATGGTACTGGGAAACCACTGCTATTTTTTTAAAACCAAATTTCAACTATTATTATACTAGAAAACCCCTATTTTTTCGAATGGTACTGTAAAAACACATGCTTTGCAAACAAGCATGAATTTTGACAGTACCACCCGAAATTTTTTATAGTAATGTTGTTTTTACCAAGGACATTAAGGGTACCTGTTAAATGTTAATTTTAGTCTCAAAAATCACTTAACTTATACTTACGATGTTATAAACACATATATACTCGTAAAGATATATTTTTAAATATTCTTTTTTAATTTTTTTTTTTTGATTTTTATCTAAAACATCAACTTTAACGATACAAATTGTTTTTACTGCAAAGTAACTATTATATTTTAAATTCCGTTTAAAAACTACGTAAGAAATCTTGAATAAATGAATGAAATATTAACACTGGTCATAAGTAAGGAATATCACCACAAATTTACAATTTTAAAGCATTCTCAAGATGATTTTCATACATAACTTTAAAAAAATATTTAATTAACTGTTATTTTTCAACAATAATTCTAAAAAATCAAAAATTATATTTATTAAGAAGTGATTCATTTAAAAAATAAAAATAAATCTACTTTGCGATTTTTTAAAATTAAATTCATAACTGTTAGGGTCTCTGGTTTTGGCCAATATTACAACCATTTAGAAGCATTATCTATTCTTACATTTAATTATATTTCAAGCATTTAAATATGATGTAAAAATATAATACCAAAATGTATTGCTGCTTTTTAAATGTATTTTATTAAACATTTTTCTGAAAATTAATTAAATTTAAGGTATTTTGAAAGAACAAAATTTTTTGAATTGCCAACGTTATGCCAACGGCTGCAAGTTCAATCATACCAGCGGTTGGCTGCTGTTACCAATAGGATAACAGGACAATAGTGTCAATATTGTCAATCCCACGTTCTGCCAACACATAACTGACAGTCGCCGACGCTTTGCCAACACTATGCCGATTGTATTTTTCTGCCTAGGATTTATATGTTTGCAATTTTTCAAATTTACAAACCTTAACAAAGATTTATTTGCAGTTTAAATTGTTTTAGATGTTTGGGACATGCAAACATACTTATAATAAACATATATATTTTGGCAGCCAAACATATATAAATAATTCCATGAGAAATCGCCACAAATTTGACCAAGGGTATTCGGATTATCTTAAAATTGTGAACAGAAAGACTCTATTTAGCCATTGAGACATGCAGGAAATTAAAAAAAAAACTCGCAATTTTATTTACGTTTTTCATTTTTCAAAAATTTTAAAAAATTAAAAAAACTTGTGGACATTCAGGAGCTATAGTTGGTTAAGTATACACTGATAGAATTTTCCTTCATATTATTAATGAAACGATTTCATTAAAATCGATTCATTGGTTTAATGAAAAATTTCATTAACTGAATGAAAATTCGTTAATACTGGTATTTTTTTCATTAACATTTTTTATGATTTTTTCTAATTTCATAAAAAAATTCATTAATCAATGAAGAATTTTAAAAATTTTTTCAAAAAAAATTTTGACTTGTAATAAGAAAAAAAAATTTTTTTTTTGTACTATCATTTTGAAATAAAAAAAAACTGAAAAATTTCATTTAAACAGAATTAACCAAAACTTTGATAGAAATAAATTTTTTTTAATTAAATTTGCCTAGAGCTAACAGTTTTTGATGAATTTGAATAGTTGGTCACTAAATTCCAGGGGACAGATTCTCTAAGAAAAACGATATAGTTTTGTTCAAAACGAGATCTAAATTGTTATCGTTTTGAGGATGTTACACAAAAACGTTATGCTAAACGATAATAAATTTTTGTTTTTTAACAACATTGTTAACAATATTAACATTTTTATCTAATATGGTCGTAATTCAACTGGACTATAATCGTCGATCGTTCTACAGATTTCCAAGCCAGATCGATAAAAAATTACATATTTTGTACCGACATATAAGAAAATATGTCATCTTTTAATACAAATTATAAAAAATGTAAAGAAAGATTGATAAAACAATAAAAACAGAAATAAATAAAAATTGGTTTAAATATGTCTTTTTTATGGGTAAAAAAATTTTATTTTCAAAATTTGTAATTGTATGCTAAAATAAACATAAAAAGTGCAAATTATTAAATATCAACGAAAATATTTCATACAAACTATGAATTTTATTCATTAAACACATGAAACTTTCATAACGATTAGGCTAGGATTAATGAAAAAAATTGCATATACTTTATGAAATTTTCATTGGGTCAATGAAAACATTCATTCAAATTGATTTATTGAAACACCTTTCATTAACTCAATGAAACGTTTCTTTGGGGACTTTTTTATGAAAAAAATCATTGGAGTAATGAAGGAATTCATTAATACTACACACAAATTTCTATCAGTGTATGGACTAATTGAAAATTTTAAAAAATTTCTGCAAGCTACAGTTGTCTTCTTTTATGACCTGTAATCTAGAAATAACTGTTTCTTAAAAAAAAAAAAAAATTGGATTGTACTGCATTATAATTTTTGAATACATTTTGAACTTTTCCCAATTTTAAAAAAGTTTATAGTTTTGAAATATACAGAATATTTGATATAAAATTAGGATTAAATCTTTTTTTTTTTGACAAGAAAGTTAATTATTTTTTAAGATTAAAAAAAAAAAATTACTAAATTTTTGCATATAAAAATCAAAATTTTGTATGTTTTTGGGATATTTTATTTTTTAATACAAAATATGAAAACACATTAAAACATTGTGCATTTTGACAGTTACTATCACTTTTTTATAATTTAAAAGTCAATTTTTATTAATTAATAATCATATAATTACAAATTATATACTATTACCCTAACCGAGCACTAGCTACTATGGCCTTCGGCACGTTGTAGCGAAAACAGACCAGTGCCTCTGGTGGGAATCGAACCCACGACCTTCCGCACTGAGAAGCCAGCACGTAAAAGTCAATTGAAAGGGTTTATTATCTTCATTAATATTTAGTGATCAAAAATCATCTAGGCATATAAATGCAAATGCAAATAAGACTGCCCCCTCCCCTCCACTAAATTTTTTAAATGTTTAAAGATTTTCAGAACACATATTTCATAGTGCTAAATAAGATTTTGAAAGGTTCTGGGAATGCAAGTTAACTAACTTTAACGATTAAAAAAAAAAAAAGAAAAATTTGTATTGTTTATCTTCCACAAAAGCTTTGTATAATTACACACGCGTATCTCAACAAAAAAACAATATAGAAGCGAAGATTATATTCTTTGCAAAAATAAAAACAGCTTAAAAATCGGAGGGGGGAATATATAAAAAATGCATTTAAACTGCATTTGCATTACAACTAATTGCATTTGCAAATATTATTAATAAGTAATTATTTAATAGGAAATATTTTAGAAGCCAAGCACACTTTTCCAGCGCTTTTTAAGTTATTTTAATGCTTCAAAATCAGTCTGAAATATAGCTGGTCAAAGTGGTACTGTCTTAAATTATTTTCATATTTTATCCAAACAAAAATTTAAATCCTAAAGTTGGATTTTTATATGAAAAAATGTAGTAAGCCTTTTTCAAAAAAAAAGCATTAAAAATAGTATAGGTTTCTTGTCTCAAAAAAATCAAAGTTCTATTTTTATAAAAAATTTTGTATTTTTCAAAAATGTAAACGCTTTTAAAATCGCAAGGGGTGAGCATAAGTTTATTTTTTCTAACTTTGTAGTTCTTTCACAAGAAATTTTTACGTAATGGTGGAAATCTATACGCAGTTTAACTATATATGGTTTCTAGTTTCATGTCCACATTGCTTTGTCTACACAGAAAAACATATTTGCAGTTTTTTTTCATTTAAATTTTCATTTTTTGAAATTAAAAATTAATTGAGTCAATTAAAAAATTTCTCAATATCACAACTTGCTTGACATTTTTTATTTTATTGCTTAAAAGCAGTTGTTAAAAAAAACAAAACTACCACCAACATATTGTTGTTTTTTTTTTGTAATATAATTTATGTATGCAGTTGTTTTTATAAATGTTTATGTATTAGTATTAAATATACATTTTATATTCATTTTAAAAATATTTGTATAAATTCTCATTTACTTTATTAGATTATTAAGATAAATAATTCAATTGCAGTAGTTTAAATCTGAATATTTATTGTGGAGCATTATTATTAAATTGATAATGTCATTTTTAAGTTAAATTTAAAATGCTAAAATTAACTTAAACAATATTTTAAAAAAACTCTATTTCAAAAAGAAAATCTAATTTATGCAATTAAAAATACACTCAGATAACAAATTCTCAGATAACAAATTCGGTTGTGTCAACCGATTTTCAAATAAAATCGATTCGGTTGGAATCAAATCGATTCGGTTGGATGAAATCTCTTTTTTTTTATAAGTACACTCTCAATAATAATAGAAAAAAAAAAACTAATCGCTTTGAGCAACTTGTTCACATAAATCCAAATAAACCTATTAACTAAATAAGAATTATAAGAACTAAATTCAATAGTAAATTTTTATCGTTGATCTATAAATTTATGTGTGAGATTTTATTTGTTCGGTTTTAGATCAGATTCTAATAGTCAAAGTAAATTATCATATAAAAATTATAATTTTTCTGTTAATTTAGAGAAAAATTTGTCATGATCTAAAACCGAACAAATAAAATCTCACACATAAATTTATAGATCAACGATAAAAATTCACTATTAAACCACTCACCAGGTACAGTGTAAAAATTGTTTAATGTATATGCTCGACATATGTATTAATAAAAAATCTTTAATGTTTGTTGATATACTTTGCTAATGTAGAAGGATAGTATATGATGACATTAGTGAAAAGAACTGCCATTTAAAGTTTTAACTGAAAGTTAAACTGGCAACTATGATAATGACTAGAGAAAAAACAAACACACTATAAAATAGAAATCGTTCGTGGTAAATTTCATTCTAACTCAACACACAGAGTAATGTGGGATTTAACGTTACCCAATTTCTTTAACATGTGAGTTAAATAGATTATATTTACGATTAACACTAAAATGGCACGAAGAATGTTGATGAAGACTGTAGTGGGTCAGAAAATGCATTCCATTCATGCTAGTGTCTAATAACTTTTTCTGTGTTTTTTTCTAATAGTCAAAGTAAATTATCATATAAAAATTATAATTTTTCTGTTAATTTGGAGAAAAATTTGTCATGATCTAAAACCGAACAAATAAAATCTCAAAATTAAATTCAATTTTATAAAATTCAAGCTATCAAAAATACATATTTTATGACAACAACACCCTTTCAAGGCCTTTAGTTAAGATAATCCAATCAAATTTATATACATACGAAATATAAAGGTATACACTATTGATTCTAATATTTCTGGTTCTGATGAGATCTTTAGCCACATCGAAATACTACTATCAACCTAGCTAATATGTTTGATTTGCTTTATTTTTGTAAATATACGGAGGTTGAAAGCTCGATATAAATTTAGAATAATATTGAACAATTTTTATTCCAATCTATTGATTTTTAATCAAATGTGTATGCAAATAATATAAATATCACAATCAAAAGCGTATATTAACTTAATTGAAAATAATTCAATAAAAGAGCTATCACTTTTTAATGGAATAAGTAATTTAAGTTGTTGACGGAATTTCAGCAATAAAAATAAATGAATCGGCTGAAATGAGTATTGATTTTTTTGTGTGCATGCGTTAAAACTGCTGTTGCACGGTGTTATAGAGAAAAACATGCATTTGTATGAAACTCCAAGTAATCAACAATCCAGGCTAATGGAAACTAAATTTCAAACCAGCTTTCTAATTATTTGCTGGGTAACGGGAAGCCTAACCATTTATATTACTTTATCAAACAACTTATTTAATCCTGCTAAATCTCAATAATATTCCAACAAAAAATTAAATTCAAATTTATGTGACTTATTTTTGTTATGCTACTGTACACACCTGAAATCCCAACAGAGGCGTTTAATTTCTAAAACAGGCAAGTAGTGTTAGACTAAAACAAAATATACTTAAACAAAAAACGAATATATTGTAATTAAAATATACTTAAATGAGCTAAAAACAAGATATGAAAAAATGCACATATCCGTGGCAAAAATCCATAACAACATAAGTCGAGTTATGTCAAAAATGTGGTTTTGTATTTTGTGTAAATTTTCCATAAAAATTAGTCCCTAACTTCGCGAAATATTAATTTGGAAAGTCAGTCCAACTCATTTTTTAACTTTTTGTATGTGGGCGTAACTTCTTATTGGATTTATGTTTTTTTCTTGTTATTTATTCTGAAGTCTTTGAGAAAGGTACAATGCTGTTATTTTTAAAATAACGCTTTAGCTATTTACATGTTGAAAGTTTTGGATATTCTTAATCCTGATTTAGAATTCGCATCTAAAGCTTAAAAACGCTTTTCAGAAAAGTAGTAAAAAATTACTTATGTACTTATTCCTTTTTGACACAGATATATAATAACAGTATCAAACATGTTGTTAATACATTAATTAACAACGACACATAGACATGTACACATGTGTAGCTAAGAATATATCCTTTTTATCCTTGTTAGTGACTAAAAAATGCAAAAAAAATAGCATTAGATTGGTATAATAAACCCATTTATTCCCATAGAAAGAATATAAAAACAACATCAAGTCATATGAGTATTATAGCTTTTGCATTTGTATGTGTGAGTATTTTGTGGTATGAGACTGTCTACGTTAGAGAAAACATGACCGCAGTGTAGATAATTTTAATTCTTTAAAAAAAATATATACATTCCCATTTTTATTCATGTGTAGGAATGTTATTAATTTTGTCTAAATGAATTAGGAAAGAAAATCTAATGGCGTTAGTAAGAATGTACGAGGATGATATTAAAAGTTTTATAACCCAGCAAAAACAGGGCTTCAACTCATTACCAGGCTATTTACTCGTAATATTACTGTTGTTGGCGATGTCACAAAAGTAATATGTTGCGAGTAATTAGCCTGGTACTGAATTGAAGCATTGTTTTGTCTTGGAGTATCCTCACTTGGACATTATTAAATTTTATTGATTTCATCTTAGTTAACTACATTTGATTCTAGAGTTTCAAAAAAAGTTCAGGATCCTTTTTTTTTAATGAACATGCTATTGTAATGACCATTTTATACATAATGCATAATTTTAATATATGGAACTTTGGAGTGAAATGGTAAGACAATTTTCCCTTTAAAAGAATACCTAAACGATTTTTTAACCTGTTAAATATACTACACATCTAATAAAATGATTAGTGGACTATCTTATTTTTTTTTTTTTTTTTTTTTTTTTTTTTTTTTTTTTTTTTTTTTTTCAAAAAATACATTTTGGGGTCAAGTTAGAAGTTTTGGGTGGAAGTGGTATAATAAAAACGAATCAGAATTAAAAAAGTAGTGAATTTTACAGCAATTAATGTTGATTAACTGATAAACTCAAAAGAAAAATATAAATCAGTAAAGTAAGCACTCGCACTCTCACACACTCTTTTTGAGTAGTAAAACAGTATTTTTATTTTTAGGTGAAAAGCTGTCATTTGCAAAAGAAATTTTTATTTTGACTACATTTGTAGTTTATTAAAAAAAAACAAACCACATTAAATTACTGTACTATGAATTTACAGTCATTTCTTTAAATTTTTTTTCATTTTGTAAACTGTTCAAGTGCTTAGACAAAAAATTCTAAGATAATATATAAAACATTTCTTCAATAGAGAAAACTCAAATTGCAAAATAACTTCATCCGACATTCAGATGTAAAATAATTCAATGCAATCAACAATCAACCAGATAACGAACCAACATCAACTTTCTTCCATTTCTCCTCCTTCGTCAGCCGCCTGCACGACATTTCAAGACCTTACCGTCTTTCCACGACTTTAGACATTTTGTTTCTTCACCTGCATCTTTAGCCTTCTACCTCTCTTCCATTCTTCTTCCGACATTCTACTCCATTTTACGACATTTTAGCATCTCCTAACTTTCAACTGCTTCTCTTCTCTTCCATCTTTTCACCTTCTTCTTTGGTTCATTTTCTGGTTCATCGACTGATATTATCCTCAGGCTTCACAACTTTCCGCCTTCTCATCCTTCTTCTTTCGTACACTGGCTTCTCTCCATGTACCACTGACACCATCCAACTACACACAGAAAAATAAAGTGCCAACCGAAGTGAAAAGTGTATGTTTAATGTAGCAACTTATAAATTCAGTTAGTATAACGGTATTTACATTAGCCTTCTGCATATTTTGGGTGTTTCAACTTAAATTCAGTTCAATAAACCGAACTTCGTTGTGAAAACTAATGTTAAGTTGTGCCAACCATCTGAAACTTATAATAATGGAATTTGAGTCGTAGTAACCAAGTTTCAGTTGGCAAATAGCTAAATTTTTCTCTGTGTGTAGTATCACATATATACCTTGGACATGTCTGAGTTCGTATTGATTGACGGCAGATAATCCATCTAGAGGCACCTTTACGGCGGGCCAATTGCTCCCGTGTTACCAATTTCTAGTCTTTGGTAAGATCTTGTAGCCAAAGCTACTTCCACTTGAGTTCCAACCAACTCGGTAGAGGTCACCCATGATTAACGACGGACCACAAGTACCTATCTACCAAAGTAGATATTACAGTATGAACCTCATTACTCTAATCTAGTCATGATCGTTTGCCGCCAAGAACTAGACTCTAACAGAGACATCGAACTTGTCCTTGACCAGGTGTCTTAGGCACTTGTTGCTAGCGTAGCTTCTTCGGGGGTGATGGAACACATGTATGAATGACAAACATGCCAAACTCATCTCACTATCTGTCTAGTCAACTCTACACCCCTATCCCGTGACAGATCAACAGGATATTACCACATTTAAACTATTTTAGTTTTGTTTGGTATTTAAACACACATGCAAAAAGTGTAGCTTTTCTGTTAGCCAACTAATATGCACAAGCAACATTAGCAGTGATTTTAAATCGTTTGCCTTCCAAGTAGAACGCTCTGGTATCGATCAAATTTTTTTAATTCTTAGTTTTTTTAGGCACACCACCTAGCAATTGTCGCAAGTTTATAAAAAAATTAAAATTTGCTTACTGATTTCCAAATTGATTCCTTATAATCGTTTTATAAAAATCATTTATTTTTTAGTCTTAATAATTCGTCGAATTCATCGAAATTTTCAGTTTTAAGGCCCTGTGAATAAAATATATATTAATTTTATGGAAAGATTTTTTATTACCAATTTTACAAACACCACCAGTTTAAGAAATTTACAAAAAAAAAAAAAACTGAAACAATTCAAGCAAATATCTTTCAACTTACTATTTCGAATGGTTTCAGTTTTTCGTTTTGTATATCGTATTCTTTGTGGCTCTAACAAGGGAAGTATCCCGACCCAAACAGGCAGCACTTAATGAACTTCGGATTAAGGGATCTGTGTTTTTTTTTCTACTCTATTTTACTTTTTTTTTTCGTTCTTTTTAAATTAACTATATTTAAATTTTGTGTGAAATAAAAAGCTTTTGAAGACCCATTCACTGCAGTATAAACTATTTCTAAAGACTTTCAAGTATTTTTGTTATTAAAAAAAAATGTCTAATCTAATCTATCTAATCTAAATCTATCACTAATCTAAGCAAAAAATGCTGTAAAGAAATGACTGTTAATTTTAAATCTGGGGGTTGTCTGAGCGTTCTCCGTTATTCGAAATCATTCAGATTATATGAGACTTTTCCAGATGTGCCTTTTTTCCCTATATTTCAAATAATTGCAAAATGTGGCAACTCTATATCCACTATGTGGCAAATCTGGATCCACTATATAAGCAATATGGATATCATATTGAGTACTTAACACTGTATGCAACGAAATCTAGGTTTCGTAAATGAATGATTAATTTTCATACAAAAACAAATGATTTTTAGCCCGACTTTTTAAACCTTAAACGCGATATTGAGCAGCTGAAAAAAGACTTGTGATTTTTTTTCCTCATATACAACATATCCAAATTCATTAAAATCTGCAAGTTCGGGTCTGGAAACCTCCCTTGTAAGTTAAAATTAAATTCACTTGCACTTGAGAACTTAATGTTTAATGACATTTATTAAAAACTAAAATTTCATTAAAAAATGCTTTTAACGACTGTCGTAGTTAAATGTTACTCCAAAAGATTGACACTCAACAACCAGACAAAGTGTATAATCTCAATGATTTTGTTAAACACAAAATGGAGCAAAATGTCGTTAAGGATTAAAATGAAAATTCTCTTCTTTAGTGCCTGTATAATATTACAACCATAGAAATGTATCTGAAATGTTAAAAAACTAGGGGAAAGTGCACAAAGTGCAAAATTTTTATTATGTGAAGTGATAACTTTTGTTGTTAAGTCTTGTTTTTCTTCATCAGAAATATTGTTTATGATGATGAAATACTGTTTTTATTTGATTCTTAGATTTCGAGATCATAAATAAATTTATGTAATTTTATGATGATTAAGTAAAATTTCTCATTCGATAAGAATTATTTAATATAATAAGAAGAAGATTGTGATATTATCGAATTTTAGTGTTGGTACACTGCGTTGCAAAACTATGATTACACCATTCTATCGTCGGACGACTTACATGTACTGAGGCATTGTCTTGTTGCAAAATGAATTCTTCTTTTTTTCTGTTTTATATAAATCGCACCAAAATCTCTCTTAATACTGTAATGTACTAACAGTAATTCATTCTAGTGTTTGGCAATGCCAAATCAATCATACCCTAGAAACAAAAAGCGCCCCAAACCGTTAAGGGTTTGCCTCCGAAATTTCTTTTTGAGAAATATCGTGGTTTCTTACGTAGTTCTCTTCAATAACTGTTAACCATCAAGATTGAACTTAATCTCATGAGAAAAAAAGCATGTAGAAGTAATTTGGTTTAAACAGTAAAACCAACAACAGCAATTATTGACTTATGTTCTAAAGTACACACAGAGAAATAAAGTGCCAACCGAATTGAAAAGAGTTCTTTAATGGTACACTCAAAAAAATAAGTTAGTAGAAAAGTTAGCAAAACGTCTTGTAAATCAGGTATACTATTTGTTAGCAAATTTTTTGCTAAAACTCTGTTTTAAGCTAAAATTTTTGTTATACTTATTCAGCACTTAACTGTTTTGAACTCATGTTTTACTAATATTATACAAATGTTTTACCAATTTATTTTGCTAAATAAAAATGTGCTGATAAATACATTAATAGTGTGGACGACATTGAAAGATATACGCAAAATGAAGCAGATGTCGCGGCATGTCAAGATGTAGTAGAGAAAGTAGCTAATGATACTAAAGAGTACAACTCTAGTAAGACATATAAAAAAATCAACCATGAAAGATTTTTGTATCTGTTTTTCATACATAAAACAAAATTGAGGATTAAAACAACTTAAATTTTGTTTTGTCAATGGCTTGTGAAAATAATTGTCTATTAATTAAATAAAAGAAAAAATAAAATATTTAAATTTAATATGTATTTCTAAACTAAATGTTTATAGATTAATAATCTAGTGTGGTCAAATTGCAAAGAAACATATACAGACATGTAGACAGAGTAAAGCGAAAGACAAAGACACACATCTTAGGTAGATTTTTATGGTTCCTTTTTCTTATTGCAAAAAAGCGTTGTTTTTTCGTTTCGTTTGTTTTTGTTTATTTTTCGTTTCGTTTCGTTCCTATAATTGTCTTCGGCAGTTGCGTCCTTTAAAAGATAGCATCATTTAGACAACCATTGATGCAAGTAGTTGAAAGAAAATTTTTGTTATGTTATATATATTTTCAGATATTAAATTAATTCATGTCGTCAATGTGGGAAAATGAAAATTTTTATATTTCGTAATTATTGTAAATTATTTTTGAAAGAATCACAAAACTATGTTTTATGATTTTACAGCAAATAAATTAACTAAACTACAATTTTTCTACAAATTTTTTGCGTTTTTTTTTCAGTCTACTAAAATTCAGCAAAAAATTTATTAAATTTTAGCAATGCTTTTTTATTTCGAATCCATAAGTGTTAGCAAAACTTTTGCTGAATCTATTAATTTTGTTGCTAAAAATCAGCTCGCTGATTTTCAGCAAAAGATTTTGCTGATATTAGCAATTTTTTTTGCAAGCACCCTCCTGACTAAAATTTTGCTGACTCAGCAAAACTTTTTGCTGACTTTACAAACTTTTTTTTTTTGAGTGTAACAACTTATAACTTCAGTTAGTACAACGATATTTTCACCAGATTTCTGCATATCTTCTGTGTTACAAATAAACTTCAGTTTAAATAACCGAACTTTGTTGTGAAAACTGATATTCAATTGTACCACACGGCTGAAATTTGTAATAGCCGAGTTTGAGTCGTAGTTGCCGAGTTTCAGTTGGCAAATAGCTAAAGTTTTCTCTCTGTGTAGGTTTGTAAATTCCTTTAAGCGAATTCAAGTCGATCAGTTTTGTGGCGGGGTAATAACCTTGGCACATATATTAGCATCCTTCACGAACCCACTTATGGTTGATTTGGACACATTTACCTTGCATTGATCGATTATCTGATTGAGACGCTTCATTGTGTCGCTGGACAGTTGATTATTTTACGCCGGGCCGGATCAGAAAGATTTTTTCTTGCAGCCTGTTTTATTTTAAATACAAGCACTCGCATTACTTGCAAAATTCTTGACAACCCCATGTGCACGGTTTATTTTTCTAGCAATTTCCGAACACTTAGCCTGAAATTTCCCCTTTTTCAAAATCACTTAGATATGAACCACGCCGCATTTTATTGTAAATTGATTAAAATTGCATAAAAAACAAAAATAATTCTTTACTTGTTCTTTATTTCCAATTGTTCTTTGTTTACAGTTATATATAATTATAGTTATGAAACACTAAAAAAATATTATTACACAAATTTTCTCTTAAATCAATTAAGTGATCTTTGCACAACAAGATATTAATTATCACACTCTTAAAAACAGTTAAACATTTTAAAATAATGTTTGTAATACCAGACAAAAGAGCAAAAATAATCTGTTATTATAAGTATGCAACGCACTGTATATTAAAATACAAAAATTATTTAGATGTTATAAAAATAAATTAATATTTTTATTTTGTATTACAAGATGAAAAGAATAATATTTTTGTAACACGTATAAGTTATTCCACATAAAACCGAATGCTATTTGACATCCCGATTTGTATTTGCTTTGAAATTAGGTAAACGTATTCTTATTTCAAAAATATTTGAAATGTACTTTTGGAAAAAATAAATAAAAAAAATTTTAAATCAGCTATTGAAATAAATTTAGAATACATAAAAAGTGGAGTACAAGTCGTTACCGTGAACTAACTCCCAAATTAAATAACTCCCAAAAAAAAATGAAATAACTCCCAAAAATTTTCCACATAAATTGAGATTTATTTCACTATGAAATAACTCCCAATGCGATAGGACTTATTTCACAATCTTCTGTTAGAAATTATTTCGTTATGAAATAACTCCCAAATGAAATAATTCCCAACCAGATTTTGTTGGGAGTTATTCCACTCCTTTTTGGCATTGGGAGTTATTTCACTTTTGTTGGGACTTATTTCATTTTCATTTTTAAATGTGATTTTATCGTTGGGAGTTATTTAATTTTTGTTAGGAGTTACTTCCTTTCTATTGAAATTACAGTTTAGTAAATTTTATGCATTTGTAACGGTTCTTAAAATTGTCGTAAAGTAAATAATATCAATACAATGAGTTATTTTACCAAAAGGAACGCAGTTCTTGCTATAATTTTGGTAAGTAAAGATCGGTATTAAAGTGATTAAAAATAATGGCAAATCTTGAATTTGAAAGAATGAGTGGCAAAAGAAGATGGTTTAAGCAATTGATTTTGGTGCATATTGAACATTATGAAAAGTTAAGACATCTCAGAAGGAGGAAGGGTCTGGAAAGGGTGGCATGACATAACGTCCAATGACATAATGTCCATGGACGTTATGTCACTCGAAAAGTGTCATAATGTCCATGGACTTTATGACATTCTGCAATGTGACATTATGTCCACAATTGGAATGACATAAAATCCATGGACATTATGCCACTTTTTGGGTGACATAAGGTCCATGGACATTATACTCCAGTGTGGAAACAGATCAGTAATTTTGAAGTTTCTTTTATGTCGCACGTAGAAAAAACTTTATTTCGCGAAGTCGCCTGCCGCTTTCTACGGAGGAAAAAAACCCCTAAGACCGACCGAAGGCCGCCACCCAGAAGAACTTGTTTTTCAAATCAGATGTCGAATCCGTTGAAATCTTATATTTTTAAGACGTCAAGTAATTTGTAAAAACAAGTTTTTCTGTGTGCCGGCCTTTGGCCGCCCTTAGTGGTTTTTTTCCTCCGTAGAACGCGACAGGCGGCTTTGCGAAATAAAGTTTTTTCTGTGTGCGATTATACGATTTATAAATTTAGTTTTATTTTGTGATATACTACTAAAGAATATTTAAAAAAATTGCATTGATATACTAAATATTATTAATCTTTTTATTTTAAAAAGTCTGGACGCTATGCCACATTTGAAAGTGACATAATATCCAAAAAAATAATGTCGTAATGTCCATGGACATTACGACATTTTCCAAATTGTCATAAGGTCCATGGACATTATGACACTTTTCGAGTGACATAACGTCCATGGACATTATGTCATTGGACGCTATGACATGCCACCTCTCGAAAGCGGTGCGTACGATTCGCTGCCGCGTTTCGCGTAATGTATACATTAAATTCTATCTTTATAATATGTTTAATATTATATACATTTATAAAATAAATAGAATTCGATATTTTTGAATTGGGAATTATTTTATTTTTTTGGGACTTTTTTCATTGAGAGTTGTTTCATTCTTTGTTGGAAGTTATTTTATTACTATGAAATAACTCCCAAATGTTGGGGCTTATTTAATTTCATTTATTAAAATTGGGACTCATTTCATTTTTTTGGGACTTATTTCATTGGGAGTTATTTCATTGGGACTTATTTCATTTGGGAGTTATTTCAAGGTACCGTACAAGTCTACTAAAATAAGCCATCAAGCATTAAAATCGGCCTTCTAGTTCTGAAAATGCATCAATTTAAAAATCGTTTTTTTTTTTATATTTCAAAAACAAATTACTCCTTAACTTTTATTTTTCAAAGCAAACCAAAATCGTCATGTAAGATATCGTTCGGTTTGATATGGAATGGCTCCTATATAAAATTTTGTTTTTGTATAAATATGACAGTGACAAGGGCTTCTATCATTTGTAAGTTTTTGTTTTACAGTTACAAAGTTTTTTGTTTTCTTGCAAAAAACAATTTCACTTTTCAAAAAATATTTAAAAAGTTTCAAAGTGCAAAATCATTTTCAAAAGGTTACTGGAAATATTGTTAAAACAAAATATATTTACCTTTTCTTCTATATTTTTCACATATTTTTTTTTTCTAAATGTGGTTCATAATGTGTCAAGTCTATGTTAACTTTTGGTTTTGTCGTGTGAAATATAAGACAGCTGTCAGTTTCTTGTTTTGTCTGCCATTGTTTTTAATATTAATAAAAGCTTTTGTGGTTTTTAGATTAAAATTAAAGCAAAAGTTATTAAAAGAAAAACTTTAACTATTCAAATTAATATTTATAAAGTGAACAATAAATTTAAGAAATATTATCTCTAATTTTTGTGTAATAATTTGTTTAAAAAACCAAGAAATGAAAGGCAAATATTTCCAAAAATAAAATTTTAAATTGGAAATTTTGGATGAAAACGAAAAAAATTAAAAGAGTTTTTAAAATTTAAAATTTGTTGCGACTTTAATAACCTGGCCTATTAAAAAAATTTCAAGTGAATAGGGAAAATTTCAGGAAATGTATAAAATGGATGTCAATATGCATGTGCATCTTAAGAAAAAGTACACAATTTTATTAATATTTTATCCCTACATTCGAAATTTCGTGGGTGAAAGTGGTGTGGAAACAGGGAGGAAAAGGAAATTTTGTATTCAGCAACAATTCTGGGTTTGAAATTTGTTTTCAAAGTTTAATCGCTCCAAGACTTTACACTGCTGAACGAAGAAGTATATATAACACATAGTTAATTGCTTGCTTTTAACCATCCTTCCCTCAGCAGGATATACTTTTAACTAACCACAATCCAAACAAATATTTATACTTACAGTACAATCTCTCTTTTTATGTATAACGTTTAATTTCACATTGTTAAAATTCAATTTTATTTTATTTTGTGTTCCACTTTTAATGCTTTGTTCATGCTACATACTCTGATGACTCGCCAGAGGTTTATTTGCATGATGATTTTCTGGGTGGCCCTACATAGTAACGTTCCACCACTGCTGAACGTGATGCCTTGCTCCCAGATGCTGCTTTAGCAGGAATACCACAAGGTGATCTTGAACCATCTATGATATATGCCATATTAATACAGTTTATAACGTAAAGGAAGTGGTAAGTAGAAACTGAAAGGAAAAAAGGAAAAAATGTCCTTTGAATTATGTGTTAAAGATTTTATAGCAGTTTATGGAATTTCACTTATTGAATCCGTTTGTTCTACTATTCATTATATTTATTCCGTAGTTGCTTGTATCTCATCGATTTGGGTGGCTGTGGTAATCGTAACGGTGCGCTTCTTAATCTGGCATTGGTAATATTTTGTTGGCCATATTAAGTGGTCAACGTCATCCACTTAATAAACACCATCCATTGACGTCACCGTTAAAATACTATCTAGCACCGTTGATATGCCATGTCGTCATAATGGCTCATGTAATGCATACACAGGTAAGTTTCATTTAGAGTTTTTAATAAAAGTTAAGTTGAGATGAGAGATGTACCAGCAAACATTTTTCAGAAAGTTTGAAAAACTTGTAGAAAGTTCGATTTTGTGTTCAAAAAGTTGTAGCTTTTGACTTATTTACAAGGGCGTGAGATGCCACTTAGACCAAACGATGGTGATTTTGTTCCCCTTACATTCCATTTCGTTCCCTGTATTCCAACCCCAATTGTTACCCGAACAATTAACTACACTCAAAAAACAAATATCTGTAAAGTCAACAGTTTTGCTGCGAGGATTCTTGCAAAAAAAAAATGCTAATATCATTCCATTTTAAAGAAATGGAACCCTAATTACATCAAAACTGTTTTCAAAAAATCTGAATTTTGTTAGTTATTAGACATGTTTATTAAATTTGTCCACACCTTTTAACCCTTACCCGTGAGATTGGGCGTGTCCTTTATTTTTGTTCTTTATCACATATCCAAATTTAATTAAGATTAGAGAGAACCCATTGGTAGACTCCCCTAGTTAGGGAGTGGAGTCAAGTTGATCATAGTACCTCACGTCTGAATGTCCTCGATAATATGCCAGGCAATCACACCAACTGCGTGTATTGGGAACTGCGAGTGTCAGATAGAGAAATATGGAAGGGTGAAGTACTATTTAGATGACGAAAGCGGAGCATAAACAGTGTGCCATCAACATTTGTTCAAGATGACTCTGTGCGTTCTAATGGGCAACTCGACATTTAAGTAGCACTTTTCGAAAATAGGAAGGGGCTACTATAAGGCTAGTTGGGAGGACGGTGAGAATATGGAACACTTGCTGTGCTATATACAGCGTTTGCAAATCTCAGGGTGTGATATTGGTTTGCGGGATGTCATATCGTCGCTGGAGTGTTCGCGTGCTGACTTCGGAAAACTGATTGGCTACTTGAAGAATACTGAATCTTTCATGTAGTAATATTTAGCATTGCTATTAGTAACTACAATCTCTACAACTGATTTAACTTAGAAAAAATAAAAAAACACACTAAAAATAACTTTTTTAAAAATGCTTGCTGGGTACAATTAATTTCACTATACTTTGACATAAAATCATTTGAATGGTAACAGTATTAGAGGGAGTTGGAATACAATACGTGCCAATGAATTCTTAATCATAATGTAATGCAATTATGTAATGTTCAAAACTGATTATCATTATCAATGGGTTTTATGAAATGCTGCTAGACAATGCATAAAGATAAATCCCTGCTGCCCCCTGCACCCTATTCCTCTCTGTGCCATTCAATCGACATGTTTGAGCATGTCATTTATGGCTCGGTTATGACTAATGCTTTCTAATCTAATATTTACTGTATGATATTTTCAAATTGCAGTCGCATACGGATGCTTTAACGACCATATAATTAGCCTTACGTATACATCGCATGAAAAGGCGTAAACATCGTTTTCGTATGGGTGGTGATAAATCACCAGGAGTAGGTGGTTTAGCAAACGTTATAAATGCTGGTAGGTAGAATGTTTGTTTTGTTTAAGATTAATTTTAAAATTAAAACGATAAATGTGCTTGACTGCTTTTTTGACATGTATCTTTTATAAGAGTTTTGTTTTCTGTTTCCCCTCTTTTTTATTAAGGTCATCAATCTACTAGTTTATCTACTGGCTCAGGTGCTGACCCTTCTAGTTCAGAGTTGTCAACTGAACGCAGTCATTTATATGGATCCCAATGATGACGCCACGGCAGGTGAACATTCACCAGTTTATTTCCCTTCTCTAAGGAATGGTGACAATCGTAGTGTTATGAATAACGCTTTGAAGGGTAGTGTTGTGAAAAACAACCACCTAATAGTACATCTTAGATATCAGGTTATGCCAAAAAGTGGTAGCACAAAAACCACGCGAAGTACTATGTATATATAGTCCCCACGTGTATATAGTCCTACACCACAAACTATTTCAGTGTCAGACTAAGTTATTACCGAAAACATTACCAAATTCTGCCTCTTCACCATAAATAGAAACGATACTTTAAGACAAATGTTCAAAAGCCTCAAATGCTCCTCCTTTAAGGGTGTAGAGGGAGCGGACATAACGAGCTCGGAGTAGTAGAATCTGCTGGTAGTCCTATACATAAAATTACCGAAGAACAATGGATAGATGCTCCTCGGGTATCAAGAGCCAAAAAAGCCGAAAATATAGATCTTATGTGTAAGGTTAATTACATCAAACAATATGAGACATGGATTTATGGTAATTAATCTCAATCTCGACATTTTTTAACTGTAGGTAATATTTCCATAGCTGTTCCTCAAGTCCAGAGTTATAATTTTATTGATTATCATAAAAAGTCTTGGATTCGCTAATGGGTGGAATATCAAACATCACAAGCTTCGGCTGGTTCATCACCCACTCATACCCACCGAGAACGACAAGCTCAACATTCACGCAACATCACCTATCATTTGTCACAGCTAAAACAAGAGTCTCTGGATAATATTGAAGATCTTTGTGCAACAAGTACAAGATAGCAACCACAATCTGGTGATCAACATTCTGTGCGCAACATTCAATTGGAATTAGTTAATATAATTGGCCCTATTCTTCCCAATGCCGTGGATTCCCCTTATGCTTCTTGTTCTGCATAAATAAGAGAAGCTCACCACCACTTAGAACACATTTACCCAATAACGAAACCTATATCAATGAAGAGACTGATTTACATTCACATGCTATCAATACTGTTGGCTTGGTAAGTGGCCATCATCATTCCCAAGATATACCCTAAACTCCGGCTTCCGTTAGCAATGTACCACAAGATCGTCAGGATGATTGCGATGTAGAACTAGATAGTGATAAAAAAGATGTAAAACCTGTATCACCATTAATAACCTTTAGGTTCAACATAAATGTCGCATGAAAGTTTACATCGTTTCTTGTCGAGACATATATCGTGCAAGTCTCTCTACCAACAGACGCAATATGAGATAAGACGTCAGGAAGATCATCTTGTACATTAGTAATTATCACTCCAGTCTGCACACCATTCGCACTATTCACAACATAAAATGTAGAAATGAAATTTTTCAAATTTGCGCAAACTCTAGCTCAAAACTTTTTATACACAGAAAAAATTATCAACCAAAATATCTAATTAAAGATTTGATTTGAATTTAATTTGTTTCTAAACAAATATTTAATTGAATCAATAAATATTTTATTTTAGACGCAATTATCATATTATTTTTCATACACTGTATGCATAAATAGAAAATTTTCAGTATAAAATACCAAATATATTTGAAGTTAACAAACAAAACAAGCACACACACAAACAGACTCAGTATTGAAAAAAACACACATACCAACGTATAGATCACATACTTTTTTTGTGATTATCATATTTTTTTTTTTTTTTAGTTATTTATAACTTTTTTTTTCCTTCTTAATTTTAATAAAAGGTTTAATTGAAAGTATCATTGCCGTGATAATTGCAAAATCAATTAAAATGTTAAATGAATTAATAAATTTTTTAATTGAAACCCGTTTTTGTTTTTTTTGTGTACCATTTAAATAAAACATGGCTCATTTTGTTTATTATTATACCTATTGTGCATTCCCCCACAGATCTGGTGATGCTTTTTATTGTTTTCCTGTTTAGAGATTTAAAAGCGCGGAAAAATTTGTGTTTTTAATTTTTTTTTTTTTTTTCAAATACCCGCCATTTTTGAAAAAACGTTTTTGCTTCCGGTTTTGGTGGGGGCAGCACAAATAAATATGTCTTTATTTAAATGCCATTTAATTTTTTTTTCAGATGTACTGTAGAGGCTTTATCATTTGTGTAGATGTGGGCTCTTTTTTCCGTCGACTTCAGTTCCCTCAATACTAGAGAAAAAAATATAATTAAAAATATTTTTTTTTTTAAATATAGATCGTAAGCTACTCGTATATAAAACAATTTAGCTCCAAAAATTAATTTTTCACATAAAAAAAAAAATATTTAAAAAGTGTATTTTTTAACTTAACTTGCTAATAGTGCCTTAATACTATAAAACACGATACAACACGATACATCTTATATCTAAAATATTTTGGAGATAATTAGAATTACGAAGTCAGATTTTTAAATAAAATTGCTGTTTTCGCGATAATGCGGATCATTTTTTTAGTTTTTTGCGCCTTATGTTATAAATCTTTGTTTGTCGTCATATATTAGAAAACTTTTACTCCGTAGAATTTCCACTGTGCCCAAATAAAAAGACGTAATCTACATAAAGTCTATTTTCAAAAATATTTTTAAAAATTTCTCAATTATCTAAAAAGATGTTAAGATAAAGATAAAATAACTCATACTTTATGAAAAATCGTCAGGATAACGCTATCCTTTCTGCAATAGGCTTGACATTATTTTAAGTAAGAGGATTCAATCAATAAATTAAATATTGTACATTTTTGTGCACACTCTCTCTTAAAAAAATTATAACAATTTTTTTTTTTTCAAAATAATAAAAAAATGCGAATATCTTGACAGCCGCTTAAAATTTATTAAGGGTTTCTTCTACAATATTAGCCGTAATAAAGATAATTTCCATACAAAATATCCGAAAAGAAATTTTATTTTTAGCGAGCTTACAACGTCATTCGATTTGTCTGAAATTTGGAAATGCTGTTCATACCCAACGATCCAGCCATTAAGACTACAAATCGGACTACGTCTAGTTTCTTCATACGATTTTGAAGAACCTTATTGTATACAAATAAATATTAATATAAAGGGTCCGCCAAATAACTTTTTTTTTTTGAACTCCTGAACCAATTGGACTTTGTATGGCGTCATACCAAGGTCTTTATGCAAAATTCGTCTCCGAAATGTTCAATTGTTGATAACGACGGTGAATTGATGTTGATGGCGCTTCACGCACACTTTCTGCCACAGCAGCAATATTCTCGGGTGTACGCCCTTTTTTTGGCTTTCCACGCTTTGATTTATCGATGAGGATGCCAGTTTCTGTCACATTTTTCACAAGATAACGAACATACGGACCATATTCGTTCAGCGGAAGGATAAAACTAATTATCTGTCAAATCAGACATGAGCTAAGTGTTACCATTCACGAAATAAGCACTAGTTGAAAAAAAAAACGTTAGATAGCGGACAATCATAATTAAATTAACTTAAAAGTTCGTTATAAATTAAAATAACATTAATATAATTTCGATGTATATAAAAAATAAAAAAACAACAACTAATAAAACTGTAAACAATATTACTTAAAAAAAATTTAAGTAAAAACAATTTTTTTTTATAAACATAGATATTTTTTGGTCCTTAAAGATTAGTAGCTTCATGATGCTTGTTAGAAAACGACTCTAGCCATGAGTTCGATTACTAAGAAGACACTAATGGAGCAAAGTAGATGATTAATAAGTTTTTTGTAAAACTCTGCCTATTCTGGAGGCTCTAGCTTTTCTGAAACTTCCGGTTCTCTTGAGATCTTTAGCCAGATCTAAATACTAGTATCAACCTAGCTAATATGTTTGATTTGCTTTATTTTTGTAAATATACGGAGGTTGAAAGCTGGTAACAATAATTAAAAAAGACGTTAAAATAATCTCGATGTATATAAAAACAAAAAATCTAATAAAACTGGAAATCAATTATTATTTCACATTTAAATTAATATTTAATTTTTGTACGAACATTTTTAAACAAAGTATGAATCTTTTTAAAGTCAATTTTATTCTATTTAAAATAAAAGTTTTCCTATTTAAATTAATTTTTTCATTTTCGCATTTTAAAAATAAGTAGAAACATATTTAAACTAAATAGAAAACAAACTTTGTTTGATTTTAAAGCAGTTTCTATTTAATTTAATGTTATTGCTACTTGATTTTCTAATGCATTTTTTCTGTGTGTATGTACTATGATCTTTGAATGAATACAGAATTAACAAGAAGCAATTTTATATAAATAATAAAAAAGTTTATATTTAAAATATAAAAACTATTGAACATTTTATTTGGAATATGGAAACTGGTAAGTTTTGGGGACTTAAATTTACACTTAAATATGATTTGGTCGGTTTGAAGAGAAATGGCAAATGTTGATTTTAACCACTGTCCTATAAAACCGTTAAAAATTTAACAAAAATCTTTTTTAGAAATAGAAATACATTCTATAGAAAGAAAAATTGATTATGGATTTTAAAAAATTTCGTTCTTATTACGGTTGTCGTAGACGAGTACGTCGAATTTATTAGAAAAAAAAAAATAAAAACACAACTTTTAAATTATTTTATAACTGAATTTATTATAAATATCAACCCGGTTAAAGCAAATATTTAAGTAAGGATTAATTTCATAAAATTTAAGCAAACCAAATTTGTATGGAGTCGAAATTTTCGGCTAGAAATTCGTCATCCGTAATCCGGCCGATTATAAAAACTAGAAATGGTTTATTAAAAAATGCTTTATGGGATAGAAATACACATAACGAAATATATATTTTTTAATCATAATTTATAATTCCGACAACCCTGGTCACCATATCATAATAGAGCTTTAATTTTAAAGGCAATATCGGATGCCATTGTATATCAGCACAATAAACTGACAAGTCAATTACTCAGTGATGAATCCGCAGATTTAAATGAAACTTGGATATGTTATAAAGAACGAGCAATTATTAGAGATTTTTTTCAGAAATCACTCAATTTATCTAATATTTTCGAAAAACGTATTCAGAATTTATAAAATGCAGATTTATTTGTACAAAATCCCAGTGTAGACAAGCATTAACATATAAGTGGTTATATAATTACATATTTGGTAATGGCAAGTACTTGCAATTGTCATTAAAAAATCTCAACACTTGTATATGGGGCTTTAGCGCAAAATAAAGACGTCATTACTTAACACATTTCTAAAAATAAAAAAG
The DNA here is from genome assembly GCA_021234595.1 of Delia radicum. Lineage (NCBI taxonomy): Eukaryota > Metazoa > Arthropoda > Insecta > Diptera > Anthomyiidae > Delia > Delia radicum. The sequence goes on along the minus strand of CM037854.1, from coordinate 16,149,221 downwards.
ATATGTAGTTACTAGTATGGACAAAAATAACTACTCTAAAAAAACAAATTTAAAAAAAAATTTAATAAAAAAATATTTTTTTTATTGAAAATTTTTATTTAATAAAATCTGTCCACATACGATTTGAATCTGAGACTCCAGGTTGCACTTGATAGATAAAAACATTAATGACTTGTAAAAAGTATGTTATTACCAGAGAATACATATATGCTTTTTTTGCTTTGTTTACCATTTTTACTCATTTAGACTAGGTTCACACACGGCAATTATACTTGCGCAATTCTTGAGTTTATAGAAGAGGGAGGAAAAGAGAATGGAAGGGGGGTACAGACTTGCCCGTACTCCAATTCCGTTTTGTTTGTCATCCGCAATTTTCAACACTGCAGGTTGATATACGAAAATTGCTGAAACAAACTTTTCCTGTGTGAACACAAAAGCAAAGCAATTTCAAAGGAGAAACAGGTTTTCTTAATATTTTTAAGCTTTAAAATTGCTTTTATTGGACATTCTTCGCTTTAAATGCATTTTCCTCATTTTTTTTTTTACTTTTTTTCTCTAAAAGTTTAATTTGTTTATATTTTTATAGTTTTACTCCTTTTTTAAAATATATTTTTGCCATTCCCAAATAAATGAGGGAATGTTCCCTATTTTGCCCGGTACACTTTCTTTTTTGTTCGTGTTGTTGCATGAATATGTCAGGACTGTCAATTGTCATCGAGCTTAATTTCCGCTATCACTATGTTTCTTTCGGCTTGAATGCAAGTTTTCGATTGTCAAATTGCATGCAACTTTTTTTTAGTATTAATCTTTTTTTAAATGGTTTACGCATCACTTTAACTGGTGCTGTCTATATTGGACAATTTTGTTAACCTGTTCACCAAACAAATATAGTTTGTTTACCGCAATCAAAAAAGTCTGCATTATATAGAGTAGCCCTTTAAGCAGCTTTAAACAATGCATAAAACTTTTTAATAAAAAAACATTTAAATATATTTTTATTTTAATACAATTACTTGTCAATTTTACTTCATTTCTGAAAATTTTATATGCTTTTAGAGAGTTTTTATTTTAGGTCCACTATAACCTTAGTTATCAATAAAATATTGTATATTAGTAAAAAAAACATTTTGAAAACTTAATAACTTTGAACTGGGTTATCATAAAATGAAGTTGCACCATTTTTCACAGCTAAAAACCCTTTTTGAATTGTGTAATAAAAAAGTACTTTATATATTTCTGTTGCACTTCAAAAAGTTATTTTTAATAATTTTTTGGTGTTGAGTCGAAAGGTGAATTCAAATTTCAAATAAATATATGTAGCTCTTTTTGCTCTGCAGGAAAAGGGGCCCCTAAATCAAAATTTTTGGCCGCCCCGCACAAGTGGAAAGCAGTTGGAATTTAAAAATAATAACGCCATTTTTTTTTTTTTTAGCAATGCTGATATCCCAAAAACAAAGAAACTTTATACTTTTGGGACGAACTCTAATAAATATACATACGAACATGTAATACAAAAATTATTATGTACGCCTACTTTTTTTAAATTTTCAAATATTTTTCATACTTTGAGACGCTATATTTAATGATCTGCAGCGATTTGGACTAGGTTATAGTTATATGATGTACATTAGACTGGACTTAAAATATTTTTTCCCGCAAAAGAGTGTACCGCACCCTCAAATTGTTCCTTTTTACGTAAATAATGAAAATCCAAAATCTTAGACTGATAGCCCTAGGTTAAGGCGTGGCACATGCCCACTAAAGTGGCTAAAACCGGTTTATATGGACTTTTCAAGAGACAAAGCACAAAAATATAAGTAAAAATGTTTCATATATGTTTGTCAAATATTATTTTATTGAAATTAACTTACGTTTACTTATTTCTATGCTTTATAAACATTAAAACTTAATCACAAAGGTCTGATTTATTAATGCTACGGTATTTTTTCCTATAATCAGTTACTACTTATTTGTATAACAGTTTTTAAACATGAGTTTTTTTTCAAAAAAATCGCAAAAATACAACTCTGTAAACAAATATCTAATTGCTAAATAAAATGTTCGCAACCACAGGGGAAAGTCAACATCTGATCAGTACACCTATCCCCCGTTTTACACGGTACTCGTTTTACACGTTTTCGATCTTACACGGTTTTTTGTTTGAAGTTAAAAAAAATGATAATACATAGAGATAAAGATAAATGAAATCCATATGTACAAAAAAGCGCATTTTAAACTTACATGCACTTAATTATGTCTACTTGATTTAATTTTACTCATCTGGTAACACTTGTGTTGTACGTATGTATGTATGAATATGTAAAAAAGGGAAAGTCCTTTTAAGTAAGCAAAATATTATTGTAAGTTCTTATCCATCAGTTAGTTGATTTCAAGCAATAAACAAAGCAGGAATCATAGAAACATTATTGCTATTAAAAGAATTGATTTTGATGGTATTTGCAAAATGGACACAAGAGCTAGTGAAAAAATTTATTTATTAGAATATGATGAAAGCCAAATCATTGGATCTAAGCTGCCTTCCAATGACCAAATTTTGAAAGTGTTGTTTTATAACATGCGCAAAGTAAAATTGGATCTTCGTTCAAGTGCGTATCTGGTTATCAAAGAGGCTGAAATTATTTGGAATAAAGCTCGTATTCCAGTTCGCCAAATTGATAGAAGCGTTCAAAAAGTCGAAGCTTTATATCAACAATGGAAAAATCTGCAAAAAACGTGCAAACGCAGCACACCACTTCAAAAAAAAGCGTGAAGATGAGTTTATTAAAATATGAATAACTTATTTGACATTGCGCACGGAAATGCGTTAGATTTAATTAAAATAGAAGAAGATAAAGAGTTTTTGAAAAATCAACGTAAAGAAGGTAGACCTGGTGCAATGGTAGGATGCGATCGAAAAGCGAAAAAATATTCGTATTGAGAAAGGGGTATTGCGAAAAGAAAAGCAGAGCGAAGAACAATTCCAAGTATTCCTGACAGCGAATGATTATAGTGACAATACAGAACAACTAAGTGATGAATACGATAGTGACTATAATACTGATCAAATTGCTAACTGTAACTCTCAACCAAAAAACAGAAAACGAGGAATGACACATTTTATAACTCCAAAGCTTGTTGCGACCTTAGACAAGTGCAAGGTAAGTGACAGGGACGCAGTACGTATTCTGATATCTGTGGCTGAAGCATTGAAACATGATATCAGTACATTGGTAATCAGTAAGACATCGATTCGGCTTTGCCGTAAACAATTTCGTTCGGAAACTGCTACAAATCTGATGATGGATTTTAAAACAAAAATGTAAATCAAATCACGGTACATTGGGATGGAAAAATTTACCATCAATCACAGGAAATGAAAAAGTGGACAGATTACCAGTTGTGGTAACAACAAATGGCATTGAACATCTACTTGGAGTACCTGCCTTGTCAGCTGGTACTGGAAAAGAACAGACAGACGCCATACTAAAACTATTAAATGAATGGAATCTAACAGAAAAGGTATTTAAAAAGCAATTTTTTCTTATAACAGTAAATATTACCAACATTTTTTCCAAACAAGGGTACAAGCTTTATGTTTTGATACTACAGCGACAAATACAGGAAGATTACAAGGAACTTGTATATTATTGGAACAACACCTCAATAGAGAATTGTTATATCTTCCGTGCCGTCATCACGTGTATGAACTCTTGCTGAGGAGTGCTTTCGTAAAATATGATTTACAATTAAGTGGACCATCATTAGATATATTCCAGCGTTTTAAAAAAAATTGGCCCATAATCAATCAGCAAAAATTTGCAAGTGGAAGTCGATGAAAAAATAAATCTTGCGGTTAACAAAACTGAACAAAATCAATTAGCTCAATTTGCTCATGACTATGTCACTCAACAACATCCCAGGGCAGACTACAAGGAGTTATTGGAATTAAGTCTTATATTTCTTGGTCGAAACACAGAGCCTGTAAAGTTTAAATCACCTGGAGCGATGCATCATGCCCGATGGATGGCTAAAGCTATATATACGCTTAAGATTTTTCTTTTTCGCAACCAATTCTCAATGTCCTCAGATGAGTCAAATGCTATACAAGATATAAGTGTATTCATTTTGAAAATTTATTTGAGACCGTGGATTGAGGCGCCAATAGCCGCGAAAGCACCCTTAAATGATTTAAATTTTATTAAAAATATTATTAAATTCAATGAATTTAATGAAATAATAAGCAATGAAGTAGCTCGTAAGTTTTCGAATCACTTGTGGTACCTGACACCAGAAGCAGCAGCTCTTTCATTTTTTGATAATGCTGTAGACATTGCAGATAAGAGAAAAATGGTTGAAAATCTCAATGAAGAACATAATAATGAGCACAAAAGAATAGTAACCAACTTGATTGAAATAAAACAAAAAAAATTTCAGATTTTGTTAATAAAAAATCATTGAGCTTTTTTGAAAGATTTAATATTGATACTAACTTTCTAAAACTTGACCCTTCCAAGTGGCACAATGAATCCGAATTTCAAAAAGGAATGAATATTGTACAAAACTTACATGTTGTTAATGATACTGCAGAGCGTTTTGTTAAACTCATGGAAGAATATAATGCAGCTTTAGCAAAAAACGAAAAGAGAAACAATATATCTTGCAAACAGTAACTGATTATAGGAAAAAATACAGTAGCATTAATAAATCAGACCTTTGTGATTAAGTTTTAATATTTATAAAGCATAGAAATAAGTAAACGTAAGTTAATTTCAATAAAATAATATATGACAAATATATATGAAACATTTTTACTTATATTTGTGTGCCTTGTCTCTTGAAAAGTCCATATAAACCGGTTTTAGCCACTTTAGTGGGCATGAGCCACGCCTTAACCTAGGGCTATCAGTCTAAGTTTTTGGATTTTCATTATTTACGTAAAAAGGAACAATTTGAGGGGGCGGTACACTCTTTTTGAAAAAAAAAAAATTCCCATACAAAAAAAGTCCAGTCTAATTAATGTACATCTTATATACCAAGTTTGGTCAAAATCAGAAGGGGTGAAGGAAATCGAGTGGTTTTCAGTCAATACTTAAATTTTTTGTTTTTTTTTTTTTAATTAGGTACAAAAATAACCGAAACGGCTGTTTTACAAAATTTTAAAAACTCAAACCACGAGTTTAAAATTTTTAGTGAAAACTTTTAAGATACAACTGTTTAAAAATGTTTCGCTGCTATTGATAATTTCCTAAAAAAAATATATCTTAATAAACAAGGTTTTTCTACTAATATCATAATATAACACTGTGCAACAAGAAAAAATATCCCGTACCATTCCAACGGAAAATGAAAGTAGACCATTAGTAGACTAAAACCCCCAAAGGGTTTTGAAATCTTTGCTCTTGTTTTGTTTGATCGGCCCTTGAAGCTGACTCTTTTTTAGCATATTTTTGGAATTTTTTTTACTATTGAGGAAAATAAAATGTTGAAATATGTAAAAATAAAATGCAATAACGACGAAATCGAGGATGCTCATTATCACACAGACTGTTTGGTAGCTTCATTAGAAGTGTGATGTTCAAAATGAGCTAAATCGGTACAGAGCTTCAAAAGTTATGAGTGAAAATGTAAAGCTGCCTCAAAATTTTTCATACAAAAGTTCGAATTTTACTAAATTACGTAACTTGTCCATTTTGTAACCAGACATATGGAGTGTTGAATATTCACCTCATGTACTTTTTTCAACAAATTTTTTATTCATCTCAAACTTTTTTCACCTCGAAATTTGTGGCACAGTGTAATTTATAATGTAACATCCATGTCATGTCCTCCTAACATTAAGTAACGTTAACACAAGACATAAAATCAATGTTAAAACATGAAAAATAAATGCAAAGCAACAAAAAATGTGTATATTGTTATTGTTTTGCATGTATTTTTCGTGATCTACACGCAGAAAAGAAAAAACTGAGCAATATTATCGAAGTTCCCAGTAATTATATAACAACATAAATTTCAAGTTAGTTTTACGAAGTTCTAGTAAGATATTTACAAATTTTTATAAAATATACATAAGCATAGTAAACAATTATATTATTTTAAAAGACATTTCTAAAACTAACTTGAAACTTATGTAGTTGTATAATTACAAAGTACTTCGATAATATTCCCCCAATGTTTTTCTGCGTGTTACTAACATTAATTATATGTATGTCTCGTGTGGAGGTCATATTAGAAGCTATCTTAACAAGATTATGTTTTCTAAAAATATGACATTAAAACATTTAAAACAAATTTCCTATTTATGATAATAAAAGGTCATTTACATTTTTCAGACACATTCATATATCTTTATAATGTCATGTCTTATAACTAGAATAAATAAAGGTCAAGATAACGACAATATAATGATATCTTTATACTAGTTTTTATTCAAAGACTTCTTCATATGCATAAATGTATACTTAGTATTTGTTAGATAACTAAATAAAAAAAACTATAATTATTTATTTTCCCTTAAAAAAGATAAAAGATAAACATAGAAAAAAGAACATTAACTTGTTAAAAAAAACAAAATGACCCTTAAATCATTTAGTCTTGATGTGTGGATTTATATTTATATTAATAGAAACGTCTTTTCTGAGTTGTTTTTCAGTTTTCTTGTCTCCATTTGTTAGTTAATGGTTTATACATAACATGTCAGGTTGACACTTGTCTGTCACTGTGAGGTCCCCAAAGATATCAAATAGTAAGTTTGATTTTTAATGTATACCCATCAACAACTAATTCCCAGCAAACATGGCAATGCGAATACTTTTCCCATATCGTATTGCATAGAAGAAAAATTTTGTGGCGACAAAAATCGTTTTCGTATTGCGGAAGTTACCTCATTTGGAAGAAAACCTGTCCTGAATGCAATAATGCACCGCATACAAAAGCAAATATTCTAGATTATAAATGCGATATCACTAAATTATTATCTGGCAGATAAAAAGGTATCGGATACATCGCCGATATATCACCCGGAAGTTTTAGAAAAGATATCGGCTGATAACCACCCAGAAGATAGAAATAAGTTTTAATATACATTTTCTAAATTTTTATTAAAATAAGGACACGTTAGATTTATATTAATTCATCTTACAATTTTTCGCTTTGTATGAAATTCTCGTACACACAAGAAATAAAGTGCCAACCGAATAGAAAAGTGTATTTGATTGGAATCAACTAATAAAAATCAGTTAGTAAAATCATATTTAAAAAAGATTTCTAAATATGTTGGGTGTTGAAACTTACATTCAGTTGTATTAACTGAACTTTGTTGTGGAAACCAAAATTCAATTGTATCAACCGATTGCAATCGTAAAACCCGAATTTAAGTCGTATTAACAGAATTTCAGTAAGCAAATGTCAAAATTTTTCTTTGCGTGTATATACCGTATCTGAAAGTAGTCCGTCAAGCTACCATAACAAACTTTAAATTTTATTTGCAATATTCAATTAAATAACGAAAAACAATTTAACTTACTTTCATATTTGCAATATTATATTAAGCTGCTTCTTAATTTTATTATTATTTTCCAAAATTTCCAAAAGACAATCTATTTTTTTTTAATCAAGAAAAATTTATTTTTGACAATTATTTTTCAATCTCGTCGATGTATCTTCGAGCTGCTAATAAGAAGATTTGTTCAAAACACAACTTTGGTTGTATGCAACAAGAAAATTTAATGATATTGGAGTAATATCTTCTGGGTGACATAATTTCCAAATGTTTATTGGGTTGCAACCAAAACCAATACTACGCCGAACGTAATTTTTGAATATACTAACACATGCGTATTAAAAAAAATATAAATTTTGTTAACCTTATATTACAACCTATGAAAGTTTCTAACACTGTGGGCGAAATAATTATAAGTTCATCCATAAACTTGTGAGATTTTCTATAATATTTGCAATATTTAATATTTTTGCTTCTACAAAAAAGTAACAATAAGACCAGTCAGGCTTTTTATATTTTTTATTTTGATTATGTTTTTTTATATCAAAAAGATATAAAAATCCAAAATCGGTTGAGAATTACCCGAATAAAAAAATACCCCAGACCACTAATGTGATAAATACCACTACATCAAACATTTCGAGACCACATCCTAAACGTTTTCGAAATTAAATACCAACATTTTTTTTTTACTTACTGGACCCATTAACTGTTCGTTATCAATTTCATGAAATCTTCAAAATTTCGAAAAAATTTACCTATGACCTTGACATTTGACCTTTGCCGTAGTTCGATTTTAACCAAATTTTCAGAATATAGTGCTTGTAGTTGTTTCATAAAACCCTGAATAGCATTAATTGTTACTTGTTAAAAGTAGATACATTTTACCCTATGATCGAATTTTGTGCAAAAAAAAGCGTTTTCCTCGAAATCCGCCGAATTTAAATAGCTGCCCTTACTAAATTAAACGGGGGATATGTATAATTTTTGATATTTTTATTTTAAATTTTATACTTAATGAGACCTTAGTGTGCGAAACTATTTTTTTTTAATTTTGTTGAACAAAATTTTTTAAAATTTTAAATTGGAGATTTGAAAATTACCCCAAAAATATTGTTGGTTTCGACGTCACTTTAGGACAGGATACCGACATCCTAAAAATTAAATATTTCATATCTAACAGTTAATGGGTCCAGTAAGTAAAAAAAAATATTTTGGTATTTAATTTCGAAAACGTTTAGGATGTGGGCTCGAAATGTTGGATCAAGTGGTATTTGGCACATTAGTGGTCTGGGGTATTTTTTTTACTTGGGTAATTCTCAACCGATTTTGGATTTTTATATCTTTTTGAAAAACGCTTTTTTGTTTTCATCTCGATTAATTTATAATATGGAATAAAAACTGCTTCAATATTAACAATTTTTTGAAAAAACTCAAAAAAGCCATTTTCCCCCATACAAAACACACTTTCAATTTTCAATCGATTTCCGCCTCGTGTTTTCTTTCTCTAATCTGCACCAAACTTCATATTAAATGTTTTTACATACAAAGGAACCAAACTAGCCCATGGCTTGACTTTAGAAATCACTTTAATTTTTTTGGACACCTTTAGTGTGCATTTACAATGGGTTTCTGGACTTGGGAATGTTCATATGTGCAACTGGTACCGGTGTACGACCAACTCGGGCCTTTTTAATTACAGCGTATTCTACGGGACTAGTACCTTTGATAACAACTTCTATGGGCGCATCATCTTGGATTTGCAAAAACGTCATTTTCGAGAAAAACGATGTCCTCATCATCCATATGTGTAGCAGATTCTTGCTCATTATCACTGGTGTAGCAAAGCAAAATTTGCTTAATTTCTTCCGGATTGAGGTAAAAAAAACGATCACGGACTTATTCACTCATGTTGTTTAATTAAAAATAACACTCGAACACTCGAGTTTAATTATATTTTTTTTTTTTTTATTTTCTGGAGTTTATTTTTACCCACAGCAAAAGTTAAACTTCTATTAATCTAAAATTCCGAGAAGCTTTTCGGATTTTTTTTTTTTTTTTTTTAAAAGAGAGGCAACACTCAGGAAATACTTCCTATATTTAGTGTGTTGCTTTCTTTGAAAAGGGATAGTATAGAGATGAAAGGTGCGGAAAGATGAAGGGTTCAGACATGGCAACACTGTAATTGCGCGAGATGATAAGTCTTAGAACAGTTGTTGCTCGCCACCTGATGGAGAGTTGGCGAACTTATTGAAGCTTTTTGGGTCATAGCCCAGATTCATTAGTTTACTTCGGTGGGGTTAATTGCTATGGGAACACCGAAGGTGGACATTGCGATACGTATGAGGGATATATTTTGATGTTGCCGGCACCGGGGATCGAACCCGGGACCTTCTGTGTAAAAGTCCAACGCGCTAACCATTACACCCCAACACCCACAATCGGATTTTTTTACACTGTTTCAGCGCAAAAACATATATGTTGTTCCATGTTTTTTCCTGTGTGTCGTATTTGAAAATTAATGAGATATTTATATTTTTTTAGAATAAGTGACGAATTCTTGCATGGACATGTTATAGTACATTTTGCTCGTGGTTTTGAGTTTTTGATAAAAAATATTATTTTTGATAAAAAAAAATCGTATTTTAGAACAAAACCATATTTTCATAGCATTTTAGGCGATTTTGTTTTTAATTTAGTTTTTAGCTATTGAACAATTTTATGTTTCAATAAAAAATATTTTTTTTTTTGCGTTTCCAACACTGATTTCTGAAGTTTAAGCCAAAAAATCAAAACAATTTGCAAATTTAAATTTCTTGTTTTAAGACTGTACAGATTTAGCTATATTCAATCTTTGATCTCCTTTTTTGTTGGCAAAGAAAATAAATTTCTCAAGTAATTCAAACTACACTGAAACATAATTTTTAAAATAAGAATTCTTAAAGAAAATGTGTGTTTTAAGAGAAGATTTTTCGTTTTTAGTGCATTTTTTATGAGCTAAAAATTGATTTTTTGAGCATATCATATTATTTTTAGATAATATCACCATCATTCCCCTGGAACTATTTTGTAAATGATGAACTATTTTGTAAATCTGTTTTTCTTCTTGCCAAGAAAAAGGACAAAAAATTTAAGAAGAAACAGAGAGTTAGTGTAAAGATTAAGGTTTTTCTTTCAAGTTTTGAAAATTAGTGGTAAGTCATGAACGAAGCAAAGTGAAATCAGTGTATCATAAGTTTAAATTAATGATGTTGAATTTTTCAAAAACTATTCTAAAACTTGATTTAAAATTTAAGATTAATATTTTCTAAAATTATAATGTGTAATTTTAACATAATTGTAATGAAGAATGAAACCAAATATTAAATATTTTTAAAAAGTCTGTTGCATATTTTATTTTTATGGTTTTCATAAAATTAATGGCCCCGAAAGTATTATATATTACTGTCACCTTGCAATCGATATTATTTGCGGCAATGTTTTGCAGTCATTCACATTCACATTCACACTCATACACCCATACACCCATACATATAATCACAATAAGGAACATCATTTATTGTTGTTTTTGCATTAGTGTTACTACTATTAAAGTATACACACATCTACTATAGATTTACGCCCGTATTCATAAAAAATCTAAATTAAGAATTCCAATAAATTTTAGTTAAAATACATTTTAAGCCTTAAAATTGTATTCTTAAAAGAATATTAGATTTTACACAAGGTTGAAAACAGGTATTTTAAGCTAATATTCTTTTATGAATATACTCAAAAAAATAAGTTAGTAGGAAAGTTAGTAAAAACGTCTTGTAAATAAGGAATACTATTTTTCAGCAAATTTTTTGCTAAATTTATGTTTTCAGTTAATATTTTAGATATACTGATTCAACACTTAACTGTTTGAACTAATGTTTCACTAATATTTTAATAATGTTTTACTAATTATTTTGCTATAAAATTGTACTGATCAGCACAGTAATAGTGTGAACGACAACCAGATTGAAAGATGTACGCAGAATGAAGTAGCCTTCGCGGCATGTCAAGCTGTAATAGAGACGAGAAAAATGATACTAAAATGTGTAACTCTAATAAGACATGTAAAAAATATGAACAACGGAAGATTTTGGTATCTGTTTTTCTTATATAAAACAATATTGTGGATTAAAACAACTTAAATTTTGTGTTGTCACCGGATTGTGAAAGTAATTGTCTATTAATTAAATAAAAGACAAAATAAAATATTTATATTTATAAGGATTAAATGTGTATTTGTAACTAAATATTTATAGATATTAATAATGTAGTGTGGTCCAATTGCAAACATATATATGTGTAGGTAGACTGCATAAAGTGAAATACAAGGATACATTTTTTAGGTATGTTTCCTTTTTCTTATTGCAAAAAAAAAGGTTGTATTTGTCATATTTTGTTATGGTTTCGTTTAGTTTCTAGAATTATCTGCGGCCTTGTCTTCATTTTACAAATGTCATCATTTAGGCAATCATTGATGCAAGTAGTTGAAAGATAATTTTTTTTATGTTAAATATAATTATTAATCCATGTCGTCAATGAGGGAGTATGAACATTTTTATATTTTCTAACGTATTTTAAATGATTTTTAAGAGAATAACAAAAATAGTTTTATGATTTTCAGCACAAACATTAACTAAAGTATAATTCTTCTACAAATTTTTGTGTTTTTTCAGTCTAATAATATTTAGCAAAAAATTCGTTAACGTTTTGCGAGAGTTTTTTAATGTTTAATGCACTAAGTGTTAGTAAAATTTTGCTCAATCTACTAATTTCGTTGCTAAATATCAGCTCGCTTTTTCTCAATCACCCTCCTGATTAAATTATTTCTGACTTTACTAACTTCTTTTAAGTGACGATTTGAGGCTTAAAATGTGTTTTAACTAAAATGAATTTGAATCTGAATTTGGATTTTTTATGAAGACGGCCGTTACGTTTTTATTGTTTGTATGAGAGTGTAGAAAATATTTTATTGTGTATTTGTCTGCTAGAATCATAACTTATACAAAAAAAAAATAGCTTTCACACATTCATAGACAAACTGATAGCCATACAAACACAAATATAATGTACATGCTTTAAATGCAATAACACTGCATTGCGAATATTGTATGGCTGTCTTTAGGACTAAAATGATACGGTGGTAATAACAGGCATATTATTAGGGCCCAAGGTTGCAAAACATAAAATAAAATCAATCTATAAACTCTTATTTATTTATTTATTTACATGATATTAAACTTATATAAATATAAGACTAATATATAAACAATATTAGCACTGGCTGCCAGGGCCATCAGCTAAATAAACTCTTAAGAGAAAATATGAAGAATGCTCCAAAATTGTAAACCAAAGTTTATGCATTTTGGTAATATTTTATATAAGAGTCCAGTGAAAGTACGTTATTTATAATTGTTTGCCTAAAGATTAAAACTTTATATAAATCATTTTATTTTGTTTAATTAGTTTCGTTTATTAACTAATTTCATAAAAACTAGGCAGCTTTTCACCAAATTTAAGTAGATTTTCTTTAACTTACAAGGGAGGAATCCTGACCCGAACTCGCAGATTTTAATGAACTTTAGATATGTTGTTTAGGAGAAAAAAAAAGATAGATTTACTTTTTTGAGCTGCCCAATCTTATGTTTAAGGGTAAAAAGTGTGATTTAAAATTCATTAGTTTTTGTATGAAAACTTCTGTTTAATTTACGAAATTAGATTTATTTGGACACAGGCTTAAGGTACTCAAGAAAACACAAAATTTTGATACTCATATTGTCAATAAAGGGGACCCACATTTTTTAATTTTTCGAAATATATGTGAAAAAGGCACTTCAGGAAAAGTCGCATAAAACACGAACAATTTTGAATATCGGCTCAGACACCCCCTCGATTAAATTAAATAGGCATTACTATACATTATTTATAGCTTAATACAACTACAATTTCTTAATTAAACTCCACATTTAAAGTTACTCAAAATACATTTTTGTTTTAATAACATAAATACTTGAAAGTTTTTAGACATAATTTGTGCACCTGTAAATGTGTCTTCAGAAACCTCTCATTTGATACCTAATATGCCTATAGTTACTTAAAATAGAACGAAAGAAACCGAAAAAATGTGGTAATTTTTGGCCCCTATGATATTGAGATAAACATGAGATTGGCAGTTAAAAAAAAAAACCACGGGTTCATTAAATTTGTATTCTCTACAACATATCCGAAATTCATTAAGATCTGATGGTCCAGGTCGGGATACCTCTTTTGTTAGTGAAAAAAACTATGTTATTTTACTAAAATATATAATTAAAATTTTTTTGTTAACATTTTTTTATTGATAGATACAATTTATTTCTGGGCCCATAACATACTCAATTACCCTCTTCAATACCGTTTTACTATTTGTTTTATTATCCATTCATCGGTATTTCAATGGGGGGTTTTTGGCGCTGCTTTTCCTTTTCATTGTACGGCTTATTTCGTCGTTATACACATTTTGCATTTAAATAAATAGTATTGTTGGCTATTTAAAACATTATAAAACGTTCTCATAGATTTTGTAAATTTTATATAAATGCCAAAAATATGCAAATTATAACTGTTTATTACTGCTTCAATGCGTTACGTTCGTGCAATATCAAGGCATGCATTCATTCATACCTGCGTATTTTATACACTCAATGACAAAGATATAAGGTATGAAAATAGATTTATGAAAAAAATGCATTTCAAATATACACTCAAATAAAAAAGTTAACATACAAATTAGTAAAACGTGTTATATAAAATTTACAGCTTTTTTCACTAATTTTTAGTACAGAATTGTATTTAGTAAACATTTTGCTATATTCTATATAAAAATTACACATTGTTTACACATTTTCGTTGTTGATTTTAGCAAAATATTTTACTCATTTTTTAAACTCGGATTACAAAATTTATCAAAACTTGATACCAATATTTATTTTATTTTTTTGTGAGCAAAATTTGTTTTTGATGTTGAATAGTTTTAAAAATAACTAACCAACAACTCACACACAATATTAAGTTTTCTTTGATATTCTTGTACTTAATTCTTCTTAGTTTGGACGAGCTTAAAATCATTTATTTATTAATTATTTATTTCCAATAGTTCGTCTGCACATTGGGTGACTTCTCCAAGGAACAATTATTACAATTTGAAAAACTTGTTTTAATAAAAACTTATATACAGTAAGTACATACATATAAGTACATACTCGTATATGTATATAAGTTTTTAATTATTAAAACAAGTTTTTTAAATTGTAATAATTGTTCCTTGAAGAAGTCACAATATGGAGACGAAATATTGGAAATAAATAATTAATAAATAAATGATCTTAATCTTGTTTAAACTAAGAAGAATTGAATATTTTTATGTAACAAAAATTAGGTGATTTTAGCAAATCGTTTTCCATTAAGAGCTTACTAAAATTTTACTAAACTTTAGTACCGTTTACTAGCTTTTCCTACTATTTTCACTTTACAAATAATTACAAACACGTTTTGCATGCCGGAATACCTTGAGCTTCTTGTGGTTGGTGGACGAGAATGAGGCTTAGGTCGAAAGTGCGGCACTCCCTCTAGCGCTGATCCCCACAAGAATTTTTTTCATCTTCTCTTACATTTATCAAAAATTATAGTTTTCTATTTGTAACAACAGTTATGTTTTAATTGCGATCTTAAACCTGACAATTCAAAATGAAATGAGATTAATTAAATTTTTTTTTTTTAATTTCTTCTAATTTCTTGCATTTTCCAAACTCAGTTTAATAATAGTAAAAAATACTAAAAGATACCGCAACATTTGTGAATGTTTCACATGTAATTTTTATTTTTAATCAATACTAAATTTGTGTTTTTGTACATGATATAAAAATAAAGTCCAAATAAATTAAGATCAGTAGTACCCAGTCACAAACACTTAGGCCGAGTTTTTGGGATGTAGATTATCTTTAAACTTAGATTAACCACATTTTTAAATGGAATACTGCTTCTGAAATGTGGTTTATTAAGTTTTATTATGATAAAGACCAAAAATTTAAGCAAGATGAAATGGTTCCGACAAATTTTTGTTAATAATTTTGGAAATGGCAGACAAAATTCGTTACCGGTGTAACTAAACCAGGTTTAACTGACATCCCAAAAACTCGGCCTTAGAATACTATGTAGGTTAAGACCAATGCAAATGTAGTTAAAAACAAATAAAATTTCCCTTAAAGAAAGGGCGAATTACAATTCAGTAAATTAAACTAACATTGTCATTTGTTTTTAATGTTCAAAAAATGAACCGCAATTGTAGTAAAAATGAAGAGGAGAAATTTTAGATAAACTACCTGCAGAAAATAAACTACGCTAGTAAAGTGTCTAAAAAGCGTTTTGCCAGTATTTGTCTTACAATAATTTCAATGGTCTACAGAAAAAATCATTGGCAAAGAATTGGCTGCGACCGCTGTGCCAAAGTTGGGCAAAGTGTTTTACCAGTGCTATCCAGTAAGAAATTACCAACGGCGCAAGAGTCTTACCACTAGTAAAGCATTTATTTTATAAACTTATGATGCTTTGTTTAAAAAAGTTTGTAGTCGGAAGGTTTCGAGTTCGGTCCCGGTTTTAGGCAAACAGTTTTTTTTTTTTGTGATTTTTTTTACAATTTTTAATATTTTTTTCATATAAAATAGATTTTTTTGTTTCACACTCACAATATTTTGTCCGTAAAGACTACTGAATATAACCATTAAATCAACTGAAAATCAGTTAAAAACAGGACTACTTACTTTTCGTTTAAAATAATTGTATTTTTTAGTTTATTTTCAACTGTTGAAAAATTAACTGACAAAATCCATAAAAACAATAGATTGTTTTCGTTTATTTCAATACTCAATATAACATAACAACATTTTGTTTTGAGTAGAAAATTTTAACTGAATATTTTAACTATTACGGAAAGTCCGTTTTTTGTTTATTTTTTTTTGTTGAATAACAGACAGAACGTTAAAAAATATATTTCTTTGTTAATTTAACTGTATATTCCATTGAAACAACTTTACCGATTAAACTTTTAAATAACTGTTGATTTTTTATGGAAAAGTTCTTGTGAGTGCAGGAAAAGCTCTTTTAACTCCAACTTTTTTTTTGTTTTCAGAACGTTGGCAAGTTATTTCCTTGAAACCTTATACAGGTGCTGACGTGTTTGAGCAGCCAACTGTTATCCAGCAATTATCATTCATTTACGTTTGAAGCTATCACACACAGAGAAATAAAGTGCCAACCGAATTGAAAAGTGTATATTAATGGTAACAACTTGTAAATTCAGTTAATAAATACAACGATATTTACATTACATTCCTGAATATTTGAGGTGCTGCTATTAAAATTTTGTTGCATTAACCGAACTTTGTTACGGAAACTAGTGTAAAGTTGTGACAACAGTCTGAAATTCGTAATAACCAAATTTGAGTCGTAGTAAACAAATTTCAGTTCACAACGAATTTCTGTGTATATATGCCTCATCAGATCAGTGGTTAGAGCTGTCGGCTGCCAATCTGGCGGCCAGGGTTCGGATCCCGGAGGGACCAAACAAATTATATTTACATGAACTTTTTTAAATTTTATTTTGGAAAACACATTTTTAGACAAGCTTTTTCATGGTTTAACCAACATTTTTGCAACGTTGCAAGTTTTGTTTCCCCAGTGCTTGTTCGATACTTTTTAAACAGACGGAAATTTTGAGATTCAGAAAGCACTTGTTGCCAGCACTTGTACCACTTGCTAAAGTGTGTTTTTCGTTTTCTGACTGGGTATATATATGAAGCATATATTTATATATAACAAATTGTATACAAATCTATTTAATTATGCCTTTCTATATAAAATTAGATACTAAAGGGTCCGCCAAATAACTTTTTTTTTTTTAAATGCTATAAAAAAAAACTACTGAATATTTTCTCAAATTTCTGTTTTATTTGAAAGTACAATCCTTCCGGTTAATAATGGAAAATAATTTCATTCAAATGGCTGCCTCGGCTGGCCATGCAGTAGCCTACACGATCGGTCCAATTTTTAAGCACATTATCGATTGTGTGCAGCTGTATTTCACCAATGGCTTCACGAATATTGTCCTTTAAAGCGTCAATTGTCTCTGGCTTGTTGGCGTAACACTTATCTTTGACGGCACCCCCACAAATAAGAGCCCAACGGTGTCAAATCGCAGCTCCGAGGTGGCCAAACGACATCAGCTCTGCGGCTGATAATGCGATCTTCAAAAACAGGGCGCAAAACATCGAGTGTAGCTTCGGCTGTGTGGCTGTAGCGCCGTCCTGTTGAAACCAAATATTGCCAATATCCTCTTCTTCAATTTTTGTGAACAAAAATTCGTTCAACATGGCCCGATAACGATCGCCATTGACTGTAACGGCCACTCCTTGCTCATTACCATGATTTTCAAAGTAATGTCGCAATATTTCCCAGCGTTGTTCAAGCGTATACACACCATATTCGTTCAGCGGAAGGATAAAACTAATTATCTGTCAAATCAGACATGATCTAAGTGTTACCATTCACGAAATAAGCACTAGTTGAAAAAAAAAACGTTAGATGGCGGACCCTTATAATATCGGGTCAAAACATTCGGAACTGAGATTGCATTTGAGCTTTTCATTGATTTACTTTCTTTTTGTTACTAATTATTTATTATTTTATCAACCTTATTTATTGTTTTTGTTTAAAAAAGTATAAGAAAAATACTAATTTCGTTAAATAAAAAGAACAAAGTATATATTTATAGTGTAAAAACATTTGCAACTGTCATATTAACGAAGTAATTAATATTGACAAATGTTGGATATAAAATTTTTACCATTTGTAATGTGTAACAACTGTAAGAAGAGATAGAAAAATAACAAATTTTTTAAGAAAATGTCCCAAAGCTGTTCCCCGAGCAGCTAAAATAAAATCCAGCTGGTTTTCAGTCATTTTACACCATTTAAATAAGAGCCCGAGAATATGATCTCAGAAGTTATACATGTACAAGGTGGCGCAAAAGTAATCCTCCTATCAGAAAATGCTATAAGTTTTGCGATTGGTCCCTAATGTCAGTTCTGTTTTGACATTTGTGTAGTAAACACATGCGAAATACACGTTAATAAACAATGTTACGCTACACTGCTCCAGAACGCGGAATATTGGTGACTATTTATTTGACCAATAATCGGTCGGTGACTTTGGCACAACGTGAATTTCGTCGCAGATTTCCCGCCCGTCCAACGCCTACTGGTGAAAAACTGCGACGTTTAGCCGCTCGCCTCGAAGAGACTGGCACAACACGAGATGCTGCCAGGCGTGGCAGACCCCGGAGTAGCCGTTCTGCAGAGAATATTGCTGCTGTAGCCGAGGATTACTGGACTGAGGTTACTGTGAATGGTAAGCGCTACAGAGCAATGATCAACGAGTTCTTTTTGACGCAACTTGATGAATTGGGATTGGAAAACATGTGGTTCCAACAGGACGGTGCAACGGCACACACTGCACGTGCCACAACCGATATGCTGAAGGATGCATTTCCCGGGCGCCTAATCTCCCGTTTTGGCGATTTGCACTGGCCAGCAAGATCGCCTGATTTGACCGCTCCAGACTTCGTTTTGTGGGGCTTTTTGAAGTCGCGGGCTTATGTCAACAAGCCTCAGACTCTTGCAGCTCTTAAAGACAATATCCGTCAAGAATGTGAGGACCTATCGCCGGAAGTTTTGGCCAAAGTGATGAAAAATGCCATAAAAAGGGCTCAAATGACAATCAACTGTGGCGGCGGCCATTTACATGACATCATATTCTCGACTTGATGTAAAAAAATTAAAATACCAAATAAAAATAATCCACAAGAAGAATCAAAGTTTTTCATTTTTTTTTTAAATTACAGCCAAAAAACATTGGAAGGTTATTTTTGCGCCACTTTGTACAAACATGTACATGTTAAAAAAAATTTAAAAATTTGAGTTAACTTTGCTCGCGCCGACCGAAATTGGTCGCCACCACAGAGGAAACACATTTTATGGTTGGATGAGTCTAAATTTAGGTGAGAAGGATATCAAGGCGAAAAATGTAATACCAATTGTAAATATTTTGACCAGCGCTGTATATCGTATCTGATATAATTTGATTCACCATTTTTCGGATCATCATATATCTCCCGTTATATGAAATGAGATATCATTATACATCACATTATTATATTTACTCGGAATGAGCAAACTTTTTATTGGTCGCCAGTTGTATATTAACATTATGTACATAAAATTATAATCAATATGTTAAATTTCATTATACGTACAAACAAAATCGTAACTTTATACATACAAACAGTTGGTTTCTATTCACCTCAGTCTCTCTCAATCTGGTCTCTTTGTATTTGTTCGTAAACTCGTATCGAGCAAATGAAAACATGTTGCAGAAGTTTAAAAATTTAAATTAATTTTTATAATTTTTTTTTTTAAATAATTTAATAAAATGTTTATTTATTTATTTAAAATTTTAATTATAAATAACAAAATACAAGCAAAAAGTGAAGCAACAATTTGTTGTCAACATGTTACATTTAATTTTTAGTGTAAAAAAAAATGTTTATATTTGCTTGCCGACTTCAGCGTGCTTTACCTATGGGAAAATATCCGTCCATTTTACAGGCGGAGATTTGGGCCATCTGTGTCTGTGCAGGGGAATGCCTGCGAAGGGGAACGCTCAGATCTCGCATCTACATTCTTTCTGACAGTCTGGCTGCACTGAGGGCCTTAATGGCTTATAACGTGTCGTCTGGGTTGGTCATGGAATGCATTCAGACTCTTAATAGGCTGGGTAGGGGCAACTCTCTAACCTTGGGTGGATTCCTGGTCCTAATGGACCAGATTGTGTTGCCATCCGCGGGGCCCGAATGTCCTTTATTGGTCCTGAACCATTCTGTGGAATACCTGCGGGGTATGTTAGTGAAAGACTCAGGGCATGAAGAGAGTCTGAATTCTCTGGTTACTGGGAAAACTCTCCTGGTCAGCGCCAGGCTAAGAGATTGATCTCTTTTTCCAGTAGGGGGTCGAGGCGATTCTTGTTGTTTGAAAGGGGGGGGGGGGGTTGAGGACCCTGGCGTTGTACTTAACTGGACACTGTAATCGCAGATACCATCTGCACAGGAAGGGTCAATCGAACACGGATATGTGTAGGTTTTGCGAGATGGTGTCTGAGACCTCGGAGCATGTTCTCTGCGAATGTCCCACGCTTTGTGATAGGAGACTTAGGTTTATAGGTGATCGCTTCATTTCGCCTTCCGACATCGCGAACATTTTGCCTAATAGTATAATTGGCTTTATAGGTAGCTTGAATCTGTAGGTTACTTTAGGCAGCACAAAAGAGAGGCATGGGAAGTGTAGTCTCTCTATTTGTATATACTCTTTGACACAATGCATTTACCGTTTACACCTTCTTCTCACCTCAGCGTTAAGTGTTAATTTGCAGATTTGACAATAGCAATAATTCAGTGAGGCAACGTGCATTGTGAATATTCCCCCATATATATATATCGATCCCCAGTTCTTACTACCTTAACTACGAGGTGTGTTGTAAAGTGTGAGTACAAAATTTAAATTCATATATAACTACTATATGCTGCTGCTTTGTATGCGTTTTCCATTCATATCATTCCACTAGATTGCATACCGATTGCGGCATATTGAATTGAATTGTTTATTTACCTAAGTTGTATTTGTTGTTATTTTTAAAATAAAATTATTTATATTATTACGGATTTCATTAACGAAATTGCCATTTTGCAACTACCATTGATATTATTATTAACTACGTTTTGTAATTCATTTATACTATACTATTGCATATGAGAAATTTCAAAAATTTCCGATACTTTGAGGCCAAATACTTTAAAAACTTTTTTTGTATGACAACCATATTCTATTGTGTATATGTTAGCCGATATTTAAGCATACTAAATATATTTGCGTTAATCATTTATCTTTAACGGAGCAAAAATTGTGGTGGTTTTAAGTTTGAAGCAAATCAAAAATATTAAAATTACAATTTTTGCCTCGCTTTCATTAAAGTTATATCAATTTATCGTATTTTAAAATAGATATTAATTACACCAACAAAAAACATAAAAATACGCTCAAAAATGATTGTTGTTACTTAAAAAGAAAACCGCGTAAAAAACCGCTTAATTTTTAAAAAACGTCATACAATTTTTGTGTTTAAAAATTTTAAAATGCCAGTTTGACTGGGAGATGCTGTTAACTAAGAAACTTACTTCACGCAATACTATAGCAAATTTGAAATATAATTGTTAATGTCAGACGCAAAAAACAATTCCTTATAAGTTTGTGATGTTCATATTCCGCTATTAGTGGTGTACGTACCTCAAAATGTTTAAAATTACACCGTTTTTTAAATACTGTACTTAAAACTCAATTCCATTAAAGAGCGCAAAATCACTTTGAAAAAAAATCTGCTAAAGTTGAAAAATCGCAAAATTTTGGTTTCACTTGTAAACCACCATAAACTTAAACTTTTCACCAAGCAGCGATATGGAAATAACTTTTTTAGAGTCTATGCCATTTGGTATTGTTTAACTCCATTTGGTGTTGGTTTGCATCTGAAAGTAAAAAGTTATGATCAAAATATAAAATAAATAAAAAAGTCTTCAATTTCTTTTCTTAAGTGCAGACTTTTCAATGTGAAATTTTGCATTTCATAGGTATTAAGTATAGTCTACCTAATCCTGTCCTTCGGTGTTCTCAATTCAAAAAAACCCTGAGAAGTAACAGTCATCTAAAGTTAGTTTCAACAGTTGTGGAACGTTTTTGAAATATCTTATATATGTTTCTCAGTTTTGGTAAGTTATCCCACAATTTAGGTAATTTTATTGCAAATATGTTTATTTTATTTGGCCATTATTTAATTTTAATTACTTTATGATAATTATTATTTTTTTAATTTTTAAATATGGCATGCAATATAAAAAGTATTGTTTTAAAATGTATGTTTAATGGGAAATTCCATAAAGTGTTTTAAATATTATTCCTAAAGTATAAAAATTTAAATATTTAAGAAAAACAAGTGAAAGTGTCAAGAAAAATGTTTTTAAACATTTTAGTCAAATTAAATATCAAATATAAATAGTCAAACCCATAAAATGATAAATCCCAACCCTGGCTATTATAATTTCAGCAGTCCTCAAACGTAAAAGTATGTAGGTTGCTCTAATTTACAATACAGTCAATAGCGGTCATTTGCCAGACTTTGATAATGTAGAAGTATTGCAAAGAGAAGAGAATTATAATAGAAGATTTACTTTAGAAATGTAACATATAATTAAAATACCCAAGCTAAGATAATTAACTATAAGAGTGACACTGAAAACTGTGCACAGACCTGTGTTGCCAGGTTTGCTGAACATGAAAACGTCAAATTTTCTACAAAAAATCGTCAAAATCGTTTTCATATTTTGAAAAATCGTCAAAAATCGTCAAAATAAAATATATTTGTTAGAAATATATTTCAATTTTTGTGAACAAAAATTCAATTTTTGTGAACAAAAATTCGTTCAACATGGCCCGATAACGATCGCCATTGACTGTAACGGCCACTCCTTGCTCATTACCATGATTTTCAAAGTAATGTCGCAATATTTCCCAGCGTTGTTCAAGCGTATACACACCATATTCGTTCAGCGGAAGGATAAAACTAATTATCTGTCAAATCAGACATGATCTAAGTGTTACCATTCACGAAATAAGCACTAGTTGAAAAAAAAACGTTAGATGGCGGACCCTTATAATTCGGAACTGAGATTGCATTTGAGCTTTTCATTGATTTACTTTCTTTTTGTTACTAATTATTTATTATTTTATCAACTTTATTTATTGTTTTTGTTTAAAAAAGTATAAGAAAAATACTAATTTCGTTAAATAAAAAGAACAAAGTATGTATTTATAGTGTAAAAACATTTGCAACTGTCATATTAACGAAGTAATTAATATTGACAAATGTTGGATATAAAATTTTTACCATTTGTAATGTGTAACAACTGTAAGAAGAGATAGAAAAATAACAAATTTTTTAAGAAAATGTCCCAAAGCTGTTCCCCGAGCAGCTAAAATAAAATCCAGCTGGTTTTCAGTCATTTTACACCATTTAAATAAGAGCCCGAGAATATGATCTCAGAAGTTATACATGTACAAGGTGGCGCAAAAGTAATCCTCCTATCAGAAAATGCTATAAGTTTTGCGATTGGTCCCTAATGTCAGTTCTGTTTTGACATTTGTGTAGTAAACACATGCGAAATACACGTTAATAAACAATGTTACGCTACACTGCTCCAGAACGCGGAATATTGGTGACTATTTATTTGACCAATAATCGGTCGGTGACTTTGGCACAACGTGAATTTCGTCGCAGATTTCCCGCCCGTCCAACGCCTACTGGTGAAAAACTGCGACGTTTAGCCGCTCGCCTCGAAGAGACTGGCACAACACGAGATGCTGCCAGGCGTGGCAGACCCCGGAGTAGCCGTTCTGCAGAGAATATTGCTGCTGTAGCCGAGGATTACTGGACTGAGGTTACTGTGAATGGTAAGCGCTACAGAGCAATGATCAACGAGTTCTTTTTGACGCAACTTGATGAATTGGGATTGGAAAACATGTGGTTCCAACAGGACGGTGCAACGGCACACACTGCACGTGCCACAACCGATATGCTGAAGGATGCATTTCCCGGGCGCCTAATCTCCCGTTTTGGCGATTTGCACTGGCCAGCAAGATCGCCTGATTTGACCGCTCCAGACTTCGTTTTGTGGGGCTTTTTGAAGTCGCGGGCTTATGTCAACAAGCCTCAGACTCTTGCAGCTCTTAAAGACAATATCCGTCAAGAATGTGAGGACCTATCGCCGGAAGTTTTGGCCAAAGTGATGAAAAATGCCATAAAAAGGGCTCAAATGACAATCAACTGTGGCGGCGGCCATTTACATGACATCATATTCTCGACTTGATGTAAAAAAATTAAAATACCAAATAAAAATAATCCACAAGAAGAATCAAAGTTTTTCATTTTTTTTTTAAATTACAGCCAAAAAACATTGGAAGGTTATTTTTGCGCCACTTTGTACAAACATGTACATGTTAAAAAAAATTTAAAAATTTGAGTTAACTTTGCTCGCGCCGACCGAAATTGGTCGCCACCACAGAGGAAACACATTTTATGGTTGGATGAGTCTAAATTTAGGTGAGAAGGATATCAAGGCGAAAAATGTAATACCAATTGTAAATATTTTGACCAGCGCTGTATATCGTATCTGATATAATTTGATTCACCATTTTTCGGATCATCATATATCTCCCGTTATATGAAATGAGATATCATTATACATCACATTATTATATTTACTCGGAATGAGCAAACTTTTTATTGGTCGCCAGTTGTATATTAACATTATGTACATAAAATTATAATCAATATGTTAAATTTCATTATACGTACAAACAAAATCGTAACTTTATACATACAAACAGTTGGTTTCTATTCACCTCAGTCTCTCTCAATCTGGTCTCTTTGTATTTGTTCGTAAACTCGTATCGAGCAAATGAAAACATGTTGCAGAAGTTTAAAAATTTAAATTAATTTTTATAATTTTTTTTTTTAAATAATTTAATAAAATGTTTATTTATTTATTTAAAATTTTAATTATAAATAACAAAATACAAGCAAAAAGTGAAGCAACAATTTGTTGTCAACATGTTACATTTAATTTTTAGTGTAAAAAAAAATGTTTATATTGCTTGCCGACTTCAGCGTGCTTTACCTATGGGAAAATATCCGTCCATTTTACAGGCGGAGATTTGGGCCATCTGTGTCTGTGCAGGGGAATGCCTGCGAAGGGGAACGCTCAGATCTCGCATCTACATTCTTTCTGACAGTCTGGCTGCACTGAGGGCCTTAATGGCTTATAACGTGTCGTCTGGGTTGGTCATGGAATGCATTCAGACTCTTAATAGGCTGGGTAGGGGCAACTCTCTAACCTTGGGTGGATTCCTGGTCCTAATGGACCAGATTGTGTTGCCATCCGCGGGGCCCGAATGTCCTTTATTGGTCCTGAACCATTCTGTGGAATACCTGCGGGGTATGTTAGTGAAAGACTCAGGGCATGAAGAGAGTCTGAATTCTCTGGTTACTGGGAAAACTCTCCTGGTCAGCGCCAGGCTAAGAGATTGATCTCTTTTTCCAGTAGGGGGTCGAGGCGATTCTTGTTGTTTGAAAGGGGGGGGGGGGGGGGGGTTGAGGACCCTGGCGTTGTACTTAACTGGACACTGTAATCGCAGATACCATCTGCACAGGAAGGGTCAATCGAACACGGATATGTGTAGGTTTTGCGAGATGGTGTCTGAGACCTCGGAGCATGTTCTCTGCGAATGTCCCACGCTTTGTGATAGGAGACTTAGGTTTATAGGTGATCGCTTCATTTCGCCTTCCGACATCGCGAACATTTTGCCTAATAGTATAATTGGCTTTATAGGTAGCTTGAATCTGTAGGTTACTTTAGGCAGCACAAAAGAGAGGCATGGGAAGTGTAGTCTCTCTATTTGTATATACTCTTTGACACAATGCATTTACCGTTTACACCTTCTTCTCACCTCAGCGTTAAGTGTTAATTTGCAGATTTGACAATAGCAATAATTCAGTGAGGCAACGTGCATTGTGAATATTCCCCCATATATATATATCGATCCCCAGTTCTTACTACCTTAACTACGAGGTGTGTTGTAAAGTGTGAGTACAAAATTTAAATTCATATATAACTACTATATGCTGCTGCTTTGTATGCGTTTTCCATTCATATCATTCCACTAGATTGCATACCGATTGCGGCATATTGAATTGAATTGTTTATTTACCTAAGTTGTATTTGTTGTTATTTTTAAAATAAAATTATTTATATTATTACGGATTTCATTAACGAAATTGCCATTTTGCAACTACCATTGATATTATTATTAACTACGTTTTGTAATTCATTTATACTATACTATTGCATATGAGAAATTTCAAAAATTTCCGATACTTTGAGGCCAAATACTTTAAAAACTTTTTTTGTATGACAACCATATTCTATTGTGTATATGTTAGCCGATATTTAAGCATACTAAATATATTTGCGTTAATCATTTATCTTTAACGGAGCAAAAATTGTGGTGGTTTTAAGTTTGAAGCAAATCAAAAATATTAAAATTACAATTTTTGCCTCGCTTTCATTAAAGTTATATCAATTTATCGTATTTTAAAATAGATATTAATTACACCAACAAAAAACATAAAAATACGCTCAAAAATTAATGTTGTTACTTAAAAAGAAAACCGCTTAAAAAAAACCGCAAAATTTTAAAAAACTTCTTACAATTTTTGTGTTTAAAAATTTTAAAGTGCCATTTTGACTGGGAGATGCTGTTAACTAAGAAACTTTCTTCACGCAATACTATAGCCAATTTGAAATATAATTGTTAATGTCAGACGCAAAAAACACATATTTTCAAAAAAAGTAAGTCAAATCCTTATAAGTCTGTGATGTTCATATTCCGCTATTAGTGGTGTACGTACCTCAAAATGTTTAAAATTACACCGTTTTTTAAATAATGTACTTAAAACTCAATTCCATTAAAGAGCGCAAAATCACTTTGAAAAAAAATCTGCTAAAGTTGAAAAATCGCAAAATTTTGGTTTTACTTGTAAACCACGTTACAACTTTTCATAAAGCAGCGATATGGAAATAACTTTTTTAGTAAAGTCTATGCCATTTGGTATTGTTTAACTCCATTTGGTGTTGGCTTGCATCTGAACTTTAAAAGTTATGATCAAAAATTTAAATGAGTATAAAGTCTTCAAGTTCTTTTCTAAGGTGCAGAGTTTTCAACGTGAAATTTTACATGTCACGAAATTTTGCTTCTGTCCATCTGTGTTCTCAATTCAAAAAAACCTTGAGAAGTAACAGTCATCTAAGTTAGTTTCAACAGTTGTCGAACGTTTTTGAAGTATCTTATATATGTTTCTCAGTTTTGGTAATTTATCCCACAATTTAGGTAATTTTATTGCAAATATGTTTATTTTCTTTGGCCATTATTTAATTTTAATTGCTTTATGATAATTATAATTTTTTTAATTTTTAAATATGTCGTGCAATATAAAAAGTATTGTTTTCAAATGTATGTTTAATGGGGAATTCCATAAAGTGTTTTAAATATTATTCCTAAAGTATAAAAATTTAAATATTTAAGAAAAACAAGTGAAAGTGTCAAGAAAAATGTTTTTAAACATTTTAGTCAAATTAAATATCAAATATAAATAGTCAAACCCATAAAATGATAAATCCGAAGCCTGGCTATTATAATTTCAGCAGTCCTCAAACGTAAAAGTATGTGGGTTGCTCTAATTTAAATAGCGGTCATTTGCCAGAATTTGATAATGTAGAAGTATCAATAGAAGATTTACTTTAGAAATGTAACATATAATTAATATACCCCAAGCTAAGATAATTAACTATAAGAGTGACACTGAAAACTGTGCACAGACCTGTGTTGCCAGGTTTGCTGAGCATGAAAACGTCAAACTTTCTACAAAAAATCGTCAAAATCGTTATCATATTTTGAAAAATCGTCAAAAAATCGGAAAATAAAATATATTTGTTAGAAGAGGGATAGAGTTTTAATAAAAAATAAAATACAATAATGATATTCACATTTCAAATGTTAACGTGCTATCGTTGTAAGTAATATTACACGATTTTATATATTATATATATATTTTATATTTTATATATATATTATATTATTATATTATATATTACAACGATATTCATATTTATAAAATGTTGAAAGATCAAATAAATACAACTTTAAATGGAACAAATTTTACCACCTGAACTGTTTATGACTTATATCTACATAATTCTGTGAACAACACTTCAGTAGCACAACTTTTTTAAGTCTTAAACTCTTTTACAACATTTGGAAATCCTTTAACAATAAGTCTGTTCGATTACTTTTTCAGTAAAGTTCAGTAAAAAATATTCAATAACAAAATTACAAAGAGTAAGACAAATTTACAAAAAGTAAACGAACGGAAAATTTGTAAGAATCAGTAAAATATATAAAACAGTTGGTTTTAAAAAAAGAAATTAACTGGTCATTATGGAAAAGATAAAACTTAATTGAAATTGTCCACCAAAAAGAAATTAAAATGTTTTTTAACTTCTTCCTTAGTTAATTCTTTAATATTTTTTACTTTAAATCCATATACAATTATAATTTAATATATTATTTGCTTTTGTTTACTAACAATACAAGCATATTTTTTCAATCATATGTTTCTTTCTTCTTACATATTTTTACTGGCAAAAATGTATCCAGTAAAAACTTGTAAGTTCTTTGGCATCAAACTGTCACTTTACTTTTTCTTTTTACCAGTTTTTACTGAGTGTTTGTGTAAACGAACACCTTCCAGTAAAAACTTGTACACATTTTTGTGTTATCGAACTTAATGTTATATATTTTAATTATTAAATTTTGTCACTTTATTTATATTCTTAGGCCTGTTTTTTAAGCACCGGATTTATTTTGTTTCATTTAAACTTGTATATATTTGATCTTTCAACGTTTTATAAATATTAATATTCGGGCTAGAGATCTGTTTGTTTCGCAAAAAAGCACATTAATTTTTTTAATATCATTTTTTATTTTATTTTAATTTACGTCTAACACTAATTAAAAATTTTTCCTAAAATATAAACACATAAACTCAATTAGGCTAAACCCATAATGAATTTATAAAAAATAAATCCGGTTTGGATAAAGTTTTATTTAATTCATTTTTTCAAAACTGTATTTGTATAAAGGTTAGATTTCGATAAAAAAAAGCAATATAAATTTAATAATAACTGACATATTGAACTATTATCAAAAAATTGTCATTTTGAAAGCAAAAATCGTCCCAATCGTCCTTTAGTTATTTTGGGTATTAAAAATCGTTTAAATGACGATAAATCGTCAAGCCTGGCAACACTGGCACATACGTTTAGGCATATAATAAACAAGACAAAGCTTAAAACTAATGAGTGCAGTACAAAATACTTAACCGTGTGGTTGTTTGATTGTTTTGAATGTTGTAACTCATTGTAAGTGAAAAAGATATAGGATTAAGAAGAAAAAGCATTCTAGTTGAGAAATGAATTGTGCATTGGTATTAGTTAATTCTGTCTCTTCTGATCGAAACAATACTTGTGCACTCATAATAATCCATGCTTAAAAATACAAATATATTTTTCGTAAATTTTTTTTCGTAGAATGTACAAACATTTTGTTTATATTACAAAACTTTTGTATAAAACAAATTATATAAATTTACAAATTTCGTAAAAAATACAAACATGATTTCGTAATATTTTTTTAGTACATTGTACAAAAATTTGTAATGTTACAAATATTACATATGGATGTTGATGTTGTTAGAGGTCGGATTTGCAATCAGAAGGTTGCGAGTTCAACTCCTGGCCAGGACAAATTTTTTTTTTTTTTTTTAGTTTTTATATTTATTTTGTTTATTAACGTTTTTAAAATTTCTATGTTTTCTTTTTTTATTTCATTATTACTATTTTTGTGTGGATATTTTGTATTTTGTTTAATAAAGAGGATCCTAAAACAAGTTAAAGAGGACCCGAAAACACTACTTCCACTTTATTTGCCGGGTTTAGTATGAAATTCAAGAAAACAAATATTTAAAAAGACAAAATATTTAATAATAAAATGCAATTAGTTTGAAATTGTTATTTAAGTTTTTTATTATTATTATTTTTTTATTTTGTTTTTTAATAGATTAGTTGATATATTTATAAAAAAATTATATTATTTTATTTAGTTCAATAAACATAATAAATATATTTAATTGGCATTTTACCTTTTTTGTTAAATATTTGTAGCATATTTTTCTAGTTTTCATAAAAATTTCATAATATTTTCGACTTAAGTTCCTTTTAAGTTTGTTGTATTGCATCAGCTACTTTGGTGCAAATGGTAGAGGGGTCTACTTCAACACAGCAGGACGTCACTGAAATCGTGAGTTCGATTCTGGTGTGGCACCATTACATTTTTTTTTTTTTAATTTTAAAATAAACCCGTAAGGTATGCACCACATTTTTATTTAAAAAAAGTTTTTACAAAACTTTACGAAATGTGATTTGTATATTTTACAAATTTTTTCGTAATGTCAAAATAACCAAAACTTTCGTAAAATGAACAACGGTTTTCGTGTATTTTACCTATAGATTATTATGAGTGTGTGTACGTAGTGTGACCGAACTCCACTTTAGCCACAGTCATCGATGTGTCGACCGTGGCTGAACTCGTTAAGAGGTGAGATTACGATGCATAGCTTGATGCTAAGGCAGTGAGTTCAAATACTAGTACGACACCAAAAAATAAAAAGTTTTTCATATAGAGCAAATTAACAATATAAAATACTTTGTTCAATTGACACATAAATTAACCATTGACGAGTCCCAGGAGGGGAACGAAACTGCGGCAGTCTGGTGTATCCCTTGTGTCCGTAAAAATTTTTCAATAACAATGTTTTTTTTCTTCTTCTTCCTGTAAAGAGACTAACTAAAGAAAGAAAATGTTTTTTGTTTATATTTTATGCTTTTTACTATATATCCTCTTTACAGTTTCCTCTTTAAACTTTTGTGATAAAAAAAAAACTCTTTTGATCGTGACTTTAATACACATGTTTAAACTTTCAAATTTGAAAGCTTGGCACAATGCCAGTGCTGCTACCTAATTTTGTATTATATTTTCTGGATGACTTGGTGTGTTGCCATTAAGAATATACATATGTATATTAACATTAACAATGTCTGAAAAAAAATTGAGTTTCTGCAAAAAAAAAAATTGATTTGCAACCATAGTAGATTGTTTAGGTTGTAACATTCTGATAGTTGGTGTGACAATGCAATTAAATCCTTATTACACAAAAAATAAAAAATATTATTTCTTCTAACATTTCTTCTGAAATATTATTTCTTCTAACATTTTTTTTAGTTTTGTTTTGACAGAAATTTCAAACATTTAAATTTTGATTTTAAAAATTCAACAAACAAAAAATGTTGAATATTTTCATTTAACTAATTTCATTTAAATTAAGTAATTTTGTTTGCTGAATGTAGCAAATCGGTTTTGAAATACATTCACAAAAATTTTACTAAAACTAAGTAGTGGCTACTATCTACTTCTACAAATTTTATCGTATGTGCTTTATGTTTTTATATATAAATTAGTGTTAGTATGAGTATGTATGTATATGTGTGTGACAATAAATGTGTGTGACAATAATGTTTTCTATTTTGGCGTGTTCCCAAAAGTGAATCTTTAAATTTTGTTTTGTTTTTGTTTATTTTGTGTTACACTGATCTACACGATATCAATTTGTGTATTATATACTTTTGTATATTCTAATTTAAGTTTTCCTGAAGATGCCATCCCATGGATGGAGAAATATATTAAAAATAAATATAAAAGTATTTTATTAAAATCCTAGACCTCGAGGTTGACTATTTATTTATTTAATTGTATTTCTTTTATATATCGTTATACTTTTTAAGAACAGTGTACTTCATATACTGCAGTAAGTAATTTGCTTATTGAATGAACAATTAAATAAATAATTGTTGTTCTTGTGGTATTTTTGGTGTATAAACTATGTGTGCGTGGAGTATGTAACGTGTTTTATATATAAAATAATGCAAATTTGTTTGTAATACATGGAGTATGAGTGCTAATAACAATCATACGCACTAGGGTGCATATTTTAATTACAATATGAATCATACGCATATATTTGAGTTACAATATGATAGATAAATATTTAAAAATAAGTCAATCATAAGCAAATTCATTTGAAATTTTTATCTCTCTCTAAATAAATAAAATTTCACTATTAACGGGTGATTACTATTAAATGAGTTTTTTTTTAGTGCTGTCATTTAAGTATTTGCTAATCAATTGAGTTGGTTTACATCTTAAAATAATATCTAAAGTCTTCACTTTCAATTTTATATAACTTTAAATTTTTAACGTGCAAAAACTAGTTACAGAAAAGAATTTTCGAAATTTTTCTTTGTAAATTTCAACAAAAAAATTAAATCAATAGATATAAATTTATTGTGCACCAATTTCAGATGAAATTTATTATGATTTCTGTATGTTAAGAAAGAGCTAAATCACACAAAATTAAATTATAAAACATATTTGCATAAATAGCAATATTGCATATATAGACCCAAATTTAAAGACTCAGAGTTTGCGAAATATGGTTAAAGTAAAGGGTCCGCAAAATAACTTTTTTTTTTTGAACTCCTGAACGAATTGGACTTTGTATGGCGTCATACCAAGGTCTTTATGCAAAATTCGTCTCAATGATGTCTCCGAAATGTTCAATTGTTGAGAACGACGGTGAATTGATGTTGATGGCGCTTCTCGCACACTTTCTGCCACAGCAGCAATATTCTCGGGTGTACGCACTGTTTTTGGCTTTTCAAGCTTTGGTTTATCGGTGAGGATGCCAATTTCGTTCACTTTTTTCACAAGATAACGAACACACGGACCATATTCGTTCAGCGGAAGGATACAACTTATTATCTGTCAAATCAGACATGAGCTAAGTGTTACCATTCACGAAATAAGCACTAGTTGAAAAAAAAATGTTAGATGGCGGACCCTTTATTACACTATTTTAAAAAGTTGCATTGCAAATCAATTTAAAAAAATTGCAAAGCGTTCGATAAAATTTAATAAAATCGTAGTTCTTCTGCAGGTAGCAAATTACTACAAAATATTTTTTATTTTTAAAAGGAGAATGTTATTTCCCACATGGAAATTTTTTATTTATTTTATTTTTTTTTTAATCATTGAGTTCTATTATTATTATTCCTGAAGACACTTAAACAACTCTTAAAAATTAAATATTACTGGCTTTGCACAATTTCAAGACAGCAGGGATTTGCCAGTTAGGATTTCTAAGAATGAGCAAAACTTAAAAGATTGATTTTAAAAAATTCTTAAAAATGCAAACCAACGGATTTTATGAAATTTGGCATAAAGATTGTATATGGTATTGCTAGAAAAACCTTCAAAAAAGTTCAATCAATATATATTGAAGTTAAGGTGCATTTGCGATCAATTTCGTATTTTTCGAAAAACGAAAATCCCCATATCTTCTTTACTAAAAGCACAAAAACCGTAATAATCTTGGTAAGATAAATAGTTTATTCCTAAAGTTATTAATTTTTAAGGATTAGTTTTTGAGATTCGCTCTTAACCTATTTTGGAACAAATTGCTTAAACTAAGAAACGAAAAAAAAGTTGGTAGAAGAACATATTGTTTATTTTTGTTCAGAACAAGTGGTATAAATTTCTTGCAAAATCGCTTAGGCCGGTTTGAGGGTTAATCTTACAAATTTGTTACTTTGACTAAAACAGCTCATCTTTACATTCATCATTCTTCTTTGGATTTCAACAATAAATAATTAAATTAATCATAAACTATTTAAGCTTAACTTAATATTTGCAATATAATGTGCAAAAGTTTTATTAAATTTTGAAAATCTTTTTTTTTCAATGTCGGCTATTAACTTACATCTGATAAAAAGACTATATGTTTCAAATACTACAATGATTTTCTACCAAATGATAATTAATTTATATTTCCGTAATAAATTTTGGGTGATATTTCTTCCAAATGCTTATTGGATTCCTGGTATTGCAAGGAAGTAGTAAATTTAACTTTTTTAGTTTTACACTTTAAAAT
This sequence comes from Delia radicum, assembly GCA_021234595.1. NCBI lineage: Eukaryota > Metazoa > Arthropoda > Insecta > Diptera > Anthomyiidae > Delia > Delia radicum. The sequence goes on along the minus strand of CM037854.1, from coordinate 16,114,777 downwards.
TATTTGTATTTTAAAGTTATATTACTGTGCATAAACTAGACATTCTAATCAACAAATTTGTATATTAAATTGGCAAAGCTACACACAGGCCAAATATAAATTGGAATTCAATGAATACCATTAAAAGCCTTTCCCTTTGATTCTTATTCGATAGTAAGCACGTTCTCTTTATAATTAAAGCAAATTAACTATTCTTGTCATAAAATGACAATAATGGTAACAAAAAATTATAACTTTGCCCAAAAATAAATTTTTTCTCAATAATTGGTAATAGTTACAACCGTCTTAAAAATATATTTCGGCCACTTAAACCTATTCGTTAATTCTGAATATAAAAATATTATTCAACTCAACAAAAAATTATACTTGAAACTAAATTATTTGCTTTTTTAAAATGTCAAAAATAAAGAAAAAAATTTTTATTTTTAAATAAAACTATGATTAAATGTGAAAAATTTATGGCTTTCGTTGAAACATCAATATACACCAGAAATGTATTGGATTTTCGATTATAGTTTATAAATATTGGAATGAGAAATAGAAACACATAAATCATATTTTACAGGAATTTTCCGCAGTTTGTTTGGAACTTAATTGGAGGATTCTGAAAATATATCAAAAGCGTCTCTATTTTCTGATTGATAGAATTTCTTTGCTGATGCTGATTTACAAGTGATGATTTTCCTAAAACTACAGAAGAAATTAAAACTTAAAGTAATTTTCTGAAGGAATCAGCTGCGATTCTTTTCAAATGTTCCTCTGTAGATTTTACAAAGATAAGGATATTAATTTAAAACGAAATCGGCAAAAAAGTTTCCTTAAATTAAGGACTTTGATAAGACGTTTGTTTCAAAATATTTTTCATTTTTAAATATATACAAATCACAGCTCAGTTTTAGGTAAACGTTCGCTAAAAAAAATCCAGAAATTTCAAACTAAAATTGCTTAGGATCTATTCCGCACTGATAATAATCCATGCGTAAAATTACCAAAAAATGTCAAAATAACCAAATTTTTTGTAAAATAAACGAAAATTTGTAAATTTTACGAAAGTTTTTGTAGTTTTGACAATAGTTTCGTATTTTTATGCATGGATTATTATGAGTGCGGGAAAACTATAATTTTCAACTTTAATTGTCCATTTAGTTTCACAGACATTAATTTAATGTGATGATAGATTTTGGGCGAATTACAAGCATTTTTCTTTATCAAAACTTAAAATTAATCCCAAAAACTTTAATCTTTCACCAATATTGGTTTTTACACAGACTTTAATTTTATAGCATTTACTACTACTATAAAGTATTTAATTTCATTGCAATAAATAGAGTTTTAGAAACAATTGCTTTAAATCTTTGCTTTTATATGTACTATAGTTTGTAAAAAATTTAAATTTGTATATTTTGTGTTAATTAATAAAAATACAAAAACATATATTCTAAATAGGAAATGTCTGCATGTGCAACAATATTTTTTTAATCATTCTAATAGAAAACTTGGTTACAACTATCGAATTAACTATAGATTTTTAAGATAGTACTTGTGACTATCAAAATTCGGTTGGCAAAAAATTTGGTTGGAGCAACAACACTTTTTTCTGTGTGTATTGAAAATGTTCTGAAATATTTAGAATAGAACATCAAAGTTTAACTACTTAGTATAATGGAAAAATCCAAATAACTGGTTGCAGAACAATTTATACTGTATTATAACATGTTCTAATTTATGTTCTGCAACTGGTTCTTTTTATATGGAAATTGTCCTATTTGCAATAGGTTCTTTACCTTCAAACAAGAGCAGGTTGCTTTAAAACCGGTTCTAGAACAGTTATATAACTAGTTCTGGGACAGTGATACATTACATTTCAACTCCGAGGCACCTGTTTTAGAACCGGTTCCATCTAACTGGTGGTAAAAGAAATTGTTCTAGCACAGGTTCACAAGTAATTTGTTTATACATGCTTGAAATTCTTAATTAAAAAAATTTTCTCTTCATATACAAAAAATGTCTCTGCAATACATATTTTCTAAGAGATTTGGGTACGCTGTTGTTCTAAATTGCAGTTTCTGAAAACTTACCCTTGTAATAATAGATTTTGTGGTTAATTTTGTCACAAATATGAGTGATATATAACAATCTGTTTTTAAAATCACTCATACGCCTACATATACTTTTTTTACATTGTTAAATTTAAAAAACCATTATATTTAAATGTATTTTTATTCACTTTAAACTCTTTATTTAAATCTTTATTCATATTTTATCATTTTTATTATTCTTCTCGTAAATCATACAATGCTCTAGATAGAAAAATATTTTGTAAAAATTATTAAGAAGTATTAAAGTGCATTCATCTCTCTAAGGATGTAGGTTGATAAAAATTGTTTTAATAATATCGATAAAAGGATGAAATAAATAAAAATAAAATAAAATGAAAATTTGAAATTGCATTCTGAAGTAAGCAAGGCAACTATGCAAGTCAGGAAAAAACACATGAAAATATAAAATTAAAAATTCTACCCTATTTTCGTTTACTTTACTTACTTTTAGGTATATTTTTTATATCCCTAAAATTTCTTTAATACATTTTCCATTAACTTAGTAGGAAAACATCTTAAACAAAGACTTTAAATGTATAGAAAATTGCCACAATTACTGAGTATATAATAGTATACACACATACTTAATATACCATGGTATATATTCTCAGGAGATGTAAAATAATTTTTAACTTAAATAGAAAAAGTAATTCGCCTGCTAGAGAAAATGCTGCGACAAAGACACAAGACAATTTAAACAATGTTTTTGTGTAAAAGAAAAGAAGCAATAAAACTAACTTTGGGGAGCCGCAAATCAGCTTAAAATATTTTTAAACTATTTAAATAAGGAAACATTTTTATGAACACATTTACATAGATATAATAATTGTAGTCTAAAGTTAAGACACACTTAAAACAAAAAATTTGCTACTACTTTTTTTTAAAGCTAACAAAAGATTTATTACAAGTGTATAGAAATTTAATATAAAAGGTTTTGTTAAGTTCTAATAAAGTAATATTAATAATTTATTTAATTTTAATCAATTTTAGGTTTAATAACACTAGTTTACAGCCAGCATTTATTGAACACAAAAATCGCATTCAAAATCAACGCAATTCCTTCCCTATGTACATATTGATTAAAAACAACCCAGCAAAATTTTTTTTGAACAGATTACCTCTGAACTTGTTCTAAAACAACTTCTTTTACCACCGGTAACATGGAACCGGTTCTAGAACAGGTTCCTGGGAGTCGAAATATAATGTGTCACTGCCCCAGAACCAGTTCTATAACTGGTTCTAGTACAGGTTCTAAAGCAACCTGCTCTTGTTTGGAGGTAAAGAACCTATTGCAAATATGACAAACTCCATATAAAAAGAACCAGTTGCAGAACAGAAATTAGAACCTGTTATAATACAATATAAGTTGTTCTGCAACCAGTTATTTGGATTTTACTATTTTACTGGGAATTTTCTAAAGTTTGTGTCATATTTAAGAAAATATGGAATAAAAAACTCATATATACTAGATTTCCAAATTGATGTTGCCGTCGGTGGAGATCGAACTTGGAACAATTTTATCGTTGACATTCCTCCAATCACGGAAATTGTTGATTATATTAAAAAGTTGTATCAAACAAGGGGTTTATGGTCGTATATGACTCATACATGACCATATATTTTATATTAGAGTAAGTGCAGGTAATGTGGTATAGGCTGTTAATGTGGTATAGTAGCTTATCTCTAAAGCTAACAATATAAGAATAACGGAAACAAGATTAATAGTTTGCTGCTCTCAGAGAATTAAGAGAGCAACAATCTATTTCATTTTTGCAAGTCATTAGGGGAGTCAGTTGAAAAATTTGCCGTGGTGTGTGATCGACTTTTTTTTTGGTTGGTGTTAAAAAATAAGTTTTTCTTTTAAAGGTGAATTTTAAAGTTCTTAAGTTAAAGATTAAAATAATTGGTAAGTACTAACTAAGCGAAGAGTACATGCAATTGCTCCATATATGTAGTAGTTTTTTTAAATATATAAATATCTTCATAAAACACAAGTGCAGCTATTGTGGTATAGTTTGAGGCTGCTAATTTGGAATAATGTACCACATTACCTCCAAAAAAAAAACCAGAATGCCCAAAAAAGGTGAAATAAGGAAATGGGTAGCAGAGGATATGAAAAGAGCTATACAGGCTGTTCGCGATGGTAAAATCGGTATTATCTTGGCTTCACAAAAATTTGGTGTACCCCACACAACTTTACAACGAAATGCAACACTATACCAAATTACCAGCATATGGTGTACCACATCACCTGCACATTTTTTAAAGTCGTGTTTAAGGGGATTTGCGATATTTTCTTAAATATGTCAGAAAATGTGGGTTTGACTATTTTCGCAAATGGTTTCCTGGAAGCCTAACACATGTAGCATGTGGATGGTTAAATCATATTTTAATCGGACGAAAACTAAAAATTTGGCAATCTAAAAACGAATAGGTATACCACATTACCCGCACTTACTCTGTATATGATATTTCGCATATTTTTTAAATACTTATATGATTTTTATTGTTTGTGTCTGAAGTCCTATTAAATTGAAGGGCTTATGGTAAAAACATGACAAGCCACATTTTATGTGTAGTTTGTTTTCGCCTTTTAAAGTTTAAAAAAATTCAAAAATTATGACGTTTGCAGGACGTTTATACTCTAGGTACTACTTGTAATAAGTGTTCAAGCAAGCCTTCTATCAAATATTAATCAATGGAAGTATAGAAAACAGCGAAAAACCATAAAACAATAAATGTGGCTTATCAAGTTCTTACAATATGGCCTTCAATTAAAAACTATTGAATGATTAGTATCTATTTTATTGCGTAAAAAAAATGATTTAACAGTTTTTTTATTTAATCGGACTTCAGAGCCAAACAACAAGAATTGAAAACCAATTCTTGCAAATTAATATGTCTATTACTTAGCCCTATATTGCATTGAACTGTGGTCCCAAACACATTTTTGGTACCACAACTAAACTAATTTTTAAACTCCTCTAAATTGTTTTTTCCCTTTTTTTTTTAACATCAACCAATCTAAAGAAACTATTTTAAAATAAAATGTTCCGATTGTGAAAGGCGTGGTAGAGAAGAATGAGTGTATTTTCTAAAAATCATAACTACATTGTAAATTTTCAATTTTCTGAATCAGACTGCGCAGTTTCTGGTATTGAACCTTCGTCAGTGTCCCTGTTTTTTTTTTTTTTTTTAATAATATAATATTTGTTATGTTTTCATTTGTTCGATTGCGTCTATATAAAATTTTCTGTGCAATCACTGACCGGGTATAGATAAACTGATTTCTAATGCCACATGCACTCGCACTACACGTTAGACAGAGCGCTTTAGCGCACTGATCTATCGTCAGGTCGAGTTTTGTTAATAAATGTTATTGGAGGTGTATTTAAGCCTTAATTATTAAATCTTAAATCTAACTTGTTTTCAAATTTCTTTTTCTTTTAAATTACAATTAAAAAAAAAAAATCGTTTCGCAATTACCAAGTTTATATCAAATAGAGAGTTGTTCTACTTTTAATATAGGAAAAAAACAAAGAGCTTATGTAAATGTTTTTCTACGCACCGAGACTCTTCTCTGCATAATATTAATTCATTTTTGCATAGAACCAATGGAGTTCCATTTGATCTTGACCATTGAAAATTTTCATTAAACTACTGCAAGATCTCATAAAATTATATGCGAAATATAATTTTATATAATAATATTTGCATTCACTCAATAAAGAAGCTTCATTAAAAAAGAAATTTAATAAAAGTATAAAGCTTTTTATTAATTGTAATAAATTATTCGATCACTGTGTGAAGAAAAGTTTCGTTAGTTTACTAAAAACTTTAAATTATTCAGTTTGCCAAAAAAAGAAGAAAAATCCAAAAGAGGGCTGAAAGTTGCAACTAAAACAAATTCTGCATTTATTTCACATTTCAATTGTTCAGGAATATAACGTAGATTTGATTGCGGGTAATGTGGAATAGTGTTCCACATTACCCGACTACTCCGCATTACCTTCCATGTTTGAGCAGTGTGGGTACCTAGCTTTTTCGTGTATAACTTTTTTTGCAATAAAGCACACAGTTTGACAACAAATCAGGTTATATGTTACCATTTATTTTGTAAATTTCTCATCAATACTTTGGCGGAAAGCTACAAAAATATAATAGTCATTCCACATTACCCGAACTTACTCTATCTAAAAATATTCAGCATTAATCATACGTCTAGTGGTACACACAAAAATTAGTCTATTAAATACAATTAAATTTAATTTTTATTAAATAAATGTACAAAATTTCTTCTAATTCATCATTAAATATTCTCTTCTACAAATTAATTTTTGTTATATTTTAAAACCACAAATATAAATTAAATTTTCTACCATATGTTTTCACTTATCACGTCCTCTATATAAATTTCTTCATATTTTTCTACTTCAACAATAAACGAGTTTGTGTGTGTTAGTGTAAGTCTATGTAGTAGTACAGTATATTGTATAACATTTTAATCCTGCTTAATAATTAGTTACTTTATTCTACCAAGTTTATTTCATACTTCCTTCCTTCCACCAGTTAAGTAAGGACTTGCACACCATCCATACCATCACGAATCGTATGTTTGTCTTGCAACGTGCTTGGCAAGCTTAATTTCTTCTATTATACAATAAATATTTAAAACAAAAACGCAAAAAGGTGGAAATACAATGGAGGTTATTTTTAACATAGAACCACCATAGAAAATGTTTCTCATAAATTATATTAAAGATATTTTAAATATGGCAAAAACAAAAATTTTATTATACTTTATAGAGAATAATAAGAGGATGTAGCACGAACAAAAATATTGAATTAAAGTGCAAAATAGATAATTATAAATGCTGGTCAAGTATTGAAAACAATTGAAATAAAAGCGAAGATAATAATGATGATAATACTAAATTATTGTGTTTAAATTATATTGTTCACATAAATTTTTAAGCAGATTTTCATGTTTTAATACATTCAATTTTTATAGTCAATTACTTAATAGTAACTAAAAGCTGTAAGTAGCATGGAACATTTTATTTTGACATTATATTAGATAAGAGAAAAAGTAAGTTTTATGAAAGATCAAATTTGTTTTTGATATTAATATAACAATACAGGTCTTACTAAATAAATATATTCTTTAAACAATATGGAAAAAAGTATTATTCTATAAAATTTTATATTTTTAAACAGAAATACGTCTTTTGTACCCAGGCAGAAAAATTCAATCGGCACAGAACCTAATCTTCTGAGATCTCATGGGATACGATTTGATATAATTTAATCCAAATAATTGGTCCATCTAATTTGATTGTGGGCATTGTGGTGTAATGGTTAGCGCGTTGGAATGTTATACAGTTGGTACCGGGTTCGATTCCCGGTGACGACAACATCAATTTGCAAAAATAATATGCATGAGTTTTCTATCACTTATATATATCGATGCGACCACCTTCGCTGTTCCCATAGCACTTAACCCCACCGAAGTAAAATAATCAATCAGGGCTATGAAACAAAAAGCGTCAATAAATTCGCCAACTCTACATCAGGTTTCGAGCAACAACTGTTCTAAGATTTGTCATCTTGCGCAACTACCATGTTGCCATGTTTGAAGCCCTTTATATTTTACCAAATTTCATGTCTCCACTATCCCCTTGTCAAAGAAAGCAACACATTAATTAATAGGAAGAATTTCCTGATTGTTGCTTCTCTTAAAAATAAAAAAAGTTATGTATAATTTTATACAATTTCATCTTCATAAAATTCTTTGAAATTCCACTCAACAATTTTGTTTCACATTCCAAATAATATTAAGTGCATATAATTATAATGTCGTTTTAGGAAGATTTTAAAAATGTTTAAAACATTTTTCAAGCAAATTAAAGTCTAAACTTGTTTTTTTTTTAACAACTAGATTGAGTACAAATAATTTTGATAGAAAAAAGTTAATTTCTCGAGATAAATATCGCACATAGCTTATTCGGTTTTTCGGCCAAATCCGATTCTGTTCTTTTTTGTTATAAATCTTTTTACCTTTAGGCTTTTAATTGGTTATTTTAAAATTTTCTGACATTAAATGCTTTTTTTACTTAGAAAATAATATTTATTCTACTAAAAACTGTAGCTTTTCTAAGATTTTACTTTTACTTTTGCTTTTTTACAATTTGCTTAAATACATTGAATTTTGTTTTTTCGTATTCTCTGATAATTATATTTTAGAGTGTTAGATTTTTGTTCTGTGAGCTTCTACCATATAGTGAACGAATTTTTCTTTTTAATAATAACACATATACATGGAAGTATATATGATCTGATTTATAGCTATATCAATTATATATGATGAGATAAAAAAGATCAACTTATGCATAACATAAAATATATGATTATATATATTGCCGTATTAGAAATGTTGGTCAAAATAAGTATGAGATGTATGTATATATGCTTATATATGGCCACATATATAATAAGATACCACTTTACCAAGCTCTATACCACTACATATAAACTTTTTTCGTCGGGATGTGTTAGATAACTTCGCTAAGAAACATACTTGCAAAATTAAATTTTTATTGGGTAAATTGACTTTGCAATTTGTTCGATACTTTTTGTTTGAGAACTTTCAATACATTTTTGACTTTTTTGATCTTTTAAATACGTCTTAGTTGATATTAAATTTGCATGTATGTTTTTGCAACCAACAAGAATTAAACACAAAGAAAAATATAATTGCGGTCACATTTGACCCCACAAATTCAACTATATGCATGTTATTGCGAGCTAAAATATATAAGGTGTAAGTTATTTTTTCTCCTCCGCAACATACCGAAATTTCATTGTGATCTGACAGTCCGCTTTGAGATACCTTCCCTGCTAATAATGAACTGTTTAGAGTTTAAAACAGTTTGTTTAGAAGTTTCCAAAATATTTTTTCTTTAATCCATTATAAATAAAACACATACATGTAGCTTGGCATGTTGTGGTCTAATCAATCACTTGATAAACAGACATCGTTGTTTTCACTCCTTGCCATAATGAGCAAATACAGACAATTGAGACTTATCCTACAAAATTTTACACACTCACATATGGTGGAAAATTACTGAAATGTCCTGATCATATTGGAGTTATTTTAAAAAATATTTGTTAATTGGTTCTTATTTATATCCAAACACTAAAAAATGTATCCAAAAAGTGAAATGAAAAAAATGTATAAAACATACTTAAGGAAAAAAATTTTAAAGATAACATTTTGTTAAAAAAAAACCTTGCAAAAAACTGTCACTTAGAAATAGAGTAACTTTTTTTCATATTGATATTCATAGAACTGATTACGCTTTGAATGAACCATTAACTAAGGCTATGAGATTATTTAATAATGATTGTAAATTAGCTTTAAGTTTTACTAACATAAATTTTTAAGTAATTTTAAATAATTTGTTAAAATAAGTTATTTACTTTAGATTTTAGTTGCCAGTCTGTAAGGATAATCGATATTAGTTGTGGTTTCAGTAATAATTGCTGTTTAGGACAAAGCGACTGATTGGGCCACCTTGTCCGATCCTAGTGTTGGGGCTGCCAACAACATCTAGGCAGGTTAGCCGAAAAAAGCGGCATGAAAACAGTTGTTTCAGCGACAGTTGTCACCTAATTACCTGAGACGGTGTTAGCTTGCCCATCAGGTTACTCAGCTGCGCCTTCTCACTCTAGCTGCGGCCAGACGGGCGCCTGAACCGCATTCCAGGGGATACTTGGTGTAAGACCGGAAGTAGTGAGTTGCTTTGGAAGTTCGACAAAGGTATCGCTTCTTGATATCCCCAAGTGGATAACAGACAGAAAGCTTTCCGCACAAGTCCACTTCTGTGAAAGACCCCATCCCTCATTCTGTGGCCCTTTGTTCCTTTGAACCATAGGACATTGCATATATATATATATATATATATATATATATATATATATTAGGGTCGTCCTTATTTTTCAACTTGCGATTTTTGGGGCTGCCCCCCTCTTAAAATATTTGTTTGGGTACAAAAATTCACCATGCAAAAAATTAGAGTTCTAGCATAACGGGAAGATGTCCCGCATCGCCCTTGAAAATCGGGCCCCTTGGAAAAATGGTCATAATTTAAAAAAAATTCAAATTTTTTTTCTTCAAAATTAAAAAATATAAAATATTTTTTGTGTTGGGTTTAATCATAACTACTCAGATAAAAAATATTACTTTCCCAGAAAATCGCTAACTTACCCTAACTTTGTGTCAAAAAAATTAATAAATATTTTGGGGGTACCTCAAAGTGACTTTTTTGCATTTTTGAAAATTTTATTCAACAAAAATCAAAAACCTGGTGTTTGCTGTCAAGTATTTTTTTAAACACATCTCAAGTATTTAATAAGCCAAGTATTACGGATATCCGTTGGCAAAAATTTTTGTTAGAGCATTTTGATTCTAGCGGATTTCAACGTTTTTTTCAAATTTGTATAGACTTTTTTTTTTTAATAAGATTTTTGTAATATTTCATCAATGTTATTGTGTATGCTATTTTTTATAATTGTAATAACTTTATTATAAAGTATAACTTTTCGTGTTCATAGTTAACCTGTGTTTTCATTGGGTCACAATTGACCCCCGTATTTTAAAGAGTCAAAAATCACAACGATGACAAAATAAATTTTTGTTTATGTTTCTAATTGTAATTTATTTACATTTTAAAATTAATTAAAATTAATTATTAAGTATAAATTCAGATACTTGTATTCATATTGAAATTGATTTTTTTCGAACATATTCAGGAGTATTTTCTAAAAATGTATTTTTAATTTAATAGTGTAAATTTTTTTCCCTCAAAATTATTATTATGGAAAAGTTTTAAGTTCTAATTTTTACTAAATTGACCTACTCGAAGACTAGAAACGGTTAACGAAATTTTTTTAAAATAAATATAAATTGAATTATTCCTTTCTTTATATTATTTATAAATTTTGCCACAAAGCTGCATTTTTCTTACGTGGGTCATATTTGACCCCAGGTTAACATGGGTTAACTATCAACAAAAAATATAGTATTTTAAAATAAAGTTATTACAATCATATAAAAAGGCATATACAAAAATATTGATGAAATATTATTAAAACCTTGTTTTAAAGTAAAAATGTATAAAAATAAAAAAAACCTTGAAATCCCCGAGAATCAAATTGCCCTAAAAAAAAAATTTGCCAACGGATATCCGTAATACCTGGCTTATTTAATACTTGAGATGTGCTTAATGAAATACTTGACAGCAAATACTAGGTTTTTGATTTTTGTTGAACAAAATTTTCAAAAATGCAAAAAAGTCACTTTGAGGTACCCCCAAAATATTTATTAATTTTTTTGACACAAAGTTATTGTAAGTTAGCGATTTTCTGGGAAAGTAATATTTTTTATCTGAGTAGTTGTTATTGAACCCAACACAAAAATTATTTTATATTTTTTAAATTTTGAAGAAAAAAAATTTGTAATTTTTTTAAATTATGCCCATTTTTCCAAGGGGCTCGATTTTCAAGGGCGATGCGGGACATCCCGTTATGCTAGAACTCTAATTTTTTGCATGGGGAATTTTTGTACCCAAACAAATATTTTAAGAGGGGGGTACAGTCAAAATCTCGTTTTTATTTTTCGCCCATACAACGAAAGACAACCCTAATATATATATATATATATATATGGATAATATTTGTATCCATAGACTAAAATAAACAAATAAGTACATAAATAAATAAAAAATGTTCGGAAAATTTTCCGTACAAGGGAATGTCTATGCGGGGGATAGAACAAACATATCAAACTTCAAATTCGTATCTTCATCTTTTTGGCCAGGCCGCTAAAGGGAAGTTTTCCAATTTGTACCCCTATTTTTGCAACAAGGAAGACTTTAAATATTTTATACCTTCCCGTACGATGTTACTTAATATCACTTTGAATCGTATGTCGATGCGGGATTACTAGCCCACATACTAAATTTTAATATCCTCCTTTTAGAGATATAGCCATAGGGGAGGCTTTATACCATTTTAGCCTTTTTTTAACACGCTCTTGGCCAGGAATTCAAAAAGTATTATATCAGATTAGTAAAGTCATATTCAAAGCATTACATATTCGAAATTTCAAATTTCTTTGCCAAGAGGTTTGGACAGGCCGTTATTGGGTCGAATTTTCCCCTTTCACTACATACTTGTAGAAGTTTCCGGAAATCCCTTCCATACAGATGTCTACTCATGCTAAGGAACCCACATGCCTCGCTTTAGAGATTTGGACAGGCCTGCCAAGGCGAACTTATCCCCCTATAACCACGTTGCTGTCCTAAACTCTAAAAGAGTCATACCATTGAGTTAGGTCATATTCGAAGGAATATATATTTAAAATTTCTGTATTTTTTCGTTTTTGCCGCTCCCCGTTGAAATTTGCAAGACTACCGTCTATACAGCTGTTCTAAAGTAATTAGGAACCAAAAACTCGAGATTTTTTCACGTTTTTAATTAAAAAAACAATATGTCATTTTGAAAAGCTCTATATTCGAAAAATTCTATCGGATTTCTTTGATTCAAAAAGTATTAAATTCATGTGGTGCAAAATCATAGAAATTAAATGGTTTTTGAATAAGCGAACTCCTATATTAACTTTCAAATATATAGCTTTTCAAACTACATAATCTTGGAATTTTTTGAATATAAAGAAAACTCAAAAATGACAAAATTTTAGCGTTCGTTCAAAGAAGGAATGCTATATAGAATAACTATACTACCGCACTATATAATGTATACCTCTAAAAAGGCAAGACTCTCATTACCTCTTCAATTTCATTAGATAAATATTTCTGCATTTTTGGGTTAAACGAACTGCCCATAAAATTATATTCTAAGTATTCCTTTAACTGCAACACATGCAAAAGGACTGTTAACTTAAATTGTGCAAACAATGTAGCCAGCTTTTTCACCTGTATTCATTGCGAATCAGAATATTCGGACGAAGGCTTTTCGTTTTGAGTTGAATTTGGCTCTGTTATTTTTAAAGTTTTATATTTATCTGATATTATACAATATTATTTTTAATTCTGGTACTTTTTATATATATTGTCACTTCCCCCTAACCGCCAAATTTCTCTTTTAACAACAAAAATAAATTTTTTGGAAATATACGGAACATAATCCAATAATCTCACTGAAAGATGTGTCTATTAAACGATTAATAAAAGTCGATGGTGTAGTCTTGCAATGAGGGAGAAAACTTCCTAGGAAAAAATTACACATTCCAAAAAGAAGGTGATGCCCACACTTGCTTACATATCTCATTGCCAAATTTAGTAACTGCAATACCAAACTCATGCCAACGATAGAGTCAAAAAAGCAAGTAGTATTGTAACCAATTCTATAAATTTAAACCAGAAAGCATGAACTCAATAACAAAGTAATTATTTACTTAAAAGAAAATAACAATGTTATTAACTTACTCGTATAACTTTTTGTACTCAAGAAGTAATCATATACGTTGGAAGTAGTTCCTAATTTTGAAAAAAGAAGTTATACAATTTTAAAGAATTTATCTTTTATTTTTTGCAGGAAAATAATACTAAAAACAGAAATTGCATGTTGCCTAAATTTTGTTAAACTGTGGTTAGGTATAAATTAGGGAAGCGCACGTGAGCAGAAAATTGTGAGTGGAAGTTGAAATTACTGACGATATCGTGAGTGTAAAAAAAAATTCGAGGGTGATTGTGCGTGAGTCATATTTTTGTTTTTCAATTTTGAATTGTTCTTTTTTTTAAAAAATTTATATTTTCGTGGTTTATAGCTCCAAAATTATGACAAGCCCATGTTATCATAACAATTCGATGTTTCACTTTTTAGGATTTTATTTCCGTATGAGTTTTGATCGTTATATTTGAGTAACCTAGGAGAATCACGTGTGAGTAAAAGTTGAATTTACTTATGGAACTACTTCTTTAAATGCAAATACTTCTTATTTGTTCTAGGGAACTATTTATTTATTTTTTTTTTGTGTAAGTACTTCGTAGTTTTACAATGGAACTATTTCTTTATTAAAAAATGTATGTAGTTCTTAAAAATATAAAGTAAATGGTTCTTCGGAAAAAAAATAATCAATTCTAAAGAATCAATTATTTTAGTCTCACGCCCTGTTAAAAGAATCGAGTAGGTAATCTAGTAAGGAATGCGTTCTGCCCAAAATGCTTGATTACAAACCCGCTTACCTTTTTGGAATTTTTTTGCTGGGTTGTGTTGTTTTAACCCAATTTCCCTTTCAAATTTTTATAAAAAAGGAGACTTTATATTTTCAATAACTTTTCAACCCGTAAACCGATTTGGGTAATACTCAATAACAAACAGCTTGTAACAGCTACAAACAAATTTGACCAAAAACTACCAACCTAGCGTCTAAATTGGCGGAGTATTTCGCATTTCAACAGGCAGATCTATAATGTAGAGTCCCAGGTTTTTGATAAGTTACAAACGAAATGAAAAAATTATATAAATACACCCTTCTGCACAATGGGCTGAAGGGTTTAAAAAATTATGGAAACAAATATTAGTTATTAATTTTTTTTTTTATTTTGCTCTATGTCTTATACGATAGAAGTTAAATATTTAAAAAAATAATTAATCTTCTGTGGACATTTGCGTAATTTTGATCCATACATAAGTAACATCTTCATCTATGATATATGTGTTTTAACCTCATTCATAAATTAATTGTTATTAATGACAGAGAAATATGAAATATTTCCACAACAACAAAAGTTAATACATATTTTGCTTCTTGTAGTTGTAATAGCAGGAGTTATAAGGATCAAATTTGTTTGGGTTCAAAGAAAAGTAAATAACTTGAAATAATTTCAGGTAATAAAATTAATGTAGCATAGTTTATGATGTTATGCTTTTTGACTTTTAATACATAACTTTTTTTGCTTTCCTTTTTCTTTGATTTCTTGAACTTTGTAACCAATCAAAGTATTATTTTGAATTTTGATACTTGAATTTGATAAAATTACTTGCAATAAATCAAACAAAACTAAGAAAAAATAAATTTACTTTTCAAACTGGTAGACGTTTCGGTGCATTTGCATTAAAGCATTTTATTTCTACTTAGTATGACTTTATTGAATTGTTTTCCATTCAGTTTTTTTTTTTGTTTTTTTCCTTCTATTTTTGAAAGTCTTTTGACATTTTCTTTAAATTTATAACCATTACCTTTTTCGATAATGGGCTTTCTATGGATTGTTAAGAAGAAAAAAAAACATAAAAAATTAAATAGTAAAAATAAAAATGTTATGGTTGGAAGAAATTGAAAGTTAAATTTTTTAGCAATTAGAAAATAGAAAATAATTAAACAGTTTAAGTTTTTTAAAATAAAGGTACATACGTTGTGTTTAATTTAAATCCTAAAAATGTGTATAGTTTACAAATTCAAGATAAAAAGTTAACATTTGTAACGATTTATGTTCTTACTATCACCATTCACTATTTTGGCAATTTCTAATTGTAGTGAACTATGTGTTCCAAAATAATAGTAAATCGGAATTTTAGTGTATTATCATAAAATGCAGCAGAACAAGTTCTCTTTATCAAATAAATCTGTTAATTTGAATTGTTTAAGTTTTTTTTTTTAGTTTCGAACGGTTTTATTTTTAGCCGGGTACATGACAAATTTCAGAAAATTCAAAATTTAGTACAATTTGTAAAACTTGTTTTTAAAATTATTTTGTACATATTCACTATGACGAAAATATAAAAAGTACATTTGTGACCTGGAATCATTTCAAATCGTTACTTTTTAGGAAAACGCACTTCAATTAACTAGAATGTGGTTGGTATTAATAAGAAAACATGTGTTTAGCATTCTTGAATGTTTTGATCTGAATCTTATCAGTTTTTTCTTTAATTTATAACGAGCTTTCGACCCTCCGTATATTTACAAAAATTAAGCATATCAAACATATTAGCTAGGCTGATAATAGTGTTTCGATCTGGCTAAATATCTCATCAGAACCCAAAGTTTCAGAAAATGTAGAGCCTCCAGAATAGGCAGAGATTAAACAAAAAACCTATTAACCATAAATTTTGCTTCTGTCTTGTCTTCTTGGTAATTAAACACGTGGCTAGGGTATTTTCCTACCAAGTATCATGATGTTACTAAACTAGTTAATTACTATTCATTAAGATTTGTTACAGACTCCATATTTTTAAGGTATAAAAATATGTTAAATTTTTGTAGTTTAAAAATGTTTTCTCTTAAACTAAAATAGAAAGTACGCGAATATTTTCATAAATTAAGTAACCAGTGATGTTTTCTAAATACACGGTAAAGGTTTGCAGGTTGCCACCAAACATATCATTAATTAATACCAAACATATTATTTATTTATTAATTAATAATCATATAATTACAAATTATATACTATTAACCTAACCGAGCACTAGCTACTATGGCTTTCGGCGCGTTGTAGCGAAAACAGACCAATGCCTCTGGTGGGAATCGAACGCAGGACCCCCGCACTGGTCAGCTAGCCCGCTACCAACTAGCCTACCGGGGCGCACCCAAACAATTTTTGTTGTTTTCTAATTACAAATCTCTATTAGAATGTTGGTTGCCGCCAACCTCTTTTTCGCTTGCTTATCAACTATTTTTTAACATACATTGCTAGATTAGACCCAAAAGCCGCTGAAAACCCATCACATTTATAAACAGTGGAAAACTTTATGAATTTTTCTCTAGATTAACAAAAAATTTTATAACTAAAGCCATTTTTACAAGGTATTTTTTCTCAACAGTATATTTAAAATGTTATAAAAACATTATAGATTACACTACTCGACAAAGATTTTACACAAACTTTCAAAAAAAAAAAATAGATTTTCATTGAATTAATTTCTGACGGAGTGATATTTACTATGTAATTTTAATTGTATTTGAGTCAAAAAAGATATATTCAATGAGTATTAGCATTTCCTATACATTTTTTTTATGGCAGCGCATGAATTACTTGACGTAATTAACGCAACCAAAGTCAATAATAAATAGAAAAAGAGCACTGACTTTTTCTACTTTTATTTGTTTTTCTTTCTGTGGAACAAGAGAAGGAGCTGGTCGAATATGTGGTGTAGTCCGCCAAACACTATTATGGCTTGAGTACCACTGAAATACCACAATTGGCATATTACATTGCTCGAAAACTTCATGTCAAACATCCAAGCATCAACGAATGCAAAACAGTAGATCACGCAAAATGTGCCAATATGCGTCATTACGCTAAAAAACTATAAATGATTTTCTATCGATCCAGAAAGTTTCTTCGTGTAATTCGGATTTAATTTGGAGAAAATATTCGATGAATATTGTTCTTCATGTATATGTAAAAATTTGTAAGAATACGCCTGGATACATGCCGTATAAGCAATGGATAATACACATTTTTAAATTACTCATACGTCATGTAGACCTTTAACAATATTTTCTAACGCTATGTTACGGATAATCCCGCCTCGTCGGAATAAGTCCTGCCCTAACGTGGGAACACCAAAAATTGTTTTCTTGCTTATATATTTCGGTTGTCTAAGAAAAATTTAGTGATAAAAGTCAAAATCTTCAGCACTTTTTGGAAAATCAGTTTTATATGTGCAGAAAATGAAATATTCTAATATTTTCGATAACTGTTCTAAATAGGAAAAAAACCTAAGACCAAAATTAATGCAGTGTAAAAATACTATTGATATAGCGTACTTTCAAATTGGCATTGCAATATTTAGCTGTCAAAAAATAGGACTTGCAATCGTTGAATATATGGCATTTTTGCATAAACAAAATTAACCCAAATGTCTCCAAAAATATGCATCCATTCAAATGTTTATGCTGAGTTGAATAGAGGATCTTGTTTATTGGAGGGCACTCCCTTGTAACGGCAAAAGTCGTTACTCGTTTTTGCCAACATCTATGTTTTTATTTTTTATATTATTAAATGAATTTACCTTATTTTATATAATTTTCATACAAAACAATTAATGAATTAAATTTATATTAATTTTAAAAAGAAAATACTTTTTAAATTCAAATTTAACGGGTTATTATCTCGCCCTCTAGCGTTCACTAGCGTAAGAATAATTAAGCACTACCAACTAATACAACACTATTATAGTACTACTACTCATTGTTACCCACTTCTACTTATCACAACTGTGTGCTTTGTTTGTCTTGTGTGTTTTGTGAGCGATCGTTTTGTATAAAAGGCGGTGCCTTAGAAGATTTTAGGAAGTCTGTCGACAGCCCGCGTGGAGGTAAGACATAGTTGGTGGTTTGACTGCCTACATTTAATTGTCTTAATATTGGTGGTTTGACTGCCTATACTAATAGGGCCTTATTGGTGGTTTGACTGCCTACATTTAATTGCCTTAATATTGGTGGTTTGACTGCCAATACTAATAGGGCCTTATTGGTGGTTTGACTGCCTACATTTAATTGTCTTAATATTGGTGGTTTGACTGCCTATACTAATAGGGCCGTATTGGTGGTTTGACTGCCTACAATACGCGAACTTTGTTGGTGGTTTAACTGCCCACACTCTTACTGACATTAGGGGACAAAGAGCTATCGTGATTTGATTGCAATTTCTCTTTGCCGCAGCCGACTCAAATCATTGGACCCCTCGTTTAACCACTAGCAGTAGTGAGAATATCAGCGTTTGTCTCTCCCGAGTCAAACGATCTCCCATATTTGCCATTGAACCAGCGTCTTACCTACCATAGCGACTGTATTCTGTTTATTGTTTAATCGTCGTGTTTGTAATTCGTGTATTGTCGTAGCGTCGGAAAAATTAATAAATAAATATTATAACGTTATATGAAAAGAACTAAAATGAACAGTGTTTCTCTCTCTTGGAAATAAATAAATGGTTTGTAACGAATCCTGGGCAGCCGCGAGCTTTGCCCCAGCATAAGGTGAGAAAACACGTCGTTACACCCTTTATAAGTGGGTTTTTTTTTTGGCTTATTATTTTTAGAGAAGACTGGTATCTATAGAAAACCATGTTCAAGCAAATTAAAAAGGATAATAATATATATTATACATAGATGGGAGCTGGTTAAAAATTTTTTATTCAACACCAGGAGAAATGTATACAGAAAATTTTTGAAACCTGTCGAAAATTGATTTGAAATGACTATTTTTTCTCAAAGTTTTATGAATTAAAAGGAATTAAGGACATGGTTTGGTTTACTATACTTAAAATCTATGTCATGCAATTATCACGTTGAAACGTCTTCACCAAACAAATTGATTAATATTAGGGAGAGATGGGAGCAGGTTAAACTTTTGTTTTTTTTAATACAAGGAAAAATGTATACAAAAAATTGTAGACACCTGTCGAAACTGATTTTAAATGACTCCTATTTCTTAAAGTTTTATGCATTGAGAGGAAATATGGACAGGGGTAGGTTCACTATACTTAAAAGCTATGACAAGTAAGTTTCACGTTGCACCGTCTTCACCAAACAATAGTCGAAAAATTAAAAAATTATTTGAAACTTATACTGCCTTTATGCTACAACGAAAAACTGGTAGATTTTCCAAACTACTTGCTTTAAATTTTCAAATTCCATAAAAAGTTTAAAAATACTACTAATTAAAAATATACATAAATTTTAATTTTTTTATGACAAACCCAACAAAATATTATTAAACCGTTATTGTATTTCTATATTTTTTCCTAGTGTAATATATATTTTGAAGTGTAATATAAACAATAAGATCTAAAAATTAGTGTAGCTTTATTTAAGGGGGGACATGACATTGGCCGTTTTTTGAAATCGACTTTTTTTATAATTTTGTATTATAGTAAATATTCTTAAGATTCTTAAGATTTCATGGAAAAATTCCTTGTTTTAGGAAATGATTTTTTTAAACTTGATTCGCTATCGTATGACACGAGATTTTTTTTTAAATTTTTTTTTTCGATTTTTTATGAATTTTTAAAGTCAATATTTTTTTCTCGAAAAAACACACTTTTAAATTTTGAACATCACCAAAAATTTAAAAAAAAATTAAAAAAAAGCTCTTGTCATACGATAACCAATTTTGTTAAGATTTAAAAAAGTCATTTTTTTTCCAGATCCAGAAAAATATATTTTTTTGAATTTTTTTCTTTGTTCAATTCTCTACAAAAATAAAACTAAAAATTTTGGAAAAATATTTGTTTTTGACTGAGATATGAATTTTTAAGAAAAGGTGTGTTTTCTCTGCCGCGAATGTAATGTCCCCCCTTAAATCCAACCAAAAACTGATTTTTTTTTATTTTTATTTATATAATTAGCTTGAAACTTAAAACCGTCGTAATTTTAGTAACGTTAAAGATAACTGATTAACGCGAATCGATCCAGCATGCTTAAAAATCTGCTAACATATACACAAAAGGTTATTAATGTCATACAAGAAAAAAAAAATTTTAAATATTCTACCTAAAAATCTGCTAATTTTAGCAGATTTTTCTGCAAGCTCAATTTTATCTAATTTTTTGTAGACCTTGCTACTTTTACAGGTTTGAGTGTAAAGAAAACGTTTATTTTATTTTAAAATTGATAAGGGCAACTCAAATTTCAGATAGAGTGATTGCTATTTTCTGCAAGTGAAACTAATAATTGATTTTGATTTCCAGAAATGTTTTACTCAGTGAAGCCAGCTTCGGACCTGCCACAGAGTAAAAACCTCTAAGCACAGCCGCAGGCCGGCTACGCTAGAAAACTTTAACAATCACACAACGTTCTTTTAAAAAATGGTCGTAATGTCCATGAAGAATAAGTCTTTTTTTTACTAGGGCTTATTAGAACAATCATGCTAGGAATAGTTTAAAGTTTGGTTTGGGGTTTATAATTGAAACATTTTAATCCATAATCCAAAAGTCGAAAGTGGCGATAATGTCATCTTTAGATACCAGCTGTACTACATTTTGTTTAATTGTCCTTAAAAGATTAAGTTCTTGTCCTAAATAAAATTCAATTGAAACTTTAAGACAAAGCAACGCCTTCCCGACAATGTAGCGGTCTTGCCCGCTAGTTATTTATAAAGTTACAATAAAACAGGAAGAAACCTTTAATTCTTTTATTAACAATTTCAATTTTGTTAATTTTTTTATATTAAGTTTTTTAAATAAATCAAGATTTCTTTATAAAATTTCATTTGGGTGTTGTTGTGTTTATTGAACGTCATGTTATGAGCGAAATTAAAATGTCAATTTGTCGGGTAAAATCTGGCTTATGCTAAAATAGAGAAAATCTCGTATTAAGGCAATGCCTGTTTTATTTTACACGCACACAACTTAATATCATAGTGTGTGTGTGAGTAAGTGTATAAGTGGCTTAGCCTAAGTGTTATTTATATGTGTGTGAGTAAGTTTAGTTTGCTGTTATACAATTTTGAGGTTAAATTCCATACGCATTAAAATCCATTTAAAGCTCAATTTAATAACGTTTAATTTGTTTGATCCATCGATCGCTTTTATGTTGAATCGATTTAGTTTTTGGTAAATATGACAAAAAATTATTATTGTAACAGGCATTTATGAAAGTTGTAAAATGACAATGATGACATTGAAATGGAGAGAAAATGTTTCATAAAATTTCAGTCAATTAAATTTTTTTATAAATAATAAAAAAAAAAAATTGTATATACATACGTGAATATATAACTTTTTAAGAAATTTCTTATAGCTACATTAAAACGTATTCTTTTAATGTAAAAGGAAAAAAAAAAATTATAAAATATTTAATTAGCCCATTTTACAGTGCAGTGGCTTTAAAGCAACACCTATGAACGTTTGAGGACCGGTAAATTAAGATAAAAATTTGATGTAATATCGCGCACAGAAAGAATTTCAGTAAACAAAAAATAATGAAAATTTTGAGTAAACCGAAAAATCTTTTTTTCGCCAATTCGACAAAATATTTCTATCAAATAATGAAAAGTTTTATGGTTTTATTGAAAATTGTTTTTTTAATTAAACCTCTTCATTAAGTGTTTGAAAGTTTTAATATCACTGCACTCATGGAAAAAAGTTTCATAATATTGATGATATTGCTTCAAAAATCGTTTGTCATCAATTATACGTCATATTATTTTTTTTTTTGTTTTTAATATGAAGAAGAGTTTCATAAAAACTCAGGACAAATGTTTCATAGACCTAAATCATTTAAAAAAAAAGTTTCATAAATTTTTATTTTAAATTTAGAAAATATCACTTGCAATGTATACTTTTTAAAACTCAAAAACTGACAGAAATAGTTTAAAGTTCTGAAACATCAATTAAATACTCCTATGGAGTTCTTAACATAAAATATTTTTTTTTTAATACAATATAAAATTTCGAAATTTTAATTTAAGTTTTTTTAAATAAAAAATTATAAACATTGTATAAAAATTTAAGAAATTTTTCATAATATTTATGAAACGTTTCATAATACTTATGAAGCATTTCATACAAATTTATAAAACTGTATCGTGTTTGATAAGTGTATATTGCCATGTACCAGACAGGCAACATAACACCCATACATTGTATGGAATATTGACATACAATCTATGGAATGTCCATGCTACAAGCAAACTTTACTGTGTGGACTAATGCAGACGTAAGCATTTCCCAGACTTTAGTTGTAGCTAGTATTAAGTTAATTTTTATACCTAGATTTAAGTTTTATAAGACAATAAAAAGCAGTTGCTCATGAGAGCTTAAACGGGAAACTTTGTGTAATTTTATTTATGAACACTTCAAAACTTTCATAACAATTTCTGAAACCGCTTCACCCAATTTATGAACTGCTAAATAACTTTTGTGAAACATTTTATAAAAAATTATGAAACTCCTACATGACGTTTATTAAACATTTCATAAAAATAAAGAGCCCTTAACTCTTTTATCAAACAGCTTCATCATATTTATGAAATGTTACATTGCACGAAGCTCAATGAAATTTGTCATCATATTTATGAAGTTTTTCATATATATGACGAAGCTTTTTCCATGAGTGTATAACACCAAAAAAATACCTCTTGAAACACAAAATTTCTATATAAATTCGTGTTGAAAAACAGGGTATTCAATGAAAATCTATAAGTTTAAATAAGTCGAAATCAATACATGCCATGTCAAAATTATGCGAAATTTATGTACTGCAGGATTAGGTGATTCCAAAAATTTAAATTCGTTGAATAGTGTAATTTAATTTATATTTTTAATAAACATAATTAAGCGTTTCAACGGGCGAATTCCAACTCAACTTCATTGCTTTAATGCAAAAACTCATTAATATTACGAAGATAAGTCTCTCAGTGCAGTATAAACAATATGATAGTTCGAAATTTTACAAGGAAACTGCACAGTGGTGATCCCACTTATTTTAATGAAACTTGGATATACTGTACATGACAGAAGGTTATTAAACATGTATTTTATTGGTGCGCAATCGCACGTTTAGGGGATAAAAGGTGGTAAAAAATTAAACATGTCTTGTATAAAAACATGTCTTAAATTTAATAATTGCTATTGGAAAAACAAATTTCTACAAAATAATCGGCAATATTAAAAGAACTCTAAAATTTAAAAAGTAAATTTAAAAAAAGTAGCCAAAATAAAAAAAAAAAAATATTTAAATCAGAAAAAAGCAAAAATTTGCAAAAAAAAAAAATATTAAATTCTCAGTAGTTAAAAACATCGCCAAAAATTTTAAAAATCGCTGATATTGAAAAAAAAAAAAACAAAATGATAAATCGCTTCTTAGGGTGCAACCGTTTCATTTCCCATTGGACTCAATCGGTAATTTTTTTTTTGTTGCACAGTGTTATATTTTACAAATCATGACTCTCACTAAAAGTTAAATCTTATTACATTTATTAACTTTCTCAGTTGGTCTTTTACAACCTGCTTTTTGTTATTTTCTTTAAAAATTTTCCAAAAATGAAAGCTCTTCACAAACAAGAGTTGGCACTGGTTTGTTTCTTACTAGATATGAATGTGTGTACCGTAAGTTTTTTGGAGTAAAAAAAAGTATTTCAAGTGGAAAATTACTTTCACAGCTTTATGATGCGGAAATTATATGAAAAGTCATGATGCAACCACGGAAAAAATATAATACGACAACCAAAAAAATACAAACAAATAACAAGAAATAAAGAAGCCAAACCACAGTCAGAGGCATTCCAAACCATAATGCTACCAGTTTTTTTATGTTTCATACCATAAAATAGTCTTGTTAAAAGTAGGAGTCCTAAAAATCATTATTTTCTTCTGTGTGTTCGTTTACTTTAACAACAAGTGAGAATATTTACGATTGTTGTAAGGGAATGTTAACTAATGTGGTACTACTCCTGGTATTTGGGCTATAAAAAAAAACTAATTGTTAGTGGAATATTCCAAATCCAAAAACATATTCTTATATGCAAACTTCTTTTGCATTTTTCGACTATAGATAATTTTCTTGAGGTGACAAAATTAAAAAATGTTATATACAAATTTTCAAAAGGTACACATTAGGGAACATGTACCATATAGTGGACACAAATTAAAAAAACTTTCAAAAAGCATATAAAATGTTGGAAAATTAAATAAGATAGATAAAAATTTATATATAATTTAAAATGTATTTTAATTTTGTTTATTAAAACGTCCCAGTCAAAAATTGCCAGTGGTACAAAAAATCAAGCACTGGTATAACACTGGCTAACCGAGAAATTTTATATTAACTACTGGCAGAACATTTATTGAAGATACTTTACCAGCGCTTTGCCAATATTTGTTTTACAATAATTGCATTGGTGTACAAAAAAAAATCATTGGCAAAGAATTGGCTGGGAACACTATGCCAACGTTGGAAAAAAGTGTTTTTCCAGTAATATCCAGAAAGAAATTACCAACGACCACTGCTAAAGTATTTATTTTATAAAAATGTTTGCGGTCAGACGGTTTCGAGTTCATGCCAGGTTTTAGGCAAACATTTTTTTTTGATTTTTTTAAAAAAATTTTTTATATAAACTAGATTTTTTTGTTTCTGGAAAAGCTCTTTCAAGATCAACTTTTAGTTTTCCCATCGTTGGCAAGTTCTTTCTTCCCAACCATATGACAGTGCTGACATATTTAAGCATCCAACTGTTACCCAGCAGTCATCATTTACTAACGCTTTAAGCTATCAAGTATTATAGGAGTCGTTAGCTCAGTTGTTAAAGCTGTTGGCTGCCAATCTAGTGGCCAGAGTACAAATCACTCCGGGACAAAAAAAATTATACAACACATGATTTTTTTTCTTAATTTTATTTAGGAAAATAACCTATTTCATGGTTTTACCTACATTTTGCCAATGTTGGAAATTTTGTTTCCCCTGTGCTGTGCGTGTCCGTCACTTTTTGAACATACGGACCATTGTCTAATGTTGTTAATATTTTGGGATTAGGAAAGCACGTTGGTCCGTTTTCCTTTTTGTCTGGGGTTTTATGTATAGTTTGAAGCTGCTTAAGGGGTTACCATATGTAATACTAACTTATTTAATTGCGGAAAACAAACGACATTTTTCTCTCTGTAAAATATGTTAAAAATGGACAAGTACAGTTTTTTGTTTTGTAAGAGAATCAACGCCCGGGAAAACATTCCTATTAATTAATGTGTTGCTTTCTTTGGAAAGCGGATAGTTGAGAGATGAAAGGTGGGGAAAGATGAAGGGCTTCAAATATGGCAACACTATACTTGAGCGAGATGATAAGTCTTAGGACCGTTGTTGCTCGCCACCTGATGGAGAGTTGGCGAACTTATTGAAGCTTATTAATTCACAGCCCTGATTCATTATTTTACTTCGGTGGGGTTAAGTGCTATGGGAACACCGAAGGCGGGCGCTGCGATACATATGAGTGATAGAAAATTCATATATATTATTTTTTTAAATAGTTGTTGTCGTCACCGGGAATCGAACCCGGCACCTTCTGAGTAACAGTCCAACGCGCTAACCATTACACCACAACGCTCACATATTTGTTTATGGAATAAATTAGTTTTATTAAAATTGTGTATAAAATTCATTGGCGGACAGGCGCGGCTCAAGCAATTAATATGCAGGGAAATCTCATACGCCATGATATACAGTTGCATGTGTTTGTTGTTTTTTGTAGACTGAGGCGTAAGAAATGTCCCCTTATATTAATTGCTGGAGCCGCGCACGTTGGCACCAAGCCACCCCCTCCCCCCGTCCAGCTCCAGACCGACCTATCTACGCCAATGATAAAATTATTGCCGTTTACAAAAATCCGACTTGGAAAATTCTTTAAAACTGGTTTGTTATTCACTTTTTGTGTTTACAAAAAACTATACTTTATATTACGTTTTTTGAAATGACGCACGAAAAAGAAAAGTAAAACGTAGCGGAAATTAAACTCGATGACATTTGGTAGTTTTGATATGAGTTGTTCCGCAAGAGAGTCATAACTCAAAATTTTTCATAATCCATTTTTTGCAAGAAAACGACATACAGTTACAATCTTTACTGCAAAATCTTAGAGCGGTCTCTGTACTCTTTAGCAACAGAAACGGCCGATCTAAGTTTTTACAGTGGGTAGAAATAACCACTTTATTTTTCTTTCTTGCTAAAAATTTAATTTTGAGTTATGACCTTGTTGAACAAGTGTGATATACATATATGCAACAACGCGAAAAATAACGAAGACCACAATAGGGAACACTGCCTTACTATAAAGTCGAATAAATGTCAGTTCACTTCCTATTTTGTTTACACAGTACGAGATCCTCATACAAAGTATGTATAAACTGACTGCCGTAAAAAGTTACACACATTTTTAATTAGTAACATTAACAAATTCAAAGGGAAAGACTATAAAGAAAAAGGTGCGGTTAGGATTTTCGAACATCCTTATATGAATGAGAGTTTTTCTTTTTCCCAAGGATTATTACGTTACTCTTTAAAATAAATTGTGAAAATCATCACTTAAACATTATTTAACAATGATGAGAGTTATAAACGAAAGATGAACTAGAATTTTATTTAGAAAAAAAAACATGATTCTTAAGGATGCTTAAGCATGCTAAGGCAAATAACAGTAATAGCAACAACTACAAAAAAGTGAAAGGTAACTTGTTATGACATTTACATTTACATGGAAGACAATGTTGACATTGTTCTAGACTTGGTAGTTCTGACTTTTTTCTCTTCAATTTCGTTGCAGACAATGCAAACGTGTTTTAGTCATCATTATCACCAGTACAGCACAGTGTAACAATTTATGATTTAAACTGAAAACAACCACAAAACTATTTCCACAAAATCCACATTCGAATTTTAACACACACAGAGAAATAAAGTGCCAACCGAATTGAAAAGTCTATGTTGGTGTTAACAATCAATAAATTCCGTTATTACAACCATATTCAAATATTATTTCTGTCTATTTTGGTTGTTGCTACTAACCGAATTTTGTTGTGAAACCAATATTCAGTTGAATCAACCGATTTCAGTTGTAGTAACCGAATTGAGTTGTAGCATACAAATTTCAGGTGGCAATTTTTTCTCTGTGTGCAATCTCTTTGTTTAAGTATGAAAATTTGAATCATTGTAAATATATAAATATTTGCCTGTAAACGTATTCAAAAGTTTATTTTTTCTCCGTATATATTTTATATTTCACCGTCAAAATTACGCTGATGCCTATCCTAGTATTAACAACGATTTTAATTATTTTTATTATTTGATCGATTTTTCAATAAATGCTAATTTTGTTAAACGTAGTATCATTTTAACTTTGAATGTCTGGTTTCTTTGATTATAAGTTGTGGTATCTTATATTCATTATATTGTCTGTAAGGCTTTATTCCATAGACTGAACAAATAATAATAAAAGTTAAAGTAACATTTTTTTAATCACCGTTTTTTCATTTTTTGCAATTTGATCGCCAATAAAATTTTTTTTATCCAAATTAAGAAATATTGACTGTGTGATATTAGAAATCAGATGTGGACTAGTCGTATTTAATAAATACTACCTGTATTATGCGCAGCATTCAGAAAAAATTATTCGTTACATATATGTAACGCCATGCAGTAAAGTGTTAAGCTGACTATACGAGTATCATTTTTTAACAGAACCCCAGTTTTATTGTCATTAAAATTTCTCTGAAATATTGTATAAGATTTTCTCTGAAGCAATTCAAAATAAGCCGAAAAATGTACAAATGCTGAGGTTTTTGACCACTTTTTTTTCCTTAAACATGAGATTGGGCTGGTTACAAAAGTACATGACCCATATTTTGTTCTTCTCTACCACATATCCAAATTTCATTAAGATCGGAGAGGATTCATCTTGAGACTCTCCTTCTAAGCGATAACATAAAAATTTTGATATTAACGATTTTTTTAAACTTTTTTCAATATGTCCAACTTGGTGGTTTTTACAGCGATTTTTCTCACTCATGCGTTTTTTATTGAATTTTAATTAATTGTTGTTTGCCAGTTATATAGATTTTAATTTAATTGACAATTTTTGTCTTTTGTTTTATTGAGCTAAAGATCCTTTATTTTATAATTATAAGTATTTATTTCCAATATTTAAGTTTTTTTATTATAAAAAATTTTCCCTAAAGAAGTCTTCCAATGCGAAGACGAAATATTGGAAATAAATACTTCTAATTATAAAATAAAGGATCTTTAGCTCAATAAAACAAAAATTTATTCAAAAAGATCGAAGAAAAATAAGAAAAATTTTTAAAAATTTTAAATTAATTTACAATTTCTGTAAATTTTCTGTGTTTAGATTGCTTTTTAAGCGAGTCCAAATGCCTTTGCGATTTTTTTACTAAGCAGTTTAATCTGTAGTTGTCGCTTGAACCTTAAGTATTATTTTTTTGTTTTTTAATTTTTAAAATTGTTTAGTTTTAAATCTTTCCGTTTTTATATAGGGATTTTTTTCTATATTTTTTTATCGATGCAAGCAATTTTATTTTAATTTAAACGATTTTGTAGCAATCTGAAATTTGTTAATTGTACTAATGTTTTTTTCTCCTTTTTATTTTTTGTTTTGTCTATAAACAAAAAGAGGGGGAGTACACTAGACTATACTTTGTCTTTCATACAAGTTTGATTTTAATAAAAATTATGGTTTTTCGACCTTTAATTGTGCAATGAAAATGAAAATTATTCAAGTTCGAGGCGATACTCTATATTTCTTTATTAAGATATTGTCCTAACAAATAATCTACGTACTTTGAATATCTAAAACATCAATCATAGGTGGACCTTGCACATAACAACCAAGTTTTCAATTTATTTTTGATCAATGGTTATAATCTTTAACTTCAAGCTCATATATTAGTTCTCATGTACTGAGTAAACTAGTTTATATGAATGTTTGATGTTTGGCATGGGATTATTACCGCTTTCAAAACGTGTTCTGATGATGGGAACCTAGAAAATTCCCGAAATAGATCCTGAAAGGGTCAAATAATAAATTTGAAAACAAAAAAACTCTATAGATTATTTGTTAGGACAATATCCTAATAATGAAATATAGAGTATGGCCTCGAACTTGAATAATTTTCATTTTTATTTAAATTTAATTTAAAATTTTGATGATTTTTTTACAAGTAAACTATATATTTTAATGTTATCACTTTTTCACTTTGTGAAGTTGTTTCCCTTAAAATAATTTAATATTTTTGACCAATTTTCAAATTTATTTCCATTCCAAATTTCTTTCATTTTATAAATATTTCAGATGTTTAAAAATGTTCCGGTTTGGCTTTTTTTATATATATTTTTTTTCAAATTATGCAATTACAGAGATATTTTTAGTGTATTGAGTCTTTTTTTTACTATTTTATTTATTTTTGTAATTGACTTTAAGTTTTAATTTTTGGCGATGACTCTTTTACTTTTATTCTTTTTAAAATTTTTGCATTATTTTAGCGATTGTCTTTTTCAATTTCATCAGTTTTATATAGTTTTTGATTTTTCATATTTTTCTAATTTTTTTCTAACAAATTTCAAGAAAAGCACCAACATGGGGGTGTATTTTGCTGAGTTTGGTCATTTGTATAATTCAGCTAGTTTCACAGTTTCATACCCTACACCATAACGTGTTATTTGTAAGTACCAAAAATAATTTACTTGGGATCGACTATAAGGGATCTGTCTAAATTTGAATTATATTATATTAAAATATACAAAGCCGGTAAAATCTGGTGGTTATTTAAGTATTGAATGCAATTTAAACTTATGAAAAATCCAGTATAAATAATTGAGATTTCAGCTAGCAGAATTTTCAATGGAGTTAAGAAGCACAGTCTGCTAAATTTAGGAGAACTAAATTTTAGAAGAACTAAACTTTAGTGGAAATTTGTAATTAAATTAACTAAGAATCCAGCTAAATCAATGGAATTATTAAGCTGAATCAGCAGAAAATTTCTGCTAAAAAGTCTTGCCAGTCCTCACCAGAGTCAGGTCCATATGTATTAACGGGTATATAAGTAGTTAATAAAGAGTAGCTAATAGGTAAGGAGTAACGATTTTTGGTCCATTTTGCTCTATCTCAGAAATATAGCATATTTTATGATTATAAAATGAAAATATGAGAAAATAACGCATCTACAAGTGAGACTGATAGTAGAGACACAAAAAAATTATGGTTTGAAAATAATTGTGGTTTAAATTAGCTGGCAAATACAAATACAGATGAAAATTATTCTTGAAGTAAGATGAGAAAACAAATTACTTTAGCTAAATAACTGATTTAAACGATAACAGCAGAAAAAATTGTTCAGCTGTATTGGAACCCGTTTAACAGACTTTTGAACTAATTTTTTTTGAGTGTACTTTTGTAGAAAATCGGATCGCTTCCCAATTTGATACGTTTCTCAGAATATGGCCCTAACAATACTTGCTGTTGAGTAACTCATGGCCGGGCTTGAGCGGCTATCATTTTTTACTTTTTTTTTAAATTAATTCCCCACATTTTTGTAGAAATCCATACTAAACTATTGAAGATTTAAAATATTACGAAATTTATCGATTTCAAAAATTTTAATTTTAATTGAATCAATTAATATTTTAATTGATTTTGCACTTATCTCGACAATGATACTATCAATTAAATCTTTTACTAAAATTAAGAAGGAAAAAAAAGTTATAAATAATTTATACAAAAAAAAAATATGATACACACAAAAAAAGTGGGTGATCTATACGTTGGTATGTGTGTTTCTTGCAATGCTGAGTCTGTTTGTGTGTGTGCTTGTTTTGTTTGTTAACTACAAATGTATTTGGTATTTTATACTGCACATTTTCTATTTATGCATACAGTGTATGAAAAAATAATATGATAATTGCGTCTAACTAAAATATGTATTTATATATTTAAAAGTCAATTAAAATATTAATTGATTCAATTAAATATATGTTTAAAAACAAATTAAATTCAAATCACATCTTTAATTAAATATTTTAGGTTGATAATTTTTTCTGTGTATTTGAAAAAATAATTGAAAAAGTGATTGATTCAATTAATTTTTTAATTAAACTTGTTCTTAAATTTTCCTGTTAATAGGTAATAAATTACATTACACTGTACAACGAGTAGTTTTCAATCTTTACTAACATGCTGTAGTAGCATAGTAGCGTGTTCCTTTTGGTAGACATTTTTTTCTACCAACACGTGGTAGACTTAAAAAAAAACTATAGAGTCTGCATAGTTTTATTTAAAGTTCCAAATAACCCAGTAAACAAATTTGTTTGAAAAGTAGTTATAAGAACAACTTTAAAATGTGCAGATGTTTAGAAGTTTTGGCATTAACATTGTTAACGCAATTTTAAAACTACACTCAAATAAAAAAGGCTGTAAAAATAACAGCAAAAACTGTAATTTCACGGAAAAGCTAATTATTTTTAGCAAAACTTGTGTGAAGGAAACACCTAAATTAAATCGATCGATTAAATCTGGAATTTTTTTTACAAAAAAAAAAAAAATTTAATTAAAATTTACTTATATTTCCGTTTCGTAATTTTTTTATATTTGAGTAAAATATTTTTGTAAACTCAGCAACAAAAATTAATAAAAAAAGCTTGTAGTTTGAAATTGACAAACTGAAAATGTTTTACTTTAAACTGATTTTGTACTAAAAATTAGTACAAAAACTGTTACATCCCAACACTTTTTATTAATTTTTCTACTAACTTTTTTATTTGAGTGGATATGAATTTGTGTAAAAAAACATCTACTGGGTTGTAAGTCTTTAAAGGCTGTTTATATGCATGCTGTTTACTACTCCTGTGTTTTTGCATGTGTGAGTTTGTCAGTGTAGTAGAATGATAAATGTTATTTCTCTATTTTGTACCGTATTCCATACAGTTCATGTCTACCAATACAACCAGTGTTGCCATTTTAGCATATTTTCAAATTGCATATTTTTTTCTAAGAAAGATGTTAAATGCTTTAAGCTTTTTTCAATTTTTAAAGGCAGATTTTTAGCATATTTTTGCCAAAAATTATTGAATAGTATTTTTGTCAGAATAATTTCACTATTTTTTCGAATAATCGAATGCGTATATGATAGAAACCAGCCAAAAAACGTATATTAAGTAAGAAAATATAACAAAAACGCAACATTTGAAGAACAAATGATAATTAATTCTAGGCAGCAGATTTTTAGCATATGTTTATGTGAAGTAATTTAGCAGATTTTTAGCATACTTTTTTGTTCGCCAGATTTTTAGCATATTTTAACATATTTTAGAATATTTTAATAAATGATTTAGCATATTTCAAAGGCCAGTTTCTGGCAACACTGACTCCAACAACTATTTCTATTGTATTGCAATTATATGCTTTGTTTAATTGAGAATATGCAAGAAACATGTTCAATAGAGAGGCATTTTTTTGTATAGATAAAAAACTTTTTTGAAAAATTGCAATTTATTGTTCAGATTATTGTAGTTGTAAAAGTTAATTGGCGCAAATTTGAGAAAAATCGAAATACTTTTATACACATTGTATTTATTATTTTTGAACACAATGTGTTTGTATAATTTGTTTTTACGCATTGTGTCTATTTGTGTTTCCAATTTATAGTAGGTAACAAAATATTATTTTAGTGTAGAGAAAAACTTTCAGATTTCAGAATTATCAAAGCTGAGCTTCTGTCGTTAGGTCATAATGTCAGAGCCGTTACTAATGTAAGAAGTCAAGTTACAAAAGAACCATTACCCATGTTCTTCGTCGATTTGGATCCTAATCCAAATAATAAGCAAATATACGATTTGCGATATATTAACAATGCAGTTGTTAAAATTGAGCCTCAAAGAAACAATAACGATATTGTCCAATGCCATCGCTGTCAACAATATGGCCACACGAAGACCTATTGTAGAAAACCATTTGTCTGTGTAAAATGTGGACTTGAACATCCTACAACTGAATGTAAAAAGAGTATGGAAGCTCCTCCAAGGTGTTTTAATTGCTTAAGCAATCATACTGCTAATTATAAAGGTTGCAAGGTTTATCAAGCATTACGCCAAAAAACATCTCCTTTAAATAGAAACCAGCGTCAACAGCAATGTTCCTTTAATCAAAATGATTTTCCTCAATTTAACTCGCAAAATAATGTTAACAATACAAATTTTTCAACAAATGTACAATATTCAGATGCCCTAAGACAAAATGCTCCAGCTGTTGTAGAAAACAACAGTATGAAAAACATTGAAAATATGTTTAGTCAACTTATGAATATGCTTACGTTATTAATCAGCAAATTATGCAAATAGGTTTAAGAATGGCCGTTTGGAATGCCAATGGGCTGTCAAAAAAGTTTAACGAGATTAAGTTTTTCATGAAATCAAAACATATAGATATATTCCTAATTTCTGAAACGCATTTCAACGATAAATCGCATTTTAGAGTACAAGGTTTCGACTTAATAACAGCAAATCACCCTGATAATAGGTGTCATGCTGGAGCAGCTATTTTAGTTAAAGCATCAATAAACTAACAAAGCAGAAACCCAATTGACAAAACCAATTTTGATATTGCGACTAAACAACTTAAAGACACAATTTCCGAATACAAAAATGAGTACAGTCTGTGGAAGGCAACTAAATATCTAAAAGACCGGTCAAGCGAAATATACCTATTCAAAATTCCCAAAACTTATGGTGTAGAACTAGTAAAGAAAAAGCTGATGCCTTTGCTGACCACTTAGAAGACTCTTTTACACCATTTTCCTTTATTTCGAATGATACCCACATTCTAAATTTCTTAGATTCCCCATGTCAAATGGATTTTCCAATTAATCATTTTAGGAAGTTAAATCTGAAATAAAGATACTTAACAATAAAAAATCACCAGGGTATGATAAAATTGATGCTTTAGTTACAAAGTCCTTAACAAAGAAAGGTATTATTTTCCTGACCTTGATCTTTAATTCAATTTTGAGATTCCACCATTTTCCTTCCCAGTGGAAATGTGCAGAAATTATTATGGTCCCAAAACCAAATAAACCTGAGAATCATGTTTCTTCATACCGGCCAATAAGTTTACTATCCACGCTATCAAAACTTTTTGAAAGACTCTTTCTTCGAAGACTACTTCCGATACTTGAGAATAAAAATATAATCCCTGAGCATCAATTCGGGTTCCGAAACAAACATGGCACCCCAGAACAATGCCATCGAATTGTTAATGTTATTGTTGATGCAATTGAAACAAAAAAATACTGTTCTGCTGTATTTCTTGATATACAGCAGGCATTTGATAGAGTTTGGCATGCTGGATTGCTATTTAAATTAAAAAATGTCATTCCAGCTCCATTCTACCTTGTCTTAATGTCATATTTACGTGAACGATGGTTTTATCTTAAAGTTAATAATGAAAGTTCTTCAATGCGCAAAATTAAAGCAGGTATGCCTCAGGGGAGCGTCTTAGGACCAGTCTTATACACCATTTTTACTTCAGATTTGCCTAGTATTAATGGAGTAACTGTTGCAACTTATGCAGATGATACTGCATTTATCACATCTAATACTTCACCATCTGAGGCTTCAAATCTTATTCAACAGCAATTAAACGTTTAAGTTAATGAACAAAAATCCACACATGTCACATTTACTCTAAGGTGCGGGGATTGCCCGGAAGTTAAACTCAATAACGTGAATATTCCGAAAAAGAACAATGCTAAATACCTAGGAATGTGTTTAGACAGGAGACTTACCTGGAAAAACCATGTTAAAAATAAGAGGAAACAAGTGGACAACAAATTAAAAAGGATGTATTGGTTATTGGGTCCGAAATCGGAATTAAATATCGAAAATAAAATCATACTTTATAAAACAATATTAAAACCTGTATGGACTTACGGGATTCAACTTTGGGGTACAACAAGTAACTCAAACGTCGAAATTCTCCAAAGATTTCAATCAAAAACGCTTAGAATGATAATCAACGCACCATGGTTTGTTAGAATTGAAACTTTGCACAATGATTTAAATATACCAACAGTCAAGAAGGAAATATGCAATTTTAGCAATCGATATTTGCAAAGATTAAGTGACCATAAAAATCCTTTAGCCATATCATTATTAGATGATTCTAATGAAGTAAAAAGGCTAAGAAGACTTCATATACTTGACCTCCCATACAGAAACTAAATCTAAATTACTGTAGAATCTGTAAAAAAAAAAAAAATATAAAAATCTAAACTTTGTAAATATGTAAATATGTAATATACATATATAGCTATTACCTAAGAAATATACCTTACAATTGTGGTTTCATTAAATTTTTAATATTATTGGTCTTAATGAAGACCTATAAGTATGTTATGTTCTAAACATTATCACATTTGCTTAATATTGTAAGATAGATTGCAAATAAAAACAATAATAAAAAAAAAAAAAAAAAAAAAAAAAATTCAGAATTTATTAATTTCTGAATATCTGATTAAAAAATCACCAGTTTCAGATTACCTCTCTGCAGGAAAAGTCTTCAGAAGTCGAAATTTTGCTATTTTTTAAAAGCTTTCAAAAATGTTTTCAGTTTGAATACTCCTGGGTTCGTAGAAATGAAGTTCTCAGAATCTTCCACTAGAGCTCGTCAACTATTTTGGAAAAGACCAATAAAAATCTTAGTATTAATATCTTTTAAAGACTGGATTTTTTAAGAAAGTACAATTTTTCAGAGGTTGAAAAAATATATGTAATCTGAGTGTTTTTTAAATAATAGAAGAAGTACATAATCCTTAGCAAATGAGGATTTTTTAGTAAGAAAAAACCTAAAAGTCCAAGTACACTTTTCCAAAAACCTCATAATCTAGAAGCTTTTTGATAAAAAATTATCCTCGTGGTCTTTTTATATAGAAAACACAAATTTGGCGAGTTTCTTTTATAGAAAAACCCTCAGATTATATATATCTTTTAAACCTCTGAGAACGTTGTCTTAAAAACCAAAAGTTCATTAAAAAACGCCATAAAATTATCTAAATGAAAGCGATTATGTATTCAGGTTTGTCATATCTGTGTGCCATTTAATTATTTATTGTAATTTAGAATTTTAATGTTTATTGTTGTTATTCAGAATTTGTATGTTAATTTTTATGATTTTTGTTTCATGATTTTATTAATAAAAAAATATTTGTTTGAACATACAATTTTAGTTTATTTTGGTTTTGGGTTGCTGTAAATTGAAAATCCAATTTCTATTTATATTAATGCATTATTTAGTGTATTTCTCAACGTATAAAATGTAGAATAATGTATTTAATGGGGCTTTTTTGGACATATAAAATGAAAATTTAAACAAAATTTAAATGTTGCTGAACCCTGTTGCTACAATTAAAAACGTATTTCTAAACTCAATCCCACGTATTCATAAAAATATTAAACAATATTAAATACACAAAATAAAAAAGCTCAAGCTCGAGCCCAGTTGTAGTTAATATACAAATTTATTTATTTCTCAATATTTCGACATTCGTCGAATGTCATCCTCAGGAGAAGTATCTATAAGATTTAACAAAATAAAAACAAAAGCACAACAATCATTACAATAATTTAGAACAACATTAAGCATAAATATCAGCAAAACTCAAATGATAACATAAAAAATCGGTCATACGAAGTTTTTACATATATACATTTAACGCTTACTAAAAAACACAGCTTAGAACTATCGTTGTTCGTTTTTGTCACCATATGATAAAGGGTAGAGTGTAGTAATTATGCTAAAATGAAAAAAATTAAAAATTCAGGATAATCTTTAAAAAATTTGTAGAATGGAGGCAAGAAACTCCATTTTTGGTAAAAATCCAGTTGCAATAACTTAAAAACCAAGCGTAAGTCAAAATTTCATAAAATTTTAAATATTCGTTTATAGCATGCCAAAATTTATTAAAAATTATGTGTTGCAAGACATATTTTTATTTGTTCGCAGCGAGCCACGTGTTAGTGCTATCCAATTTTTCTAGAATTCGCATCTCATAACTTTTAGTTCTTCAATAATCGTAACAATAATTTATAAAAATCAAAAGTTTAAAAAAAATACCCCTCTAATGTTTGTAATGTTTATAAAGTAGTTGGCGTTGCTGTTGTTTGTTGTTCGAGAGTTCTTCTTCGAGAGTTGTATCTGTTTAACAGTCTTATTTGCCTATTTACAGTTGAAATCTTTTTTTTTTTGTTCTTTCCTTCAACTACGGCCGAGACAGCAACAATTGAATTTCTCACTTGAAATCACTACATTTCATATTGTGTAGTGGAATTTCTTAATTGAAGTTGTTTTATACAAGTTTTTTATTACATTTAATTGTGTTTTTCACTTTCTACTTAGTGTTTAATAAGTATAACTATTTTTACAAAAACTTTTATATTTTATTTTAGTGGTTTTAGCACGAACTAAGAAGTTTTTGGTGTAAATGAAAAGAATTTAATGAAAATTCATTAAAGAAACAGCCGAAAAATATCAAGAAATGTTTTTTCAATGACTCTTTCAATTAAAAACTGTTGTTTTTGTTTAATGCCATTATACAAAAATGTTCTTCATTTTCTTATTTATTCGAATATTTACATCTCTAAGGCTGAAACTTTCACATCAACTACGCTAGCGGTTTACATGAAACTTTACAAGTAAACATGTAACAAATAAATGCCCAATAAGTTTCGTTCGAAAAAGCCCTAAGCATAATACATAAAAGTATAAAAGTTTTTTAAATAAAAATAAGATTATTATTAAAATAAATCTAGAGGCTTTAGCTGTTCTAATACTTCGGGTTCTGATGAGATCTATAGCCAGATCGAAATATTAGTATCAGCCTAGGCACTATTTGCTTTATTTTTGTAAATATACGGAGATTGAAAGATCGTTATAAATAAAAAATAACATAAATATAATGTCGATGTATATAAAAGCAAAAATCTAGTAAAACTGTTAAAAGTTTTGCTTAAGCTAGAATAAATCTAAAATTATTTTATATAAATAGAACACTTTTGGTCTTCAAGGTTTAGTAACGTTATGAGGCTTGTTAGGAAAATACCCTAGCCACGTGTTTGATTACTAAGAAGACAAGAATTGAGCAAAAAGGGTGATTAAATGGTTTTTGTTCAAGCTCTGCCTCTGATTTAGGCTCTAGCTTTTCTAAAACTTCGGGTTCTGATGAGATATTTAGCTAGATCGCAATACTAGCATCAACCTAGCTAATATGTTTGATTTGATTTTTTTTGTGATTAAATTGAGGTCGAAAGAAATACTATAAAATTAATCTCGGTGTACATAAAAAAACTAATTAATATACGTTTTATAGCATGGATGGTAACCGATTCGAAGCGGGAATCGGTAAGGGTATCGCTATTTTCATTTGTATTCGGTAAATGTATTATAGGGGTATCGATATTTCAGTTATTTCGGTAACGGTTTTTTAGCGTTAACGGTATTTCATTTATTTCGGTTATGGCATTATAGCGGTAACGGTATTTTAGTTACTTCGGTAACGTTATTTTAGGGATAACGGTTTTTTAGTTATTTCGGCAACGGTATAGTCAGCTGAAAGGGTGTGGAATCGATAACAGTATTTTAGCGGTATTTCCTGCCATCCAAGTTTTATATGTATATTTTGCATGCATTGCTAAGCATTTAATTTATACTCTTAAGCGTTTAGAAATGTATTTTTAAGCACAATTGATGTAAATTTACAGAAAATTGGAATGTTGCTTAACATTTCCTAAGCACAAAAGTATGTATATTTACATGTTTTGTGTAAATATTATTATGTAAATATTAAGGTTTAGATACTTCAAGTATTTTTACCCTTATTGTAGTAGGGTAAAAGTTTACGTGACAATTTATTAGACTGTACTTCTTTCCAATATTTACTAACAACAAAACTTTTCGAACCAACAAATTTTAGTTACAATACTGGTACACATATTTTCTACATTTTCTTCTTAAAAACCTTAAAATATTTAAGTACTTAAATTACTTGCACATTAACTTTCCCTTGAAGATAATTCCAACAACACTATACCACAACTTAACAATTTTCCTAAAAAGTTTCTAAATCACTGGGTAGAAATAATTACAAAATAATAAAAAAAATCATATATATGAAATTAAGACGATGTATTTATACAAAAAAAAAACACACACACACACAAAGTAAATATATTGTGTAAACAATATAATCAGGAAACCTTAACATTAAAGTTACACACACACACATCTAAACAAATATTGCAATTAACTGGGGAAACCTACGAATGTTGTTAAAGGTTAATCGTATCATTGATTTGACATATGTTTTCACGCTTAAAACAATCATGTTAAAATTAAAAAAAAAAAAATAATAAAACCTAACAACATATTAAATTACAATTACATATAATATTACAATTATTTTTTTTGTTTAAACATGAGTTTTAAAATCCTACAATTCAAATTTAGAAACAAACACACACGAATAACACAAATGAAAATGTTATTTAGTAGAAGTTTTGTTTGAACTAATATAAGAGGGAAGGAAACCGATAATAAAAATTTGATAACAAAAATTTTTAATTAACTTGTTAATTCATTGAATTAAAAGTACAATTACAGTTTTAAATCATTTGATTAAAACATTAATTTAAACAATTATCAGCTTAATTAAATCAATAACTATTTTAATTGAGTCGGCCCCTATTACGAAAATGATTGTGTTAATCGATGATGATTGTACACTAGACCAACGCTTCTAAAATGTGGTGCGCGGACCCAAAGGGATATGTACGAGTATTCCAGGGTGTGCTCGAGGTGTTCTGACAAATTGATTGGTTTAAAACAAATTTAAAAAAATCATAATATTTTTTTTTGGTTTTATAATAATTCAAATTATTGAAACAAAAATTTAATTGGATTATTAAGCAATATTTTGAACTCTACCAGTTAGACTATAGAGACTACGAAATAAAGTCTTCCATATTTGAAAGTTTGTAAACGAATAATAATTTTATTAAAAATACAAAATTCAAAGTTTAGTTGATAATTTGAATTTATAAATATTTGAATTTTGTTGATTGGCTGGTCGCCACATTACTCCCCATCCAGTGATGACATTAGGCATAACGATTAATCAGGAAGAATATGTTGGAATCCAGTTATGTAGTTTGTTGGAAAGCACTTTAATTGTTGTTAATTTGAAGCAAGTACTAGGCGACTTTAGGATTTACTATTCATATTGAAAATAGTTGTGTGAACGTTGCAAGTTGGAACAAAGCTGTCGATTATAGACGTGTCGTTGTGGCTAAAAAGCCTCCAATCCGACAATAAGGAATGCGATTCATTGAAAAGTAGACGACATTTTCGTGGAGCTATAATTAAAAACAGGGCTGTTGGTCGTTGCCTTGGCATTGTGGCCGGTAGGCCTCCAAAACCGACCAAAGTTTTTTAGTGTATTTTTGTTGAATTTAGCTGATGATTCTCGATCAAGTGACGCTTTTATGTATATGCCTATGTACCAGGAGGGTCTTGTGAAAATCCTCTTAGATTGTCGAGCTAATAGTCCAACAGCATGGCATTGTGTAAGGTTAGTATGATTGAAGATGATGATGATACTGTTCGATAGATTTGAATTGTGCCCGGATTTTTGAGCCATTTTATGTATACATGCGGTCAACAAGATTCGCATTTATTCACGAAAGAATTGAAGGAAAACAACGATTTAATAAGCACCGCGAACAGTAATTGCGCGTTCCTCAGGTATGCTTGATTTGCATATCCTGAGTTTGACGGGTCACCAGTTATAGAGACTACGAAATAAAGTCTTCTATATTTGAAAGTTTGTAAACGAATAATAATTTTATTAAAAAAACAAAATTCAAAGTTTAGTTGATAATTTGAATTTATAAATATTTGAATTTTGTTGAGTGGCTGGTCGCCACAAGACAAATTCACTTACAATAAATACACTCGAACGAAAAGCTGCATCATATTATTTATGTAAAATTGCATAAAAAATAAAAACTATTTCATCATATTTATGAAATGTTTTACTATATATATGAAGCATATTTTGTATTCGTAAGGATTTCATTACTTCTGTGTAGAAAAAAATCAGGGAGACAATGATCTGATCATTATAATTCTTGTTGTTTTTTTTTAATGTTTTTTATTGTTTCAAGTCAGAACAAAATATAATGGAAATCGATTGAAACTGAAATTTCTTTTGATTTGAAATTAGGTAAAACAGGAAACCGAGAATTTGTGGAATCGGAAGTGAAATCCCTGAAAACGAAATGGAATTGATCAAGCCTGGATTTTAGTGATAGTTTTTCGATTTGATTATAATTATTTTGATTTGACACTTTTTTTCTATTTCAGCGATTTACCGCCATTTCAAATTTATTGAATGTTATCTGTCAATTCCAGTTATTGTTGTTTTAACATATGGTTGCCAAATTTGGTTCAACATATCTCCATCTTATATGGAAAAAATGAGAGTTTTTGAAAGAAAATGTCTGAGAGCCTGCACATCCCTATACAGATCTTCAAATAGTAACTACCTAAAATATATTTCAAACAAAAAGTTATATAAAGCTGCAGAAATAAGCAGAATTGATAATTTCATCATACACCTGATAAGAAACCACATTAACAAAAGTTTAGAATGCTATGAAAATAATTTAATTATGGCTCCTTATTATGCCAATGAGGAATATATACATTCAACTTTACAAAGTGGATATGTCCCTCCTGAGGCCTTTTTATACCTCGATAGCAAAGGTTTTATTCAAAACGAAAGTGGCATTCCTATATTATACCATATTTATAGACGGGCCAATATTAAAGCTGTAACTAGTAACCAACTAACAAATGATAATTGCAGATTTGATACTAGTATTTACCTAAGGGACAGAAATATGATTCCAAACCTGAATATAAAAAAATATTGGTGGCTCACCGAGTAATTTTTCAATTCTTTTTACCCCTTGACTGTAGCTTTTATCTTCTTGCAATAAAAAAGTAAGGTTTTTTCAAGCTTTTTTCTTTACATATCATTTATATTAAATGCAAATATTAACATATATTGTAATAAAAAAATATTAAATTCAAAAAATGAATAAATTATTATATTGATATACATATGTAATGTACTTGAGCGCCCGAATATGGGACTGTGTATAATAAGATGTATTTATAGTTTAAGTATATTAAGTTTGTTTAAATAAACGTAAAAAAAAAAAAAAAAAAAAAAAAAATCCAGTTATTGTTTTTAAATATGATTAGAAATAAAACCCAGAACTTCTCTATTTTTTATGAAAAGTATTCAAATTAAAATAATTTTATTACAATTGTCAATATTGCATTGCTAATGAAATCATCAATCAATAAGCCAACTCAATTAATAATTTAACTAAATTATTAAGTCCCATGTGTGCAGGCGCGGATCCAGGAACAGATTTTGGGGAGAGAAATTAGAGTATTTTTACTAATTTTTTTATTCTCTTTTATATTTTTGCATTAACATTTTTTATTTTGGTGGATGAAATGACCGATTTTCTCTTTCCCAGGAGCCGCGCTTAAGTAGTAGATATTTTTGGTAATATTAAACACATTGTTGAAATTTGGGATTAGAAAATAGTTGATTTCAAAAAAATGCACAATTTTTTTTTACATAAGCCCAAACAGTTATTTAGTTATTGCTTACTTCACAGCGGATTTCAGTTTATTTTCAAAGAAAAATAAAAAAAATAATTTTTATCTGAAGTTTTGTCAACAGAATACTGTAAGTTTTTGTAAGTTATACGGAATATTTTAAGATTTTTTATACTTCTTGCTAAGCTACTATAGTAAAGTTGCATATCAAACGAAAGGTACTTAAATGATCTATCTCGTTATGAGCACTATCCTTTTTTATAACTTGAAATTTTATCAAAACCGGTGTGAACAACGTTGCTGACTTTTCTTGATGATTCAACAAATTTTTAAAAATGTTCAATCATCTGATGGACAACGCCCAAAAATCATTATTTGCAATCGGTTTCCAACTGCACTAACTATAAGAATGATAGCACATGAACTGAATTAATCGAATTTCAACGTAATGCATAAATGTCAGAGAATCAGTTTTAGAACTAGTTCCAA
Source organism: Delia radicum (assembly GCA_021234595.1). Lineage (NCBI taxonomy): Eukaryota > Metazoa > Arthropoda > Insecta > Diptera > Anthomyiidae > Delia > Delia radicum. The sequence goes on along the minus strand of CM037854.1, from coordinate 16,070,983 downwards.
AACTAGTCCCGGGAAACTAATTTTACTTTATAGCTTCACAACCGGCTTAAGAAAACCGATAGTAGCAGTAAAAGAATGAACATGCAATTTTGTTTGTATATAATAACTAAAGAAGTTTTTTGTTTTCGAAAATTTGGCGAATATTTGCTTCCGTCATCATTTCGTTTTATGTTAAAAATTCAAAACCTTTTTACTAACTTAGTTTAAAAATCGGATTCTACTTGTCAGCATACCTTCCCTTAAAAGTGTTTTAAAAATTTGTCTGTCCTTATGTCTGTTTACTTAAGTGTAAATAATACTTGATTAACATACGCATTAGTTTGTTTGACAATGTTTTGTTGTTGTTTTCCAATTTTTTTTTTATTTGTCAACTTTATTGGTTTCAATTAAATTTAACTTTATGACACATCCAAATATAACGAACTAACTACATAAGTCAACATATAAGTAATATTTTTTTTTTTTTTGGTTTTGGAACATTTAATAAACATGCGACACATCATCACTGGTTTTCTACACATAATTTACAGTAAAATTTATTACTTTTGTCCTTTACACACACAACTGTATGCCATATAAATAGAGAGTGGATATCATAAAAATAATAATTTCGAATACTACTACTGGAGTATATCAACATAGATGTCATTAAGTCAGTCAGTAATCAACAACGGCGACCACTGGTTTGAGGCAGGATTTTGTATTCTACCACACTATGACGTGTTGTGGTCAAAATTTGAGTTTTATTTTCATCATTTACATATCAAACGTAATCAAAAATAGTAATAAAAACAGACGTATTTATCATGATTTTGTCAAAGAGAATTTGGATGGCAACCGATTCGATACTGGTATCGGTATGGGTAACGCTATTTCCTTTTTTTCAGTAATGGTACCCCTAAAGTATCGATATTTCAGTTTTTCGGTAACGGGTTTTTAACGTTAACGGTATTTTACTTATTTCGGTATCGGTATTTAAGCGGTAACACTATTTTCGTTTATTTCGCTAGCGTTATTTTAGTGATAACGGGTTTTAAGTTCTTTCGGTAATGGTATTTTATGGATAACGTTCTTTAAGTTATTCCGGTAATGTCAATGTACATCGATCATTTTATCCCTTTATGCCTGAATCCTAACGACTAGCTAGGTTATGATCAAGCTTTGGGAAACTATATATTTATTTACACCGATTATATTTTGTTATTTTGTCAAATTATTTCGGTAACGATAACGCTATATCAATTGTTTCTGTAGTGGTATTTTAGCGATAATGTGGTATTTTTGCGATATTTCGGTGAAGGTATTTTATGGATATTGATATTGATATTTCAGTTGTATCGGTAACGGTATTTCAATTATTTCGGTAACGATATTTTTGGGATAACGATAGTCAGTTGAAAGGGTTTTGAATCGATAACGGTATTTTAGCGGTATTGCCTGCCATCGCTGGAGTTGTTTGATTAAAAAAGCAACTGCAGTGGTCAACTTTAATGGATACATGTTTGGGAAAAATTTTGTTAAGTCCGCTGTAAGTCATGAGTCGTTGAATTTATTGGAAATAAAACTATGGTGTCGGAAACGTTATAATGGGTGCATCATTTATTGTTACACAGAAAAAAATTTAGCTATGTTCCAACTGAAATTCGGTCACTACGACTCAAATTCGGCTATTACGAGTTTCTGACAGTTAGCACAACTTAACATTAGTTTTCACGACAAAGTTTAGTTCCAACACCCAAAATATTCAGAAATCTAATGTAGATATCCTTGTACTAACTGAATTTATAAGTTCTTACTATTAACATACACTTTTCAATTCGGTTGGCACTTTATTTCTCTGTGTGTTAATAACAAAAAACATTACGCTGGTATAATTGCCGAAAAATTCAATAAATGTTAGGGAAACATGTCTCCGACCTGTGTTGAAACGACAATAACATGTCATTACTTTCCTCACTACCAGTAATGACATCAGCTTACTCTCTGAATTACTTTAAAACGAATAAAATGGACTTACTAATAAGTAGTTAATGTTTCCCATTACTTCAAAGCAAACAATAATGGGTTGACCATAAGCAGAGCTGTAAATGAATCATTCATTTTTGAATTAATTCGCGAGTCATTCATGCACTGAATTAGTAAAATTTTGAATTAATTATTTTCGCCAAAAAACGAATTGAATGAAATTGGAATCGATTCATATGCGTTTGGCTGGAATGAATTCCAATTCATTTTAAATCAAATGAATTTGGCAAAATGAATTGCAATTCATTTTGAATTCAAATGAGTTTGGCGAAATGAATTGCAATTCATTTCCAATTCATTTGACTTGAACTGATTTTGAATTAATTCAAATGAATTAGAAAAATGTATTGCAATTCATTTTCAATTCATTTGAATTGAATCGATTTTGAATTAATTCAAATGAATTTTATGATTAATAACACGGTGCTACAGTGAAAAAACTTGCAAAATGACCTAGTGTAGGATGTAGGACTTGTTGATTAAATCACTTTTAAATTTTCTGAATTTTGAATACACCCTCAAAATCTGAAGTTATCGACAAAAAAGTTTTTGCAGGACTTTACGAACAAAAATATTTTTAACTAAGCCGATTTTAAATTTTTGAACGGTTTTAGAAAGATGAATAGTTAAGCTTTACAAATATATATGTATATATCTGTTTATACTTTTAATAAACAAATGTGAAAATATTATCCAAAATATTTCGAACTTCAATTTTTTTTTTAATTCTTTCCTCTTTCCGTTCAAATTTGTTAATGTATCGATTTTTTTTAAATTATGGTGATTTTTTATTGTTTCTTTGCCTTTCAGTTACATTTATTTGAATTAATTCAAAATCAATTCAAGTCAAATGAATTGGAAACGAATTGCAATTCATTTCGCCAAACTCGTTTGAATTGAAAATCAATTGCAATTCATTTGAATTGGAAATGAATTCCAATTTATTTTTGCCAAACTCATTTGTATTAATTTAAATTTCATTTAATTCTTTTTTTATGTGAAAAAAATTATTCAAAATTCAATTCAAATTCGTAATGAATTGAAATCAAAAAATAATGATTCATTAACAGCTCTGCCCATAAGTACCGATTTTAACATTATCAATTTTTAGACTCATTTTTTTTGCTTCTAGCAAGTAAATAAATACTTATTTTTGATTTTTTGTAAGCTAAACAGTAATGACATTCTGTCCAAGCAATTCATTTATGTCTTTATTCATCAAGTATATTAATGTCAAGATAGTACAGATGGTAAAGCGGTTAACTGACAACCTGTTGGTCTGGGTACGAATCCCGTGTTGGCACATTTTATTAAAAAAAATTTTGTTCAATGAAAAAATATTTTTTTATAAAATTTAGTTTTTTTTTAATTGATTTTTAGGCTCATTATATTTTAACATACGGGTAAGTATATAGGTCCACATATGTTTCTGTTTTTTGTAAAGTGTTTAGTATTGATATAACATTATTTTGCGCGACATAAACATATAAAAATAATGAGACTTGTAATGACAATTACCAAATATGCACTTATATAACCACTTATATGGTAATGGTCTTCTACACTGGCCATTTATGCACGTGTTCAATAAAAAATAAAAGGGCATTATTTGCTACACTCTAACAAATGCATGTAAAACTACTATTATAAACTATGTAAATTTTCCTGCAAAATTACGTAAAATGCTTCAAATTTGAGCACGAAATGCTTTAAAAACTTATTTACATATTTTTGTTTACAAACATAAGCCTATAACTCAGTAATTGGTATGTTGATAATCATGTTTATATGTTTAGAGTAGGGTTTTTCTTTTCCCGGAATTTCCCATTTACCTTGAAAGCGGGATTCGTGTTTATATTTCCCGGGACCCCCGGGAATTCCAGCTCAGTAAGAAAATTATTAAAGTTTCTTTTTAATTGACAAAGTTTACTTTAAAAAAATTCAATCTTAGGACCAAGCAAAATTACATAAAAATCGCATTAGCTCCGGTTTATTGGTAAATTTTTAGAATTTTTTAATATTGTATAGTACACCTTTCATTTATTAATTTTGTTAATACTATTATTATAGTTTTTTTTCATGAAAAACAATTTATACACCGAAAGAAGTATCCTATCATAGTCTCATAAATAAAATTCATTCGATTTTAAAAATCATCTCTTTATAAATTTAACGAAAATTTTCTCTAGATCTATGAAATTATTTCAAAAACTTAATTTTCATACATTTCAAACTTTAATTCTCAAGTGTTCAACATATTTTATAAAGTACTTCATTATTTCAATGTAGCCTCTTAATAATTTTTGATATCGCTTAAGAAGGCCGAGGCGAATAGACCGTTGCGAATAGTAACATAAATATACGTGTGGGTACTCTGACGAAAGGAAATTTTCTCAAGATTTCACAAATGCATTTTGTTTTAAGATCAATTAATGTACTTCCTTTAATACCCCTAAGAGTCTAAAATAACAAATGAATACTTACCCACAATATTAAGGTACTTTAAACAAAGGAAATTTCCTCACGAATCCAATTATGGCCACTACTTACTCATTCAAGGTACGCATAAAAAATAAAAAATTTTCGACTTCGGCGCTAATAACTATAGTTACAAAAAAAAATCCTAAAAATCATTCTTTTTACTTTATAACTCAACCGAATTTGTGAGTGCCAAAAATGTTGTGGCTGGCGAGGTATAACATTTCTTAATGTCGCCTAGACACAATTTTTAAGTGTCTTGTTATGAAAAAATTATAAAAGTTATAGTTAATTTTACAAAAACAACCGAAAAAAAAAACGTCAAAAAGTTTACGTACAAAAAAGTCGCTAAATTTCGTACCATTTGCAGATTTTATTTACTTATATTTATATCTAAAATATACTTTAAATGGGTCCAAAGGGCGCCACATATGATGGATCATGAAATTTTTGAAGTCCTGAGTAAATTTACTTTCATTTGAGTACCCACATTTATATTTTGCATGCTACTAGGTAGGCCGCTTTACTCCACTTAAAAATATATATTTTTAAATCCAGAAGGTGGTCATTTATTTGAAGGGGAACCTAAAAAGTACTTTTCTGCCACTGTTTATTAAAAAGGAAATAAGATAATTTTCTTAAAACCCATATTTTATAAATAGCCCACAAATATCTATTTAACTATTTCTTGTTTATCGATGTGTATTAAATTATGCTAATGAACCTCTCATTTTAACGAAATGATTTCAAAACGTAGTACCAAAATAAGAAAATGATAAATACCTTGTTTGTTGTAAATAAACTGTTGTTGTTTTTTCAACATCTTGAACTATTCGTATCATTTAACGCTATCACAAAGAAGATGAACTGTAGTCATCACCCGTAATTTCAAAAGACAAAAAACAACAGGATGTAACTATAACTAACAAGGAAGGTAACCTCAGGTCTATAAACAGATTTTTTTTATATTTAGCACTAATAATAATCCATGGATAAAAATACACAAAAATTTTAAACTAACAAAAACTTTTGTAAAATTAACAAAAATTTTGTTATTTTTACATTAATATTGTGGTCTTAGGCATTATTATGAGAGTGCTATTTAAAAAAAAAGATTTTGAGTTAAATCTTAATTAGACGCCTTTAAGGCTTGTTTTAGACATTGATAAATCTGGTTTTTTAATAGCACTTAGAATACCTTCCTTGTAATTTAAAAAATATTGGTAAAAACATAATAAATAGATAATAGAATGCAACAAAGGTATTGTATATTCCATTGGCTTACCACAATTTAACTGAAGTAGAATTTATGACAACGCTGGAAAAATCTGTAATGAAACCAAAATGAAAAAGAAATATGTCAGTTGTATATTAAACATGGTTGGCAAACGATAACCGTAAAATACCGAAAACAATTCAATACCATTTCAAGGAACTATATTTAGCCTTAAAATAACACTAACGAAATATCTTAAAATACCGATAACCTTAACTTAAAATACAGTAAAATAAACTAATGAAATAATTCTAAACTATCGATAATCTTGAAATATCAACCAATTTTGATATTTGTGTTTAGATAATGTTTATATAAATGATACAAATAGTAAACACAACAGAACGTTTTTTAAACCAACTTTTATTTTTTTGTTTTGTTTTTAAAATTTAAAACTTTTTTTGTGTGATGACATAACAGAACACACACACACAAGCCAATATTTAAATTTGTCCCCCAACAAACATCAGTTCTAGCCTTAGAGAAATATTGAGATTTTTTTTATGGATAACAAGTGTATTTATCAAGTTACTCTCTAATAGTAGAGAAGACCATTTGAACAAGATTTGAAAATGATTGTTAAAAAACCTCTTTACTATAAAGGAAATCGTTCTATGGATTTTAATTAATTTTTCATTTGAAAACCAACTTTACATAAAGATTTATAAATAAACTTGAATCGGTAACAGAAAATATATTTTGTGAGTGTATATATAAACATCCTAGCAAAACCAAACATTACTAAATAATGTGGAAAGTAATGTGTCGCCATAGGGCTCCATATAAACCTTACTTCACTGATGAATCTTATAGGCGATGAGCCGCAAAGTAATGCGTGGACTCATAACGTAGTAGGGTGTAAAGTAACTGGTTACTTTTACAATTACCGGGCTTGGAAAAGTAATGTGTATATAAATAGATTTTGATGAAAACTATTTTAGAAAGAAAAATATTACAAACAATTTTTTGTATATCATTTTTAAGATATGTTGAAGACTTGAGAATTAAACCTTAAAAGTAAAGTTCAAAATGTACGAAAATTAATGGAATTGTGAAATTTTATGAAAAAATTAAAAAGTTGTATAGTAGTCCGCCTTATGGCAGATCCTGTATAGAGGGTTGTCATTTATTCGGATTTTTATTTTTGTCAAATAAACGATCAAAGAAATTTTGATTTTTGTAAAACCGCTATTAAAAATGCAAAAATAGAGTTTTTAAACTCTTTTGAAGTTGTGTACACCACACATCCGCGCAGCTTAAGGGTGTCTTCTTGTTTGGACGGATGAATTTTAGCTGTTTTTGAAAAAGACCTAACCACTTGCTTGATTACTAAGAAGACAAGAATGGAGCAAAATTGATTATTAATAGGGTTTTTGTTAAAGTTCTGCCTATTATGGAGGCTCTAACTTTTCTAAAACTTCGGGTTCTGATGAGATCTTTAGCCAGATCGAAATACTAGTATCAACCTAGCTAATATGTTTGATTTGCTTTATTTTTGTAAATATACGGAGGTTGAAAGCTCGTTATAAATTGAAAATAACATAAAAATAATCTCGATGTATATAAAAACAAAAAACTAATATAACTGTAAAAAGATTTTTTAATTCTGTATTTTTGTATTTGGTTACAAAATTCATCAATAAAAATTAACAATTTGTGAATATGTGGACTGTTTAAAAATTTCAAAGTATGTTCTACCAAAATAGGCGTCCAAACGATCCCGCAACGAAATTCCCGGGAAAGCGGGAAACTGTAACAACTTAAATTCTCGAAAATCGTCGGCAAAAAACACCTTCATGAAATATCCTAACAAAATATTCACAAAATAACTTTATATTATCCGTAATCCGTTAACCGAATGAAACAGTTGCCAACCCTGATGTTAAATAAAGTTTACCTTATTTTAGAAACAAAAAATGAATTTAAAAAAAAAACGAAACATAAAGGTAAAAACGAGATTATGTTATCTAAAAAACAAATTTATTCTATATAGTTCATAAAAATGATGGAAATGCTTTTTTTTTTTTTTTGAAAAAAAAAATCTCAATTTCGTTTATCTTCTAAATTAAATCATTCTTAAGTGAGGTCTAGTTTGATGTGCGTTTTGTTGGTAAATGTAGTAAAAAACTTTATGGTTTTTAAATTATACATTTTTTGGATGAAAAATAGTGAACAACAATTTTACGGTATTTTAGTAAATACTATAACTATAGCAGGCAGAGGGGGGTACATTAGGGTGTCCCTTACAAATCGATTAGTCTTTACAACCCTACACACAGAGAAATAAAGTGCTAACCGAATTGAAAAATGTACATTAATGGTAACAACTTATAAATTCCGTTAGTACAAGGATATTTACATTAGATTTCTGACTATTTTGGGTATTGCAACTAAAATTAATTTGAATTACCCGAACTTTGTTGTGAAAACGAATGTTAAGTTGTGCCAACTTGAGTCGTAGTAACGGAATTTCAGTTGGCAAATAGCTAAATTTTTCTCTGGGTGTAGTTTAATTGCAAAATGGAAGAAATCAATTTTATTTATTTAAAAATGCTTTATTTGTGTAAAAAGTGTGTTTTTGTTAAAAATTCCCAAAATTCGAAAGCATGCAATCAAAATGACCCACGAATTTAATAAAAATGAAAAAAAGTGATTTTTTTTAATTAGTTTTAAAGACTATTTTAAACTTCTTAATTTGGAGATGTCGATTGCTACTTTACTCATATTATAATTGCAATTAAAAAAAAACATAAATTAAAAAAAAAATTATAATTCGCTTTTGTGTGTGAACCGGCTACTTTCCAGGAAATTTACTGAAATTGATTATTTTGTCAAAAATTTAACAAAATTTTAATGTTTTCATCACAGTGTACACAATATTCGAAAAGTATCAATTAATATTGATAATAATAATCATTACTTTTATTAAAAAAATCGTTAACCCTTAGTAGCTATGTGATAAGAAAAAGACCCATTAAACGAACAACCGCGAAATATACAGAATGACTTCTATCAAATTTTGATTGCATGTGATTTGGCCTCATTTTCACTATGTCCTGTTAGCTACTTACGGGGACGTTAACTGGCACATTTTTTGTTGTTTCCTGTATTAATTTTCAATTTAACTGTTTGTTAAATTTAACTGAACATTCAGTAATCGGGACTAAGGGTATTAAACTAACAAACAAGTGAAATGCTTTATCGTACCAATCTTACTTTTAAGGCTTAAAAAGGTGGGGTCAAAAATTACTACAATTTTGTTTTTTATCGTTTATTCACATTTAAACGCAAATGGATGTCAAATTAGAGGTATTTACAGATCTATCTAACGATATTCTAAATATATTTAAAGATGTATATTTCTACTAGTTATACAAGAAAATAAAAAAAATAAATATATTTAGTAAATCGTTAGATATCTCTTTAAGATACCTTTAATTTGATACTCAATTTTTTATACTTAAGTAGTTACTTTCGAATAAATGTGAAAAAAAGGAAACATTAAACTAGAGCCAGTTGTGCCCACCTTAAAAGTAAGGTTGTTACGAAAGAATTGCGATTGTTCGTTAGTTAAGTACACTCAAAAAAATAAGTTAGTACAAAAGTTAGTAAAACGTCTTGTAAATCAGGTATATAGTATATACTATTTTTAAGCAAATTTTTTTGCTAAAATTGTGTTTTCAGCTAAAATTTTTGTTATACTTATTCAGCACTTAACTGTTTTATACTAACGTTTTTCATACATAAAACAAAATTGAGGATTAAAACAACTTAAATTTTGCGTTGTCACCGGCTTGTAAAAATAATTGTCTATTAATAAATAAAAGACAAAAAAAAATATTTAAATTTAGTATGTATTTCTATAATAAATGTTAATAGATTAATAATCTAGTGTGGTCAAATTGCAAACAAACATATACAGACATGTAGACAGAGTAAAGCGAAAGACAAAGACACACATCTTAGTATGGTTCCTTTTTCTTATTGCAAAAAAAGGATTGTTTTTTTCGTTTCGTTTGTTTTTGTTTTTGTTAATTATTCGTTTCGTTTCTATAATTATATATATGTATTTCTATATATTTTCAGATATTAAATTACTTCATGACATCAATGTGGGAAAATGAAAATTTTTATATTTCGTAATTATTGCAAATTATTTTTAAAAGAATCACAAAAATATGTTTTATGATTTCAGCAAATATATTAACTAAATTACAATTTTTTTACAATTTTTTTGCGTTTTTTTTTCAGTCTACTAAAATTCAGCAAAAAATTTATTAATTTTTACCAAAGCTTTTTTATTTCTAATCTACTAAGTGTTAGCAAAACTTTTGCTGAATCTACTAATTTTGTTGCTAAAAATCAGCTCGCTGATTTTCAGCATAAGATTTTGCTGACATTAGCAATTTTTTTGCTAGCACCCTCCTGACTAAAATTTTGCTGACTCAGCTAAATTTTTTGCTGACTTTACAAACTTTTTTTTTTGAGTGTACCCTTTATCACACATCCAAATTTAATCAAAATCTAAAAGATTTTATTCTCTATATTTAATAGTGGGTCTTCTTTGGTGAATAGTGAAAATATTAACTCTATGTGGATCAAGTTACATAAAATAATAATAATGCTTATCAAGTGGAAACATTTTGTGTGATCAATTTAAAGGCTTTACAATATTGTAGTCATATTATAAATTACGTTCCATGGTTCTTTTTTGTTCTCCGTCCACTAAGGGTTAAAGAATTTTTGAATAAAAGTAAATATAATTATAGTCTAATAAAATTTAAGTGATATTTTTCCGAAAATTATGAAAGGTTGGCCAAAAATTGTAAATTTTCTAATCGGTCTTTTTTGGCCAATGGTGTAAAAATTAGCCCTTTATGGTGCAAGCTACATAAAATATTTTTTTTTTTTGTATCAAGTGGCAAAAGCATTTATCAATTTAAAAGCTTAACTGTAGTCATAATTCAAATTTTGTTTTAAAGGTCTTTTTGTCTCATGGCCACTAAAGGTTAAAGATTTTATAAATAAAAGCAAAGATGATTATAGTCTAATCGAATTTAAGTGATATTTTTCCGCAAATTATGAAAACTTTTATGAAAACATTTAAAATTCGTACAACTTTTGCCAAAGTATTACATTTCTATAAAATGTCCTGTAAATTCACACATACACACGAATTTTATTTATTTTAGTTTAAAAAAAACAGTAGGTGGTCGCCTCCAGAATTAAAAAAAAAAAGTTTTTTTTTCTAAATTTGGTTTAGGAGGCCGGGGGTCCCCAGTGCCCAAAAACCGGTACGCGTAGTAACATATAAGTCTGGATACTCTAATGAAAAAAAATTTAATCGGGATTTCAAAAATGATATTGTTTTCAGGATCCATGGTGCGTAGCACCCTCTACACTCGTTAAAAAACCGCTCCCCAAGGTGTATATAATAAAGGGAAACGCATTCTAAAAAAAATATGTTTTTTTTTTTTGAGAAAATCGAATTCTTCAATTTGGAACCATTCGCAATAAAACTCGGGGGTGTAGCGAATGAAACTCGACAAACCGTTTTTTAAGGGACAACCTACTTTACATGTATCCTTTATTTAAAGGAAAGTATTTAGTATAAGGAAAGTAAATTCTAAGGAAAAACGTGCTTAAGTTTTGATACATTTTATTTATTATTAAAAAAAATAAAAAAAAAACATGTTTGGTACCTATTAAATCATTTTTATTACGCAATTCATTGAGAAAGTTTTAAATATTTATTACAGTTATATTAGTTTTTTGTTTTTATATACATCGAGATTATTTTTATGTTATTTTCAATTTATAACGAGCTTTCAACCTCCGTATATTTACAAAAATAAAGCAAATCAAACATATTAGCTAGGTTGATACTAGTATTTCGATCTGGCTAAAGATCTCATCAGAACCCGAAGTTTTAGAAAAGCTAGAGCCTCCATATTAATAATCAATTTTGCTCCATTTATTTATTTTTAACTTTTTTTTTTCCATTTTCCATTGGGACCATAAACAACTCAGTTTTTCATATTGTTAAACTACCCTGTTAGAAATCGACATATATATAGCCATACATACACACATGCTTTATACATATCCACATGCAACCATACATGATTCATATGTGTTCATAAACAAATCCTATATGTTCATATGAGAATTCACAAATGTTTATCTGTGAGCATTAACGAAAATTGAGGTAATATTTATATATATGATCATATATAAACTCTTAAGAACTTATATGAATTCTATATGTTATATGGACATGTTTGACCTCGAATCGCTTCGTATATATTATATATATTAAGTTTTAACCGGGTAAATTAACCGGGTAAACAAAATTTTTAAATTTTACTAACTTTTTTTTTGTTAGTTTTGTTTCCTTTTTTGTTAATATTTCCATATTTCAAATAGAGTTATTATTAGAATGAAACAAACAAAAAAAGTTAAGCGAAAAAATGTTTTTCTTTTAACCATACTTAACAAATTCACATTTTATATCACTACTTCATCCTTAGGGTTCTTATGGCCTGACCCTTTTCCATTTATGTATTGTATTTTATTTGTATAAAATAACACAGTTAAACACTAAAAATGATTCGGACATGCGACTTATTAATTTTGATAGATTTGATCACGAATGTGAACGCGAAATTTTAATTTTAGCACCGGTAGGATAACCGTGAAATAAAAGTGAAAACGTCACTTCTTTTATTTTTTGTGAATATTATAAAAACCTTTAATCGAATTTGCACATGATGATAATATATATTCCACTTAATTTATCTCATCAAAAAAATCCAGAAATTGCATATCAAAATTTTCAAAAAATTTCTTCTGAAATACAACTTTTATAACTTTTTAAGACAAAAAATTTTGTATGTAGTATTTACTATTTAGAAAATTTAAAAAGTAAATTTTAAACATGCATAATTTAAAATCATTATTTTTTTAGGAAAGCGAACTTTAATTCGATAGAACTTGGTTGGTATTGATTAAAAAGCATGTAATAGACATATTTGAATGTTTTTGTCTGAATATTATTAGTTAGGATTAGTCGCAGACTCCATATTTTTGAGACATACAAATATATTAAAATTTTTAATTGAAGTAAAAACTTGTTAACCCTCATATATTGTTTTACGGATTTTCACTGTTTTCTAGACATCCATTGATTAATATTTTTTATTAATTAATATTATTGATTAAACACTTATTGCAAGTACCTAGAGTATAAACGTCCTGCAAAAGTCGTATTATTTTTTGCATCCTTTAACCTTTAAGAGGAAAAAAAAACTAAAAATAAAAATAAAATGTGGCTTATCAAGTTTTTACAATAAGCCCTTCAATTTTAGTAATTTTTTAGTTTAAAAGGGAAATTACGAGATTTGTTCATCCAAATATATATATAAAAATTTTGGATCTTCTTTTTGTTGCAAATCTTTTATTAGCGAAATCCTGAAACAATGAGAAATTTCAACTTAAATACGTTTATATTTAAAATTATCGCACATTTCGAAACGTGTAATATATTAAATTAAAAAGCATCGTTCATACTATTTGAATGTTGGAAAAAAGATGCGGCTTTGTTTTCAATTTTCTTAAATTTTTGCAAAAAGTTTATAAAAAAAAAAACAAATTTCTTACAAAAAGTTGTTTGCTAATATTTCCTTAACTATAGCAAACTTTAAATTTCTAAGGCCATATTCGTGATCAACTTTCCAACGTCTTTTAAAAACGATTCGTCGCATACTCCATTAACATTAACTTTTTCTGATTTTGTTGAACTGTGTAATTTGTTTATTTTTATGGTTTTGAATATGATGTTCTACTGCAAATAATATGTACGCTGGGAGAATGTTTAAATAACTAAACAAATATTTGAAAAAGAAATGTTTTACAAACATCGAAAACTAAGGTTAAAAATAAAATGTTTCTAGAAAATTGAAGAGAAACAAAGAATATGATAAAATCTATCTAAAATGTTCAAATTCAAGGTAAAACATTAAGTCTTGACTAAACCTACTCCTGGTAATAACTTACATCGTAATTTTATTTATGATTATTTCTCTGTATTTAACTATTACCTTTTATTATTAACTATTTTCCATTCCATTGTTTTAGCATGTTTTTTTGTAATAAATTTTAATTGTTTTTTTTTAATTTAACCCCTTTAAATTATTCTAAATAAAGCCTTAATATTTTATTTCTCTGTATTCTTTAAATTACTGCAATTAATCATAATAATTTAGGACAAACATCCTTTTTATATAGTTTTTACAACACAAACTAACTTAGCTTTATCTACATGTGTGTGTTAACAACAATCTGCAAACAAAGCCAAACAAATTATTTGCACAACTACAGAAGAATAAAAAGGAACAAAAGTGCCAATATACATGCGATTTAAACATGAATGTACTTTAAGAGAATATATTTTTATATCTTAATTGAGTGTGTAGAGGACACAACTTGACTTCTGAATACCCTATGAAAATCAAAACCATGTCAATTGAAACATACATCTGTTATAGCACAACTGTATGTTTGAACAAAATACTTGGCGTATACTTTATATGTACTCTAAATACATTGCTCATACGTATAGGTATGAATTTTGTTTAAATTTAACAGTCTTGTTATCATTTTAGTCAAAAATTACTCAAATATAACACATTTGAGTCGTTCAAAAGAAGATGAAAGTTGGAGTTGGTGATCTCCACAAAGTTGCACCTATTCATTAATGTCTAAAAACTCTATTTGCCAAGTGTCTAGTATTTTCGTTAACATTAAGAGCTCGCAGAAAATGTTAACTTTTTCCGATGAAAAAATGATATGATAATTTTATCTAATTTAATATGACCTCATAATTTATTATATAAAATTTCATCCAAAAAATGGCCCGATTAAATTGTACCAAATTACATCTAATTGTATCATATTACATTAATTTAGATACAAGTTGAACTGATTTGATACAGTTTTGTCCGAATTTGGTACTAATCCAATATTATCCAATTATATGTGTAGGAAACCACTAAACAAAGAATTGAGTTCATGGATATTAGTGAATTTAATAACCTTCGCAAAATTTAAAAATCTTAAATATAATTTCAATATTTAAAAAATCGTGGAAAGATTATTTATTACAAAATTTAGAAGAACTTCTGATGTAAAATGGATTTGATCTTAAAATGTATAAATTTAATAAACATATTATTTTTCCAAGTGTGATATAATTTTTATTACAAATAAAAATAATGTTTTTTCGACCTTTTTTAATTAAAATTATATTAAACTTGTAAAAAAGACAAGTACGGTCTTTTTTACTCTCCCTTTACATCTTGTTTTTAAACAACACAAAACAAGTGTCAAAATAAAAAGAAGAAAAAAGCGTGTATTGTATATCTACCAAAGGTAGAGCTTGCACATAATGAACAAGGTTCCAATTTATTTTTGATCAATGGTGATAATCGTTAACTTCCAGCTCATATACTAGTTCTCAATTAGTGGGATAACTAGGTTATATGAATGTTTGATGTTTGCATGGGATTGTCACTTATTTCAAAACCTGTTCTGATGATGGGAACCTAGAAAATTTCCGAAATAGATATATCAACAGATTCTTGAAAGTGGTCAATTAATAAATTTTAAAACAAAAACTATATAGATTATTTGTTAGGACAATATTATAATAAAGAAATATAGAGTATGGCCTCAAACTTGAATAATTTTCATTTTCATATTATTTTTCCGTTTTTTTTTTTAATTTTTAAAGCTGATTTTAAAACTGATTTGTAATATTTTACCAACTCGCCTCAACAAAGCCTATTAGGCTCTGAGTCAACAAAAATGTACTGGATTATTAGAAAACAAATTAAAAATAAAAAATTTGTTGTACGATATGATTATATCTAATTTAATATAAAACGATATAAAATGGTCCATATATAATTTTAAATATAAATATCGAGTTTTTCGTTCATATTTTCAAAATAATAATATTTCGTCTCTCATATTAGCACACTTAAATCTTATAAAAAATGGTAAATCTATGTTAAACATAAAATTTATTATAGTTTTCAAGCCCCAAAGGAGTGTGTTGCATTAATTTGTCTTTTCAGCAGAAGTCAAGAAAATTTCAAATTAGTTACAAGACTAGAAAACGTTTTATTTTTAACAAAACTATATTTGAAATTAAATGTTTTTACTGCACAAAAAAAATAAGCATTTTTGTTTTCAACTACAAAAGCTTTAATAAAAAAAGAATAACAAAAGTTGAAAATAAAAAGTTTAAAAGAGTACAAATAAGTTATAATCTTATTTCAACCTTAGTATTAATATTAAGCCAAATTTAAGCCCAAAATGTCTGCAAATAAAATCGAAAGAAATTTCGCGGTGTTAAAAATTTACATGCTTTGTGGTACGAGGGCGGATCAATAAGTCCGTGACTTTTCGAACTTCCCTCATAGTTATATAAAATGCAACACTGCTCCCATCAAGTACCATTTGTTAGTAGACTACTGTTAAATTTTGAGCAATATTATTCATTTACTTTGCGTTTAACAGCTGTTTAAAGCATACAACCTCGTGGATTTTTTTAAATGAAAAAGATGAATTTTGAGTGCTCATTAAACATTATTTTTTGCAAAAAAAAGTTGAAAATAAAAAGTTTAAAAAAATACAAATAAGTTATAATCTTATTGCAACTTTAGTATTAATATAAAGCCCAATTTAAGCCCAAAATTTCTGCAAATAAAATCGAAAGAAATTTCGTAGAGCTAAAAAACTTGCATGCTTTGTGGTACGAGGGCGGATCAATAAGTCCGTGCTCCGGCTCCGAAGAAGGCCACTGTTAGTTTGTCGGCCAATAAGTTGATGGCAACAGTTTTTTGGGATGCATGACGGATAATCCATAATAATCCATAATATCCATAATATTATACCAACTTATTGGACCGATTTAAGGAGGATTAAAAAAAAAAGACCCCATATTGCCAATAATAAAGTTCTTTTTTATCAAGATAATGCACGGGTGCACACGTGTGCAGTCTCAATGGCAAAATCCCATGAATTGGGCTACGAATTGCTACCTCATCCGCAATATTCTCCGGATTTAGCCCCCAGTGAATATTTCCTATTTCCAAACCTAAAGAAGTGGCTCGGTGGAAAGATATTTAGATCCAACGATGAAATTAGTGATCAAACAAATGCATATTATATGGACCTCGAAAAATTATATTTTTTGTTAGGGATACAAAAATTGGAGAAACGTTGGACTAAGTGTATTGAGCTAAAAGGAGATTATGTTGAAAAAAATTTTTTTTTGCAAAAACAACTGTGTTTCATTCAAAAAGTCAAGGACTTATTGTCCCGCCCTCATATCAACAAAAACGCTAAGTTGTGGTTTTAAAACAAAAAGCGGCACAGTGTCCACATTATAATCCTTTGAAAACAGTTGTTAAAAAACTGCAATATAATTTCGGCTTGCCAAAAAACGCTATATGGTGTAACAAATTAATTATTAAAAGCACCCGTTTATTACATTGCATATATAAATAAGTATATTAAACTATAACTAATTTTTTGCATTTTTTTTTTAATTTGCTAATTTTTCATACATATGTTTTAAAATTAACCAGGTCAAACCCGGTAGTAATATTTATATTTCAAAGTTTACTCAAAATTTCACGAATTGTCAAATATTTTATATGGCAAGTATTTATTTACACATTATACTAAAAGTTGGTTTATATGGTCATCTTGGAAAGTTATGATGCCATAAAATTTTTTTAACAAAACGCGAATTTTATTATACGGGGCGCCATATAAAATTTTTATTTTACCCTTTGTCTTGTATATACATTTGTTTAGGTATTTCGTCAATTTAGTTATAAATTTTGCAAAAACCGAAAAGGATAACGAGCTAGTTAGCGCGAAAATTTTAAGGTTTTTGAACCCAATGTGTACTAAACTATTACTACGGGTATTGTCGCAAAAAATATAAAAATTCGGTTATAACGAATTAATGTACATTAGTTTCCACAACAAAATTCGGTTAATTCAATAGAATTGCAGTTGCAACACCCAAAATATTCAGAAATCTCATGCAAATATCATTGTATAAGTTGTTACCATTAAAGTACACTTTTTGATTCGGTTGGCAATTTATTTCTTTGTGTGTATTTAAAAAGTAAATGGCCAGATCGGCCAGATTTTCAATTTCTGCACTAATTTTTTTTTTTTTTTTTTAATAATTTTTTTTATTTACTCATTAACATAGGAATCCAAAATATAAAACTTTAGGCATTTTAAAATTTTAAATAACTAAAATGTAAGGTTCCATCGAAATGAGGCAAAAATAGATTTTTGCAAATAGTTATTTGGCAGCTCTGTATATCAATTTTCTAAAATTTTATTTAATTACGATTGCAGTCAAAATGTTGAGTTTATTCATTCAAAAAATATCCTTTTGAAAGTACTAGGTTGTAAACAGTACACTTGGTCGATAACGAGTTAATTCATTTGTTTAATCACTTTTCCATATTCCCGATGTTTTCTTTTACCAAAGAACCCACCCAGCTAAAACAAGGTTTTAACTTATTACCAGACTATTTACTCGTTATATTTATTTTCGCGAAAGCGTGTGTTTTTTTTTTTGTTTATTAAAATTCTTGATTGAATTAAATTATCAAACTTTCGAATGTAGGGTATACAAAACATAAATAATTGTATGTATTGTTAAATATTTAATACCAATTAAATAGTAACACTGATATTTTTTCACAATTTTTCAAAACAAACCCATTTCAGATTACAATCCCAGCAAAAACAGACATAACCAAGTAATTAAGAGCGTAAGTAGCGCCCAAAATGATTTACTAGTTAACAGGCTATTTAGCGTGGGTGGTAACCGATCGGATGCGGGTATTGGTAAGGGTAATGCTATTTTCTTTTATTTCGGTAATAGTATTTTAGGGTTAACGATATTTCAGTTATTTCGTAACGGTTTTTAGCGTTAACGGTATTTTACTTATTTCGGTAATGTTATTTTAGTTTTAAGGTTATTTTAGTTATTTCGGCATCGTTACTTTAGGGATAACGGGTTTTCAGTTATTTCGGTAACGGCATTTTAAGGGTAACGTTATTTTAATTATTCAGGTAATGTCAATGCGCACCTATATTTTTAGCCTCATTATGCCCGAGTTCAAATTATATCAAATTATATATTATATTTATAATCAAACTTTAGGAAAATCTATCTATTTGCAAATATTTTTCTTTTCAGATCTTGTCAGATTATTTCGGTAACTGTATTTTGCAGATAATGGTATTTAAATTATTATGCTAGGGATAACGATAGTCAGTTGATAGGGTTTTGAATCGATAATGTTATTTTAGTGGTATTGCCTGCCATCCCTGCTATTTACTAGCTTAATTAGTTTTGTTCGCGATGTCCGAATATTCTTGGGTTCAATCGATAATGGTATTTTAGTTGTATTGCCTACCATCCCTGCTATTTACTAACTTAATTAGTTTTGTTCGCGATGTCCGACAATTCATGGGTGTTTATTACCCTCTCGCTTAAAAAAATTGTAAGTTAACTTATTGGTTACTCAAAGTCTAGGAATAAGTAGTTAATTTTATGTAAGGAATAAGTGGTTACTCACAGTGATGGAATAAGTGGTTCCCTCAAAGTTAGTATTAAAATAAAGTTTCCTGATTGTCTAATCATAGTCAAGGAATAAGTAATTACTTGTATGTAAGGAATAAGTGGTTACTCACAGTGATAGAATAAGTGGTTACCTAGGAGTAACAAAATAAGTGGTCACTCACAATGATACACTGAGTGGTTACCTAGGAGTAACAAAATACGTTGTCACTCACAATAATAAACTAAGTGGTTACCTATGATTAACAAAATAAGTGGTTAGCTCAAAAATATTATTTAAAATAAAATCTTTAAATATATCTTAAAATAACTTTAGCTCGGAAAATTATTAAAACAAATTAATAAATACAATATTAACATAAACAAATATGAAATCAATACCTATGTAACCAATTACTAATAACTCATTATTTTGCTATTACATATATGTACTTATATAACCCATTATCAGTAAGTAATTTTTTTGTATTTTAAAGTAATATAATATGTAACGACCTATAATTACTTTGTAATCAATACGGCAATAACATGGCATTACCATGTTTTTGCTGGGAATACTACACGCTGAAAAACAAACGCCCTTCTGGAAATATATATGCTGGTAATATAATTTTGTTTGAAAAACATTTCCGTTTACCACGTTTCTAATATAATATGGTTGCTTTGAACTATAATTATTTTCGCCTGTTAACTTATATATATATATTGTAACTAGTGAAAAACGTCTACTGGCATATATATAAATTTTTGGCGCCAAATATATATATGTTTATTATAAGTATGTTTGAATGGCCCAAACATAATATTTAAAAATTTCAAAATTGCAAATATATGTATGATTAGGTTTGAAAATTTGAATCTTTGTAAACATCTATATGTAATTACCTGCCAACATATTCAAAAGTGTATTTTTTCTGCGTATATTTCACAACTAAACATTAATATATATTCTCAGTAACATACAAAAAAACATATTCCAAGGAAACATTTATTGTGTCTTTTATATTGTTGAATTATTTCATTCGGTAGTTTTTCATAAGAATTTTATATTTTAATGATGTTTGTATAAAAATGTAACTAGGTGGCTAATATTAAATTTTATGGTGGATAAGGGATTTAAAACAGAAATCTACACACACACACATGCACATACTACTGCTATGGTAACATTGCTAGAAGTTTCACTTTTTTATTTGTATGTATAAGTGAGTGTGTGTATGAAACTGCGTATACATGAGTAGTATAAAAGTATTTAATGTGTCTGGCTCGACTTTTCACTTAATTTTCATTATATCCGGTTTGTATTTTTCTCATATTACAAATGCCTTTTTGTATATTGTATAAATGTGTGATTATCGTGTGCGGTCTGTAAATCGTTCCACTAATTATGTGTTTTTTATGTTTCTACTAAGAAATGGGAAAAGACCAACCCAATCTTTATTCCATTCCATGTTACTCCATCCGAAATGCTCCATAAATGAGTACGGCAACGAGTTTTGTTTAAGTATCTTTGTTTTTAAGATTATTTACATTGTTTGAGTGATTTAAAGCCATTTCCATGAGGTGGCTCATTTTTTTGGCAATACTTTTTTTGTTTGTCCACTTTTTTTTCTTTGCTTTTTTGTGTGTTCATTTCGGTCTGATGTTGCAAAATGCCAACATAAAAAAATTTTGCATATATGACAACCACTTTAGATTGTTTCAAATTGTGGAGTTATACAAATTTTTCAGTTCATATTAAATTTCATAGTTTGCGTTAACGAGGGTTAACTGAAAAGTGAAATTAAAATTTTAATTGAACTTTAAGGTCTGGTACCAAACAAAGTTTCAACAATTTTGATTCCACTAATACGCGAAGGCAATCTAGAGATGTCTGCCTGTTGAAAATCTCCAGGAGATTATTGATGGTTTCTGATTTCCACCTAAAATGAAGACTGTAGTCCTAATCAGTTTATTATTAAATATCAGAAAATCAATCTGGCGGTTCAAAACTCACCAACATTTTTTTGTCTTCTAATTTGGCATTTTTATCGATGAATTTAACATTGGCTTGTCATTGGAGGGAATCATTCAAAATATGTTTCTTTGGAAGTTATCTAACCTAAACAACATCTTGGATGTCACTTAGGCAAGCATGCTAAAGCATTAAATTCGGTTATGTCGAATAGAGATAAAAAAATATCTTTTTAAGGAAAGAAAGTTTTAAAAAAAAAATTTTTACGGATAAAATATTTTGCAATAAAAAAATCGTATGTAAAAAAGGTTTGCATTTTCTTTAATCTTTAATTTTTTGCTTAATACCTTTAAGCAAAAAATATGCGTTTGCACGAAATTCCTTGAGCAGTTATTCCTTGCAAAATGACGTTATAATTTGATAAATGTGATCAAATTTATAAGGAATATTTCGAGTTATCTTTATATTTTCTCAAAACTTTTGCACCCATGAACAGATTTTATTAATTTTTAATACGCAATTACTTATTATGTTAACACAAAAATTTGCTTAAAAACTAGCAACACCGCTACTATATTGGCCAAGCATATCGCATTTCAGCAGATATCGCTATATTGACTTCGCTATTCAAACTTATCAAGAATATATGTATATAGTTAATGGAGTCTCAAAACTTTAGTTCGGTAAGTTACAAACAGAATGAACTAACATTTACCCTCATGCACAATGGGATGGATGGTATAACAAAAGAGAAAATGGTTGTTCATGATTTGAATATAACATTTAAACTTGAAAAGTTAAATTTTTTTCAACTTTTCTTAACAGCTATGAAAAAGAGTTTAACGTACTATTCCAATAAATTACCAATAAGGCCTCGTTTAATATGGTTAGCCTTACTAGTGCCAGTGGTAAACAGTTGAAGTAGGGGTATTAGGTGATGGTACCTATGTTATTTTTTCACTATTGTCATATATATGAAATTATATAATTTATTATGTTCATAAGTCAAAACTTTAATACGAGATCGTTTATTTCCCCCCCCCCCCCCCCCCCCCCCCGTTTTTGTGACTTAATATAAATCCTTTTGTTAGTAATTTGTAGAAACAAATTCTTTTCATCATTTTGTTTCGTTTTATACATGAATGAAACAACAAATATTATAAATTTGTATTATATTTGAGTTGAATACAATCGACTACTGGTGGGGGTCTTTGTTAATCATAATCATGCAATTTATTGCCATTTATCGCTGTTTGTTGTCATAAAACAGTCTGTTGTCGCTTTTCTTTTATTTTGGGTCTTAGTTTTTGTCTTGGTTTTTAAAAGGATTCAAAGCTGATCTTTAAGGAATTTTTTTATTTTCGGAAAATCAACAATATATTTTCATATATGATATAATACAATGATTTTTAAGCTGCTTAATATGATTGATAATACACAAATATTATGAGTACACACAGAGAAATATAGAGCTAACCGTACTGAAAAGTGTATTTTGGTGTTAATAGCCAATAAATTCGGTTATATTCAAATTTATTTTCTAAATATCTAACTAAAATTCCGCTGTATTTACCGAATTATGTTTGTAAAACCCAATATTCAGTTGTCACAAGCGATTTAAGTTGTAGTAACGGAATTTGAGTCGTAGTAACCGAATTTTAGTCGTAGTAACCGAATTTCAGTTGGCAATTGGCTACATTTTTCTCTGTGTGTATGCTTATTGGAAAGCATTAAGTGTAGCGAAAAATATCTTGTTATGAGATTACAATAAGAATGTATTGAGAAAATATTAAGCCTTAAAGCTTTTAAGGACTTTGATTTCAAGGTTAAATAATTTAATAAATATAATACTTGAACATAAAAGAGTTTATCAATCACACACTCATAGAAATAAATCTGTCAAAATAGTAAAAAGAAATACACTAAAAAGTAGTTAAAATTAACATTGCAGAAAAAACTGCTTAAATTACAAAATTTGCTTACTAAATATTTGTAATATAAGCATAACAATAATAAATCTGTTTAATTTAAAAATATATAGTTATATTTGAGCTAAACTTTAGTTAATTGAAAGTAACAAAAAAATCTGCTAAAATCTGCAGAAACATTTAATAAATATTAAAAAAATGTGAAATTTTTAATTTTTTTTTTTATGCGAATAAAAGAGTGGGTGTTGTGGTGTAATGGTTAGCGTGTTGGCCTGTTACTACAGATGGTCCCCGGTTCGACTCCCGGTGATGACAACATCACTTTAGAAAAATAATATACATGAGTTTTCTATCCCTCATATGTATCGCAGCGCCAGCCTTCGGTGTTGCCATATCACTTAACCCCACCGAAGTAAAATAATGAATCAGGTATATGACACAAAAAGCTAAATTCGCCAACTCTACATAAGGTGGCGAGCAACAACTGTTCTAAGATTAATCTCGCGCAATTACATTGTTGCCATGTTTGAAGTCCTTCATCCTTCACCACCTTCCATCTACATCCACTATCCCCTTTCCAAAAAAGCAACACATTAATAAATAGGAAGAATTTCCAGAGTGTTGCTTCTCTTAATATTAAAAAAAAAAAACGTCTGCCCTTATAAACAATTTTAAAGCACAAAATTTCTGTTGGTTCTAGCAATATAAATTGTTATTTGCATTCTACTAAATTTGAGGTAAATATAGCAAAAATTTTGTTAAATTTACAGCTTTTGTTTGCTATTTTGAGTCAACAAATATTCAGTAATAGTTTTTGCTAGTTTTACAGAGTAAAATGCCATTTTCATTTAAATTAAATTCACATCGAATATAACTAAAATTTTGTAAAGTTAACAGATTTATTTATTTGTTCTGTTCTTATTTTATTAATATTTAGCAAAAAATTCTGCTAAATATTGCAGTTTTTTCTGCAAGGTAATTTTTAAGTTATAGTCAATGCATTATATACTAACTTGCTTTGGAAAGTCTTCACTAAACTAATGACAAATCCAATAAACTTTTCGATTCACATTTTGTTTGGCAGTGCATTTTTTTTTTGCCCAT
Organism: Delia radicum; assembly: GCA_021234595.1. Lineage (NCBI taxonomy): Eukaryota > Metazoa > Arthropoda > Insecta > Diptera > Anthomyiidae > Delia > Delia radicum. Next base: position 16,046,534 of record CM037854.1, on the reverse strand, counting down.
CTTTGTGGAAATACAGACCTATGTCAAAACATATATCCCTACTCGAACTTGCAGATTTTAATGAACTTTTCAAATGTTGTAGGATCTTTGTTTTATAAATAACCATTCACTGTTGATGTTCTACGATCAGCTCCTGCATGCTTATTTTCAAAGCATGACTTAATTTTTCTTATCTATGACTACAATACTGAACATCAGAATCAGACAATAACCTACAGAGATTTTAATATTGATAATTTGGCACTGGTGACGGAGCTCTCAGCAATCCCCTGGAGCCGTATTTTTTACATGCCTTTCAGGAGAATCGTTAATTCAAAATTCAGAGCTGCAAAATCAATATATTATGAGCAAAAATTTAAATCCGCCTTAAACACTTAAAAGAAATGGAAGGAAATTCGATCAATGGGAGTTTTAAATGATAATAAAATACCTGATAACACAATAAATGTTGGTGAATTAAATTTGAAATTTGCTAACATACCTGATGCAGATATTGACATGTACAATAATCTCCTTTTAGTGGAACACACTGACAACAACAACAACAATATAGCTACTGATAATTCTCCAACTTATAACAACTTGAGAAGCTCTGCCCCTTGTACCTTAAATAATCATCAATTATCACCATGTTTTAATTTCATACATTTCATCCAGGAAGATGTTGTCGAAGCATTACTTAGCATAAAATCACAAGCAGTGGGCCATGATGATATTCATTCAAATTGTATTAAGCATATTCTACCCTATATACTATCTCAAATTACACACACTTTCAATACGATCGTAACTGCCTCTAATTACCCTTCAACATGGAAACATGCCAAGATTGTCCCGATACCAAAAACTGACAATGATTACTGGCCGATTGCGATCTTGCCGTACTTATCGAAAATTTTTGAACATTTAATTCACTACCAGATGAGAAAATATCTTTACGATAACTCTATCCTAACTTATAGACAGTCGGGCTTTAGACCGAAACACAGCTGTATATCTGTCCTGGTTGATGTATCCGAAGAACTGAGAAAAGCAGTTGATGACAACATGATTTCGTTTCTAGTTTTACTAGATCATTAGAAAGCGTTCGATACCGTGGAACACTCGATTTTGTGTCTTAAGCTCAGATATATGTGCAATTTCTCAACAACAGCCGTAAATTTTATATACTAATACTTAGCTGATAGATCTCAGGCAGTATATCAAGGAAATAATGTTTCAAACACCTGTTTTATATATAATCTAATGATTTCCCATCTAAACTCAGTTTCTGTGGTATTCAAATGTATGCAGATGACGTGCAACTTTATATAGTTTGCAAACCGTATAGACTGCATTAGTAAGCTAAACCAAGATCTTGAAAACATTAGCAGATGGGCGTCTGCTAATGGCTTGTGCTTAAATGCCAGTAAATCGAAGGCTATGGTAATTGGTAAAAAATAATTTATCCCTTCTTCTGTGCCACCAATTCAAATCAACAATTCAACTCTTGAATTAGTTAACACCGCTAAAAATCTTGGTGTTATCTTTAACACCAAACTTGATTGGTCTGACCGCATAAAATTATATGTGGTAGAACTTTTGCAATGCTAAGAAATCTATGGAGAACACAATATTACACCCCTATGGAGGTTAGAACGCTCCTCTACGGTTGCGAACTTATATATGGATGTGACACGATCAGCACGCACAGACTCAAAGTAACATTTAATAACATTGCAAGATACGTATTTGCAATTAAAAGCTTTGACAGAATTTCAGAGTTCTCTAGAAAAATTTATAATATATCCTTCGAAAGCTTATTAAAATGTCGTACCTTGGTGTTTCTACATAAAATTATATATACTAAACAACCAGAATACCTATTACAGAGATTACGATTTTCAATATCGGCTAGAGGCAAAACGATAACCACTATTCGCTATCGTGGACTCATATCAACAAGGCATTTTTATATTAACGCTATTCGTCTTTGGGCCAAATTAACTTCCATTAGTAATGTAATGCAATTTAGAACAGCCATTTACAAACGTTTCGATTAAATTTTTTTTTTGCTTTTCATAAGTTTGTTATATAAATTCTTATATAAATCATTAATAATTCATGGTAAATTTGCTTTTTTGCCATCAATTGCTATGTTACATATCTCATTATTATGTCTTATTATTTTACTTTTTAACAAAATTTTATAATAACAATAATTATCTCAGTGCTGTAATATAAGATTTATTCTTGTTGTACTGGGTTGCCACAAATTTTTAATAAATAAAAATAAAAATAAAAAAAAATATATAATACCAAAATTCACAACATTTTTTTTTACATGGATACTGATTTCATTGCATATCCCAGCAAAAACACGCCATACCAAACAATGAGTCTAGTAATCTCAAAGTCTCTGGTCTCGGTGCATAGTGCCACTATAATCTAATCTCAAAGTCTTGGACGTAAAATATATGTAAAAAAACACTAATTAAAGAATATTATTAATATTATTAATATTATGTTATACATTACTTTGTAATGAATACTTATTACCTTCTGCATTACTTTAAATAATAAAATAATGGGTTCAAAATAAGAAACATATAATGCATTTTCGAAAACTATTTTTACACTCACTATAATTCGTATTATTGTAAGCTATAGGATAAGGCGTTAGTTTAAGTATATCTTGAACAAATTTACATAGAAAAAAATTCATGTGTGTGTTTTAAACTATGATATATTATATGCGTCAGCGGCTCAGGGTATAGAGCATTCGCCTGTTAATCAGACGACTCATGTTTTTATAAAAAAATTTAAATTTTTTGAAATTCTTAATTTTTTCAAAATCTATTTTTAGATAAATTATTTTCTCCTGTCTGGTAATGGTTTACTATTCATACATTTATACGCATATAGAAAACCCATTATAATTCATATCTATGTAAGACTGCCAGTAATGCATAACTCATTACTTTTGGACATTTCATATAAAAAAAATAGAATTATAGTATAATGTGTATTATAGTATTATAGTGTAATGTGTAATAGTGATATATACCCTAAGCCACCCAGGCATATAACACTTGATAGTTTAAAATATAAATGAAGTTTTCTTCTATGTAAATTCGTTCAAGATATACCAAAACTAACACCTTACCATTTAGCTTACAAAAGACGAATTGTAATGAGTCTAAAAATAGAATACAGAAAAATTTTGTACCATTATATTTTGTCTGGAAGTAATAAGATGAATAACCTATTGATGTTAACCAATTATTTTTTTATGAAAGTAATACATTTTAAGTTTCTTATTGGTAACTCATTATGATTTTATTTAAAGTAATGCATAATGTAATGAGTACTCATTACAAATTAATGTATAAAATAATAAGTAGTCATTACCATGCTTTTGCTGGGATGTTTCGAAAATTCCTTTCAATCTTTATTTAATGCCAACAGTTATATTGTATGTATTACAATAACACCCTGTATATCTCTGATGATTTATTACTTTAACAACACATCTCGAATATGATTTTCTAAGAAAACAGTGACATATTCAATGCAGTACATGGCGTACAAACGAATTTTGTTATGCAAAATAAGGAAAACATTTTTAGAATATTATATTTTGTAACATATAAACAAGTATTTATTCCAAGTAAGAACAAACGAGCATGATACCAGAAATATATTGACAATTCATGTATTTTTAAAAAATATATTTTTTTTTATTTAACTTTTGTACTCCTACGGCATGCACGAGGAATGATTGCTTTGAGTCTGTCAGAGTTTCAAGGTTTCAAATATTCAAGCATACGTGGTAGTCACAATGTCAGTCATTTCAGTGCATATTATATGGCATTTCACTCTTCTAAAAACATACAACGAAGTCATGTTATGGTACATAGGGAACAAAATGTGACGTGTTGCATACTAATTTAAAATTGAAATTTACTGTTTTCCTTTCGAGCATTATCTTTAATTTACACTCAGGGAACTTCTGCTGTAAATATTTATAGTTGTTTGAGCTTTAATACAGTATCATTATTTTTAAGTGAAAAAACAGTCAATTATAGAAGAAATTTCATATTTGACTACACTAGTAGTTCATTTAAAAAACCAACCACATTAAATTACTGTATTATGGTTTTACATTCATTTTATAAAAAATAAAACAAATAAATGTCTGTTTATTTCATTCTTTCAACCGTTCATTTTTTGAACGGTATGAAATAAATGGCAATGTAAGTTAAATTTACTGAAATATGAAGTCGCCTATTTTTCAAGTAAAATTTCATTTGTAGTGTTGTTTACCTACATAGTATTCTGTGTGTAATGTTGAATTGTTTTCGTTGCTCCTTAAAAAAGAAGTTTTCATTTACACAATAGCAACCAATAACAACTAAGACAACTAAAGTAATATTATGTTGGGTAGAAGGGGGAGCATTCGCCACTTACGCATTTCGCAATCAAACAAATTGTTTTTTTTTTAAATTTTACACATCTAAACATTAATTTGTATTTTCAAAACATAATATATCTATATTCCTTATAATGCTGGCGAAACTACCCTCTCCTGGTGTTTTAGCGTATGTGCCACATTATCAGCTGCTCACATAATTTTAATTTTACACTATATAGAAATAAATTTTAAAAAGTTTCGGTTTATATTACAAATTAATATCAACGCTTCGACTTCTTAAATAGTATTTTGTTTTAATACACGAAACGAAAAAGTTATCACAAATATACTAAACCTCTATATTATTGTTTTGCAACCCAAAACACACAAAAAATTGTATAACTTTGAATACGTGTGAAGTGCAATTGTAAAATTTGGTGAAATGAAACATAATCAATAACTGCACAAATTATGAAAAAGAAATCGGTGGCCAAACCTCCCTTTCTACCCTACTTTTAATACTAAGAATTTTGTTAAGAAATTTTCGGATTGCTTACCAGACTACACTGCAGGGCATTAGAACTATGACTTAAGTATGAAGAAATTTGAATATGTGTTTATAACTAGAATTTGTTTTTCCTAATTTTAAAACAAAACAAAAATATTAATGCATATTTAATTTTATTTTAGAAATGAAATGTGGAATAATTTTATGCTGATGAATAAATTATTTTCATTTAAAATGTATAACATACATAACATAACATAATTTAGACGACATGCTGATTAATATTTAATGATGGAAAGTTCATGAGAAATTTTAGTTGAAAATTTAAATTGTTAATATTTGCCTAAATTATTAAATTCAATAAATATGGAAACCAGAGCTACTAAGGAATTAATTCCCTACCCTGTAAAAATCACCATATATTTATCCTTTTATAAAAATGTAAAGGGTGTTTATTAGAGAGGTATAGAACTTTAAGTTGGCAACACTTTTTTAACTGGTGGCCATTTTGTCAGCTGTTAAGTGATTTTTGTTTAGTTTGGTTTATCATTTCAACATGAATAGACTGACGCCAGAACAACGCTTCCAAATTGTTCGAAATACATATAGTGCACTACGTCCATTTTACGGTCAACATAATCGTCCATCAGAACAACTAATTCAATTAACTATGGAACGTTTTCGCACCACCTTTACTCTAAGTGATAATATGCATCCACAGAGACGTCGTACTGTGCGTACAGAAGAAGTCATTGCTGCTGTAGTGCGTAGAGTAGAGGAACCCCCAATCAGTCCATCCGCCATCGTGCACAGGAATTGGATATGTGTCCATCCACTTTATGGAAGATTTTGCGGAAAGATCTTGGTTTGCGTGCTAACAAAATCCAACTCGTGCAACAAGACGGCGCAACATGTCACACAGAACTTGCCACAATTGATTTATTGAAGGAAACGTTTCGGACCCGTGAATCGGAATACAAAATCGTTTGATTTGACGCCACTGGACTATTTTCTGTGGAGATATGTGAAGTCACTAGTCAACGCCGAAAAACCCGAAACGATTGACCACTTGGAGGACAACATTCGCCGCGTTATTGCCAATATACGGCCACAAATGTTGGAAAAAGTCATTGAAAATTGGACCTCCAGATTAGACTACGTCCGAACCAGCCATGGCGGTCATATGCCAGAAGTCACATTTAAATTATAATGCCAGAAGATTATCTTTCAAATAAAGTAAAATGTATGTCAATTTAAAAAATTCATCTTTGTTTTATTCCATTTCAAAGTTCTATACCTCTATAAAAAAAAACACCCTTTATGAACTCATTCATGCTCATAAATATATGAAGTTGTTTGAGGTCAGACATTTCCACATGCCAAAATATACGATTCATGTATGCTCATAAGAGTTCATATGTGATTATACATATTAATATTACCTCAATTTTCGGTAATGTGCACATATGACCATGTTTGGAAATGTATGGACATTAGACCGATTCTCGAAAAAATTTCTTTTGTCTACTCCTAAAAATGAAGCTTGGTATGTTTTATGATGATTCCAATTGCATTGAGATCCCGTGAGTTAGACCGTTTTTAAAATATATTTTTAGTTTTTAAACGAATTTTGTAGGGGAGTGGCTTGCAGGTTGCCACCCCGTAGCTCTTTTTGCCCATACCTCATCATAAAATCAATGTATTGCTATCATATTCATAGGTTGGCAAGAGAAAATATCAATTCATAATACTGAGCTATAAATAATTGGCATTTGCAAAAAATAAAAATTTTATTGCAATTTTTTAAAAGTACTTACAATCGACCCCTTAAAAAGAGGCTTGCAGGTTGCCAGCCCCTAAAAAATTTCTGAATATGTAGAAAAATACATGTTAAACACCTGATTTGGAAAATTTAAGTAAAAATATTGAATTATATTCGCATTTGGTGTCCGCAAACATAAAAAATTTGTGAAAATCAGCAAACAAGTCATCATCGGAATCAAAGTCCGGGCATATCAAAACACTAAGTCGAATATTGGCATATTTCGCGTTAACTGCCGTTTTGCATTCGTGGCTTCGTGGACATTTGACATCAAGTTTTAGGCCAAACTAATATGCCAATTGTTGTAATTCAAGGATGCTCAAGATGTAATACTCTTAGGCGCACTACATCTCGTATTTGACTAGCCCCTTATCTTGTTCTTTATTACAGAAATAGCAAGTAATAAATCTAGAAAAATGCAGTGCTGCTCTTCCTTATATTATCGACATTTATTCCTTTAATTGAGTAGTGCAATGCATCAAAACCGCAGTCGGTTTTTCTTGGGATGCGCTACCATATCCAGCAAAAGCACACCTTGCCAAATAATGAGTTTAGTAATCTAAACTCGAAGATTTAACTTTAACACTTTCTCGCATCTAAACCGGTCCATGCACACACAAAATATTTTGTTCATTTAGTTTTCTATTGAAATAGCTTAAGTTCTTATTAGGAAACATTCATTTGACGCATTAATAGCCAATTAAAAAAAACGCTCCTGGAGGCGGGCTCGCCGGTTAGAGGGTTAATAAAATTAAATTTTTATCTTTTTGTACAAACTTCTATCGGAATGTGTTTTAACATACATTTTTTTGTTTGCATTGCCAGTATAATGTATTTTCATTTACGTGACAAATAAAATTTCCTTTCACAAGAAAAAAAAAACTCATCTGATCTCAATTTAAAAATAATTTCCGTTATGATAATTGACAGATGAAAAACATGTAAATGTACAAAAAAAAAATAAAAAGAAAAAGAAAACAAGAAAATCTCTGTACCTGTTTTGAAATAAATATTTAATATGATTGTTTGCAGTAACGAAAAGGTAAGATATTGGAGTGTTTCAAGTGGGAGGAAATAGAATAAATTTAGTACAAATACTTATTTTGGAAAGGAAGTAGTTATAAATTCGTATTGGAATTAGAAAAAAGTACATATGAAACTGTCAGTATGTAATTTAGCAGAAAGGTTTTTAATAATTTAGTATTATCCCAGCAAAAAATAACCTCGATTTGAACGAAAATTTGTACATTTTACGAAATTTTTTGTAGTTTTGACAATAATTTCGTATTTTTATGCATGGATTATTATGAGTGGACCAACTTTCATTAAAGAAAGCAATTAGGAAAGGCATTCTGTTGTGTTTTCTTAAATGCCTTCATTGAATGCATACAATAAAGCAGTAAAGAAAGCATACAATAAATCATTAATGTTGTCAACAGCCAAAAAAAGTGATTTTTATTGCCTACGAAGGCATGAATTTATTGCTTCTTAGAGCACATGAAAGAAGAGCTTTTCACCTGCTAAAAAGAGACATACCAAGTGAGTTATCGTCACCAATAATCATGCCTTCTGGATTTGCTTTAGAAGTTCTCGGTAATTAAATAATGCCTTCCGGAACTTCTGCTGGGTTAGCACTACTTCTTGCTGGGATATGACTTTTTTTTTGACTAACCCCTGGTTTCTACAACACGTTCGCCTCTACACGAACGGGTGACTACATGTATTTTGTTTTTGCATTGCATGTATTTTGTTATTGTTTTTAGACGAACGTGAAGCAAAACGTGTTCTAGAAACAGGGCGTAAAAGATATTAAACAAAACGTAATTGCGTGAATTTTTGCTTATATGAAAAACTACAGAGCGCCCATCCCACAACATTTTTGGAAATAATTCGACCATTTCTTATTTAGTAGTCAGACTGCAATAAAATTTGGAACAGGCATAAGTGGCGTAATGTATAGCTTTAAACTTCCAGACCTGCCGGGGCGGCAATAGCACCACGCAAAATAAGGATCTTGTTGCATATACAATTTTGAGTTCTCGTTTTTTTTTTTTGTTTTTAATCTGATTTTCAAAAAATTAATATATTTGTAATCTCCTAGTACAGACTAACAAAAAACATGCTTACATATGGGTTATCTCTAACACCTCCCGAAATATTCCCATTTGAAAATGAGAAATTCTAAATTTGCTCCGACTCTGGTCAAGTTTTCTGCGAATAGCCAAACGTTGTCCGGAAAAATTTCTTTTTTTAAAATATTGCTTATTTAACTAAACAAGTTCTTGAATAAAAAAACAAGAATGAATGCAAAAACTACATTCGTTTGAAATATAAATTAAAAAAAATGTTTGCGGGTTTTCCCCAAAAAGCTCCAACTGTTCTTTCTGAACACTTAAAGTGTGCATTCTATTCTAAAAAACACTTTAATATAAGTGCGAGTTGTGAAAAAAAAGTTTTTATTTGTAAATACTTTTCCCGCCTGCTGCTTCTAAACTTGCCCATTTTTTAATGCAAATACAACGTTAACCCTAATTTATTGGAGAAGTCTCCTCCAATCTCCTTTTTAAATGCAGGCATGAAAATTTTGCAAATTTATTTTTATTTTTGTAAATTTTGGGATTGTTTACGGCAAATAATAAATTCTTACATAAAGTTTACATTGTTGAAATAATTGAATATTGTATTGAATAGTGAAAATTTACATATGAATAAAAACTGGAATTTGTATCTTCTTAATAGGATTGCGCAAGTTTTTGTTCTACCAAGAGTACTAAAGGGGACGCTTTTTAATGCAATAAGTATACGCTCCGTATACCTGAACATAAAAACTATTTAGTTACTACAATTTGACCTGAGATATCTGATTAAAGTGCATTAGTTTGACTTTACGGAATACACCATATAAAAGTTTAATGCATCGTTGAATTTATAAATAAGTCGTCTTTAACAGAATGTAAAAAAAATATTATAAATTGTTCAAAATTTTTAATATTACCGTAAAAACAGCTCAAAAAAGATACGATTCGTTTCAGTTAGAAATACAATACTACATTGAACTTTGAGGTTTTATGAAAACATAACCCTAAACAATATGGAAACGATTTTTGAAATGCAGGAAAATTATTTACTTTTTATTAAAAAAAAATTAAATGTCGTGAAACTTATAACGTAAGTACACTTTTTTAAAAATAAAAAAAAGCTATTAATAAATGGACATTTTCCAAAAAATTTGCTTCCTAGTTTAAGTTTTTGAGCTGGCGGCCTCAAATCATGAGTCAAACCCATTAGAATATGTCTCTTTATAGTATAATTTCTAAAAATGTATTCAAGTGGAGTGACTTTTTTTATCACGTTCATAAATTTAACATTTCGTTCCAAAATTCATCATTTTTGACCAATACTGGGCATAGGGTACATAGCCGAATATATTTTAAATTGCACTATTTAAATTACATTATTGAAGTGTATTCTTTCAAAATATGTTAACAAAAATCCAAAAAAAAAAAAAATACCAACAAAATACATATAAAGGTGAATGAAGCAATCCCTTATGTGACCAAAAAAATGCCATTTTCAAGGCACATTTTAAATATTTCAGTTTAAAAAATTGTCACTTTAAAACGGCTTGATTTAATTTGAAAAAAAAAAAAAAAATCAAACGGAGTTTAAGAAAAGTCATCAGAGCGACACAAGAAAATGTTTCATTTTCTTATCATAATGAATAACTTATTGGCAAAAATAAAAAAGAATTCAAGCAGAAAAATGAAGATTTTGAAATTTAAAGTGAAATACTATTTTTTTTCTGCTATATGGCAGATTGAGCATGTTTCTGCTTTGTCTCGTAACCTATATTACAAAAAGTCAAAAACCAGTGAAATCGGTCACATTTGTAAAAGTTGTATCCCTTTAAAACATTTATAAAACAGAGATGGTAAATGTTGACACCCTGTAGCACATCCTGTGTTAAAACAGGGTGCCAGCAGACACATTTTTTTTAAAGAATATCTCTCGTTTTTCAATTTTTGTGAACGTTTTTTTTCCCGATTGGACCGGTATGTTAGAAGATCCATAGTTATTACAAGGTTTTTTGTATTGGAACCACTGTGCTGCAGTGTAAAATGGGTTAAGGAACAGAAAACAGTAGTAATTAATATATCCACGAGTATACGTAAGCAATATGTAAACAAAATCAAAGGGAGGTAATTATCGTTTTTGAACGTTCTATCATGAAATTGTAAGAATATGTAATTAAAAGGCGCATTGTGTCTTAGGTCACTATAATAAGGTGACATACATAGCGTATGAGTTATATTTGAATTAATTAATATCACTCATACTCCTAAGTAACGAAAACAATTTAACGAAACATTTTAAGGTGAATTTAGTTGCTTTTTTATTGCATAAATCAATAGTATTATCAATAAAAAATATTGAACTTAGTTTCTTAAGCCTTATTTTGAAGAATGTTGTAGTTACAGCCCAATGAACCCAAGAGCTCTTCGTATATCATGCGTTTTTTAAGTGAATCACTTTCTGCAAGCGTCGTAAAACTCTGCTCAAATGATTTAGTTTTGATTTAGTAGTCTTAACGTTAATTCCAAAAATAGTTGAAATAATCAAACTACGCCTAACAAACATCTTAAAATTTTTTTTATTTAAAAAATTTCAGCTCAACATATTTTAATTTTTTGCAGAACCTGTCTTTGAAATACATATTTTTTAATATAAGCAGAATTTAATTTTATTTTTACACCATTCAGCATATTTTTTTTGTATATTTTTCTCAATTTTTCGAAATTTAACAGCAAAATCATGAAAGATGTGGTTCAAAGACGATTTTTTTGGTCTTTGCGTATTGTTATTGTAATTGGTACGTTTAAATTCAATTAATCTTTTAATTAAAAAATATATCAATTCAAACCCGATATTACTTTTGTTTTTCTGTATAAATATAGATTTCTCAAATTAAACATTTTCTATCACTTCAATCAAAATTTATTTTAAATTCTTTGATACAAAACTCTTAAGTGGATTATTTTTGTAAAAATATACTTCATCAATGTCAATTTGAAACAGTTCTTTGGACACAAAGACATGCACTTTAAAAATGTTTACACTTTTCTTATTTTTGGAAACATACAAACGAAATAAATTGACAAAGCTTATTTGTAAATTAATGGTTTGGAAATGTGTCTGTAAATGACCCCTTTTTTTGATACCACACATACTAATATTTGTACAAACAACATGAAAAGCATAAAATAAGGATTTTGATGATGTACAGTGGTGGTCGTAAATATTTTCCCATATAGTGCACATAATTTTTGTTAAAGTTATTTCTCGATTTAAAATCATTTTACAAAAAATATATTTGTGAAATATATATAGAAGACAATGTTTCTGGTAATTACCATAATTTTTTACCTTGACTTTTAGCCCTTTGACGATCACAGGCAAATATGCTTGCTCCAGGTAAAATATTGAGTAAATATATCCGAACATTCTTCGTAAGGGAGCGTTGGGGGCATCAAATATTTGAAGGACGGTAAATCTCCATCTGGTCCCGTTAGGAGTCAAAGTTGTTAAAAAGTAATTCTTTATTTCAGTGGCAAAATTAACTAATTTTGACAAGCGAAATGTCACGTGGTATTATTAGAACAAAGTATTCAATATATTAAAATAATAAAACATTGAAAACTCTTTTAAAAACCATAATAATATGACAAAGAAAATTTCATGCTGGGTGGGCTAATTTGGAGACCACTACTGCATATGAATGGATGATGAAGAGTAATGCACTTTTCACAAATTAAATGTAGAGAGAGAAGAAAAACACAAAATAAAAAATGAAGGGTGCATATATCAAAACTAGATTTCATTAGACGCACGCACATATATACTAGGGTGTTCCTTAAAAATAGATTGGTCATTACAGCCCCCTATTTTATTACAAATGGTTCCAATATAAGAAATGTATTTTTTTAACAGTAAAGATAACTATATTCTTAAAAAGTTTAAGTAATTTAAGAAGACATTAAAATTTTGTTAAATTTTTGACAAATTAAGATATTTTCATAAAATATCCTGGAAAGGAGTCACTCCAAATTTATTTTAATAGCAACTATTATATTATAAAAATATCAACCGACATCTGTAAATTAGGCATTTTAATTTAATAAAAGACGTTTCTGGACGAAAATAAAAAAATCGTAATTTTAAGGGACATCCTAATACATACACATCCCAGTGTAGAAAAGCATTTCCATATAAATGGTCAGTGGCAAGTACTTACAATTGTCATTACAAATCTCATTAATTTTTGCGCTACGAAATAACCCCCAATTATTAGATTATTTCATATGCAATTATTTTGGGGGTTATTTCATATTTTTTGGGGGATATTTTATTTTGCTAAAAGTGAAATTTTTTTAATATTTGTTAGTTTTTCTGCGTGGCGGCCAGCGGCCGCTCTTAGGGGTTTTCTCCTCCATGGGACGCGGCAGGTGGCTTCGCTGAATAAGTTTCCCTGCGCGCGTCACACTAGGGAAGATAATGAGACGCTCGCAGGAAAACTGTATTCAGCGAAGCCACCTGCCGCGTCCTATGGAGGAGAAAACCCCTAAGATCGGCCGCAGGCCGCCACGGAGAAAAACTGAACAGTGTAACAAAAGAATCAAAAATATGAAAACAAAAAATAAAAAAAAATTTGGGACATATTTCATTTCTTTGGAGCTTATTTCATTGGGGGTTATTTCATTTCTTCCTTTGGGAGTTATTTCATTACGAAACAACCCCCAAATTTTGGGTGTTATTTCATTTTCACCTTTGGGGAATATTTCATTTCTTTTGGGTATTATTTCACTTTTTTTTGTTGGGACTTATTTCATTTTTTTTGGGATTTATTTCATTGGGGGTTATTTCATTTTGTCGTTTGGGTGTTATTTCATTGGGGGTTATTTCGTAGCGCCATTAATTTTACATGGGATTGTTGCGCAAAATAATAACATAGTATTACTAAAACACCTTACCAAAAATATCTGGTTACTTATATACTTGCCAGTATGGAAAAAAAATAGAGAATCTAAAAATAAATTTAAAAAACTAAATTTTATAAAAAATTTTTTTTTTTTATTAAAAATTTGTTTTTAATAAAGTGTGCCCATGCGGGATTCGAACCAGGGCCTCCAAGTTGTCAGTCAACAGCTCTATAATCTAAGCTATTTCGACATGTTATACTTGATAGATAAAAACTGTAAACTTGCTTGCAAAATTTGTCATTACTGTTCAGCTTACAAAAAGTCAGAAATAGGTAGTTACATATGAACTTACTAGAAGTGAAGAAATGAGTCTGAAAATAGATTTACATATAATTTTTAAATCATTACTTTATATATTGAAGTAAAGCGAAAATTAACTTCATATTAGTAACTACTTATTATTTGTGTTAAAGTAATGCATAGAGTGAGCTGGTGTCATTACTGGTAATGAGAAAAGTAATGACATGTCATTACCGTTTCCTCACTGGGATCTATAGAAAATGTCAATACGTGTGTATAAAATATAACCAAAATGAAAAATACATAGAAATGTTATGCACGTAAATGATGTCCATCACATCGCACAGTGCGATGTTTTACAAATATTTTGGAAATAATTCAATCATTTCTTGCTGGCTGATAGTATTGCCATGAAACTTCACACAGCCATAATCAATGACATTTTATACTTAAGTTTTAAAGAAGGGCCAACCAAATTCATCAGGGGCTGCAATATACTATTTTTTGTAAACATATGCTAATGAAATTCAATACTAAGCTATACCTTGGTATTGCTTTTATTAAAACAGAAAATAAATGGTATGAGGCTAAAGAAAATCCCACAATTAGAAAAAAACTTTCCACTTTTAAAGCGATGTTAAAAATTAATAATGCTGTAATCACAGTTGGACTAAGTTGGAGCACCTGCAACCGTTTTACATTTTTCAATTTCGGTGGTAAATTCAGAGAAAAATTTCATAAAAATTGAATTTTGAGTAAAACATGTTTGAATTCGGAGAGGTTTGGGAGGAAAATAATATTAAATTGAGGAATATCATTTTCACAAATCGCAATAATATGTAGAATGTAATGTGAAACGGTAGGACAGTGGTTTAATTTATAAAAATGTTGGTACCGGCGCTAATGAACGCCACTGGTAATGGTTTAAAGTTTGGCAGCTTTATATGCCGAACTATATTTTATATTACTGGCAAATTTAATGCCAAATAAAAAGCCAAGTTTTAAGGCTGAATAAATAATGATTGTTTATTTGAAATTTCGCTGACTTATAAATAAAAATAACGGGATCCTTAAACTAAAATTTATTGTTGTAAAAATTATACAATTTCCAATAGATAAATCTAATTTCCAATTATTCCAAAATCCTTAAAACTACATTAGGGTGGCATATAATGAATAGGGTTAAAAATATAATATAAACTATAAATAAATATAAAATATAAAGAAATATAATATAAAGTAAAAATAAAGTGAAAAATATTAAATACACTACACCCTAACCCTAAAGAAAAATTTTACAATTTTGAAAAACTAAGTAAAATTTTTGTTTTTCTTTTATTTTATTTTTTTTTTATTCTTCAATTTCTTATTTGATTGTTTTTTATTTTATTCATTTTTTTTATTAATTTTTTGTTTTTTTTTTTTTTTTTTCATTTAATTTATTAATATTTTGTTTCTTTTTTTTTTTTTGTTCTCATTTAATTTATTAATTTATTAATTTTTTGTTTTTTTTTTTTTTTTTTTTTTTTTTTTTATTACAATATAAATTACTACAAATTTTAATACTTTTTCAAATTATTATTATGATATTCTTTAACTGTATTTTTGAAATCTAAAACAGAGTTTACCCCTTTTGTCTCAATTATTTTATACGGACCACGATATGGTGGTTGGTTCTTCTTTCTATTAAAATTTCGAACGAGAACTAGATCGCCTTTTTTCAAATTCAGGGGATTATCATTTAAACATTTTTCTACTCTTTTCTTTTTTGAGTTTTCCAAATATTCCTTCGCTTTGTTTAGTGAGAATTGCAATCGCGCTTTTAATTCTTGTGCATAATTATCAGTGTTATAAACAGGATTCGAATCAAGAATATTATCATTAGGAAAGCTTGGCAATTTTCCAAATAACAGTTCGTATGGCGTGTAGGTTGTATCTATATGAGGTGTTGTGTTATACGCAAAACAAAAGTATGGAATCCATTGGTCCCATTCATCGTTTTTGCAAAAATTTAAAAGAAATTCGTTTAAAACTCTATGGTTTCTCTCTATAGAGCCGAGCGTTTCGTGGTGATAGGGTGTGCTAAAAACTTGTTTAATTTTCAATAAATTACATATCTCAGCCATTAAAGTGTTCAAAAACTCAGTACCCTTATCTGATTTGAGTATTTTAAAGTGACCGTATACTAAAATTAAATTATTAACTATAGCCTTTGCAACCGTTTTGGCATCCTTTGACTCAATTGGGCAAGCTATAATATACTTGGTAAGGTCATCCTGCATAGTCAGTATGTACCTGAATTCGTTTGAATAACTAAGTGGCCCTACTGTGTCTACTGAAACGACCTCAAAACTATTTCCTGGTGTGTCTGTTAAAGTTAAGCTTTCCTTTGTGTGTTTTGTTTGTTTGTTGATTCTACATTCTTCGCATTTTGATACATGTGCCTTAATCATTTTACCCATATTCTTCCAAATATATCTTTGTTTAAGTTTCAGAGTGGTTTTTCTTATGCCCAAGTGGCCTCCTGTAGTTGAATCGTGATACTCAGTAATTAATTTATTTTGCAAATTTCTATCAGTTATGCGGGTTGGCGCTTTATATATTAAAATTTTCAAATTTTCACCTTCTTTTCTGTTTATTTTGTTAAACATTTTCTTAAATTCTTCAATATTTATTGTTTTAAAAATGGTGTCATTGGCATTTAAAGCAAGTTCCTGTATATCACGGGATAGCGTTATTGGTAAAAGTTTCTCCAAAGACAACTGTGTGTTCATTGGATTATCGTTGCACCTAATTACTATCTCTATATCAGTAACTATTATATGAGGTTCTTTGAAATTGGTACCTATTTCAAATCTAAGCCTCATCATATTCTTAACATCTGAAATCGATGTGCACTCCCATGAGAAAAGTTCATGACGCTTTTCACCAGAAATGCTGATTTCATCCTTGCCAACTTGTTGTTCTAATTTACTTTTCATGCCACGGGTTATGGCTAATATATTTCGCTTGTCGTGCTCTGTTTCAGTGGGAATCATAGATTTTAACGTGTCGGTATGTATAACTATCCTTGACAATGCATCGGCATTCGTATTCATTTTGCCCTTTTTGTATGATATTTCGAAATCATAATCACATAAATCGAGCCTAATCCGAGTCATTTTAGACGATGGATTTTTGTGAGTAAATAACGAAACTAATGGTCTATGGTCTGTGACCACATAAAATTTTCTACCGTAAAGGTATGGACGGAAAAAATTTATCGCCCAGTGTATAGCTAAAAGTTCTTTTTCAATAACGGATTTATTTAAATCATGTTTTGATAATGTTTTACTGGCATATGATATGGGTAAATCTGAGCCAATCTCTCCTTGTGAGAGGATTGCTCCTAATGCGAAGTTTGACGCGTCTGTAGTTAAAACAAATGGTTTTGAAAAATCTGGGTATTGTAAAATTGGTGGATTTAATAATTTAGCTTTAAGTTCATCGAATGATTTTTGGCAGTTTTCACTCCATACAAAGGGTTTATCCTTTTTTAATAATTGGTTCAAATCTCTTGCTAATTGTGCAAAATCTTTTACAAAACGTCTGTAATAGTTGCAGAACGCAATGAATCTTCTGACATCATCAGCATTTTTTGGTATTGGATAATCTCTAATTGCACTGTTCTTGTTTGGATCGGTACGTATTCCTTTATCGGTTATAAGGTGGCCTAAATAAACTACTTCAGTTTTTAAAAAGCAACATTTGCTTGTATTCAGTTTTAAGTTATACTGTTTTAAACGTTCAAATACTTTTATTAAGTTATCATTATGATGTTGTATACTACATCCAAATACGATTATATCGTCTACATACAAAAACGCTTCTGCGCTTAAACCGCTTAAAGCTATTGTTAGCATGCGCTGAAAAACTGTTTGACGATATTTTGAGGCCAAAAGGTAGACGTGTGAATTGAAAGTGACCATTTCTTGTTGAAAACGATGTTAATGGCCTAGAATCTTCATCTAAATTGATTTGATGAAACGAGCTATTCATATCTAAAGTGGAAAAATATTTTGCCCTGCCCAATTTATCTAAAACGTCTTCTATTCTTGTCAATGGGAATTTATCATTTACTATTTTCTGGTTTAATTTACGAAAATCTACCACTAGACGCCATTTTTTGTTGTCGTCTGTTGATTTTTTAGGAACTACCAATAGTGGTGAATTATACGGGCTTACTGACTGTTCAATGATCCCATCTTTTAACATTTTGTCCACCTGTTCATCAATCTCCTTCATCTGTGTTTCTGGTAACCTATATGGTTTAATGTACACCGGTGTCGAATCTGTTGTGTTTATACGTTGTGTATAAAAATTGTTTACAGTGAGCTTCTCACCTTCAATATGAAAAATTTCATTATAATCAGAGATTATATTCAATAAAGACTGTTTCGCCATAGGTTCTACTGATTCAATATTTAGTGCTTCTAAAACACTTTTCATTCTATTATTGTCTACTGGTGCATTATTTTCATTATAATTGTATATTTGGTAATCATCTAAATCTCTTTTATCTAACTCCATGTGGTTTATGATAACATCGTTATCAGTTGTATTTAAAACTTTTATATGCTGAGTGCCTACTGCTGGAATAATGCTATTTGCAACAAAAACGCCTGGATTTATTTCCTTATTCAAAATTATGCTCTCTTTGTTAGTATGTATATTTATGGGTATAATTGACTCTGAACGCGCTGGAATACAAATGTTAGCCTTGTAGACGCATTTGGGTGTTATTGGTAATATGAGTTCCTCACCTAATATGTTAAAACTTATTGTATATGTTTCAAAATCAATTTTTGATTTATATTTCTCTAAAATATCTCGACCAATGATTCCATCAGTATGAATTGGTAAATCATTAGGGACTATATGAAACTCATGTTCTATATGTCGATTCTCAAAGTGTAAATTTAAATATGCTGTGCCAAAGCTTTCAACTGTCTCCAAAGTAAAACCACTCAACGTAGAAATGTTTGTTCTATCTATTGTACTAATTTCCCCTTGTTTGCAGATGGAAATATCCGCTCCAGTATCTATTAAAAAACTCAGATATCCTTTTACACTCCTGCAAGTAATTGTAATTTGGTTATCCTTACTAGTGAAAAATGTGTAAATTTTAGGCTTAGGATAACAATCTTTGTTATCCTGCCCCACTAGTTTCCCTGTATTTTTCTACCTGTAGCCCTATTTGTGTTAAAAGCTGCATTATTCCTGTTGCGGTTAAAATTGTCTCTATCTTCCCTATATCCATTATTTCGTTGGCTGTTACTATTATTGTAGCCATTGCTACTATTATTTCCATTTCCACTGTTAAAACGGTTATTGTATTGGGTATTATTGTAACGAGCATTTCCATTGCTGTGCATACTGTTGCCTCTATGATAATTTTGGTTGTATTGTGGGTTGTAGCCTCGATTATTATTATTATAATTCCGATAGTTGCGATTATTATACCAGTTGTTGTCACGGCTATTGTTTCTTGTGACCGCATTGCCAACTCGAAAAATACTGTTGGTAACTCTGCTTCTTTCAGCAGTTATGCATTTTTCTACCGCTTCATTTAATGTTTTAGGGTTACTTGCTATTAAAAGGTCCTGGAATTCTTGGTTAACTCCTTTCATAAAAACGTTAAGAGACATGCTGTCGCTCATTTTGTATATGGCATCTTTTTCCCTTTGTGTAGGGTTTTCTAGAGACCGTATTTCAAATGTACTTAGCTGGTCTGAA
Organism: Delia radicum; assembly: GCA_021234595.1. Lineage (NCBI taxonomy): Eukaryota > Metazoa > Arthropoda > Insecta > Diptera > Anthomyiidae > Delia > Delia radicum. The sequence continues at coordinate 16,026,759 of CM037854.1, read as the reverse complement.
AGTAAAGCTATTTTTTCCCTAAATGAAGTTATGTCAGAATTGCCCTGACGCAAAGTACCAAATTTTGTCAAAACTTGTTGCAAAGTATTAGGATTCGGATAAGCTGTAATCAACGAATCTTTTAAATCAGAAAAAGTTACTGGCCTGTTAGCACGCCCTATAATGCTTCTAACTTGTGCCGTTAATTTAAAATTAAACACGTATTTAATAAATATTTCTCTATCCTCAGTTCTTAAAAGATCGTGTAATAATTCCGTTTGGACCAAAAAATCCTCTAAAGCTTCATACGATCCTTTAAAAATCTGTAGATTTTTGCCTACTACTGATATGTCAAAATGTGCCATGTTGCTTTCCACAATAATTTCTGTATCTTCAATTTCCTTCTCAATATTTTCCTCAATTTTTCCTTCAATATCCTTTATATTCAACTTTTGTACCAATAATAAAGCGTTATCATACAATCCTTGAAATTCAACAACTAATGATTTGCACTTTTCACCTAAAGTTTCAGAATATTTTTCAACTTCCTTTTTCAATAATGATAATCTATCTAACTTTTCAACTTTATACCGGGAAGTGTAAACTCTGTTTTTATGTTTCTTTACATTCGCATCAAATTTTTGTAATTCGCTGATATATTCTCTTATTTCTTCCATTAAATTAAAAAAATTTAAATAAATTTAAAAATGGGATTTTACATGCAAAATTTACGGGTAAAATAAAATAATACAATGTGGCAACTCTATACTGTAGTTATCACTAAAACCTGGTAACACCCTTGATAACTACTTTTCTTTGATCAGTTAGTATGGCAATGCCTTAACAATATATAAACTTGGCAGCACTTTTCTTGATAATTTCTTTTATTATTCAATTACTCCTATTACTTTCATTCGTAATATAAAGTGTCAAACTCATTACAAAAAAAAAATTAAGAATAGAGTGAAAATTTTTGTTTTTTAAAATAAATTCATAATTTTAATTTAAAAATTGTGTTTATAAACTTAAAAATGTTTATTGTTTCTTTTTTTACGGAATTCATCCATTTGGGCCTCCAACTTATCAATTTCGCCCCAAATCGTTGATGCAGTCTGCCAGGATGGTGGTGGGTCTGCGTTAACAATGTTTCTTAATGAAGCCAAACGACGACGCAGCTTAAATAACTTCCCGCCTCTTCGATGTCTCGGAAAGGTAACTTTAGGAATCTTGGTAAGTTCGTCCTCCTTTTTCTTCGCTATCCTTTGCCTGTACGCCTCTAACGTTATCGGCTGTGGCCCTTGCTTTACTTGTGCTGTGCTGGGGATGTGGTCAGTGGGAATTTTTTTGTCAAATTCTCCTTTAATAGTGTTTGGCAGGATCGCCATGTAATGTGAAACGGTAGGACAGTGGTTTAATTTATAAAAATGTTGGTACCGGCGCTAATGAACGCCACTGGTAATGGTTTAAAGTTTGGCAGCTTTATATGCCGAACTATATTTTATATTACTGGCAAATTTAATGCCAAATAAAAAGCCAAGTTTTAAGGCTGAATAAATAATGATTGTTTATTTGAAATTTCGCTGACTTATAAATAAAAATAACGGGATCCTTAAACTAAAATTTATTGTTGTAAAAATTATACAATTTCCAATAGATAAATCTAATTTCCAATTATTCCAAAATCCTTAAAACTACATTAGGGTGGCATATAATGAATAGGGTTAAAAATATAATATAAACTATAAATAAATATAAAATATAAAGAAATATAATATAAAGTAAAAATAAAGTGAAAAATATTAAATACACTACAAGAAGTCTTTCAGACAAATACTATAAATGTTCCTGAAGAAACTTTCAATCGGGAGACAAAAGAGTCTTGCTACCTTTTTGAACAAAAAATTACTAAAATCACGTTTTTTTTATAATTTTTAACTTTTATGAAAATGAAAATTATTCAAGTTCGAGGCCATACTCTATATTTCTTTATTAGGATATTGTCCTAACAAATAATCTATAGAGTTTTTGTTTTCAAATTTATTATTTGACCCTTTCAGGAATGTGTTGATAGATCTATTTCGGGAATTTTCTAGGTTCCCATCATCAGAACACGTTTTGAAAGCGGTAACAATCCCATGCCAAACATCAAACATACATATGAACTAGTTTACTCACTACATGAGAACTAATATACATATGAGTTTGAAGTTAAAGATTATAACCATTGATCAAAAAATAAATTGAAAACTTGTTTGATGTGCAAGATCCACCTCTGGTGGATATTCAGTACACGTTTTTTTTGTTTCTCTCTCCTTTTTATATTTTGTTTAGTTTGTAAGCAAACAGGGGAAGTAAACTTGGCGGTACTCTGCCTTTTATACAAGTTTGTTATAATTTTTATTAAAAATAAAAATTATGTTTTTTTCGTCCTTTAATTGTGCAATGAATATATAAATTTGAAAACAAAAAACTCTATAGATTATTTGTTAGGACAATATCCTAATGAAGAAATATAGAGTATGGCCTCGAACTTGAATAATTTTCATTTTCATTGCACAATTAAAGGTCGAAAAAAACATAATTTTTATTTTAATAAAAATTATAACAAACTTTTAACTTTTATTTTAATCGTGAAGAAGGTATTGCAATGACATTTTTTTGTTTAAATAAATACCTTATGTCAATTTGCCTTTTTCGTTAATAAAAACAGGGACATAGCTATTGCAGAAATATTATATATTTTGATTTTCTAATGCCGATAACTTATGCATACCGAAGCGTACATAGTGTCGAAAGCTAGGTTGAGGTCCTACTAGCATGGCCAAACGAACTAATATTGATTGGTCGCTTCTGGACTGTGGTCCTTTGGCAAGATAGCGTTAATGCTGGAGAGTGGTGATTGTATGTTTTGTAGAGCATACGGAGACGATGTAACATATCATGTGGTAACTCACGTACTCTAAAGGACAAAATATTTAAGGAACTATCTGTTACGAGATATGGTGGAAATCTGTGGAATAATAGCTTCTAGACGTCTGTAATTTGCTAAGAGAGTGTTGGGAAGACTGGCTGACATCACTCATGTCTGATTAAACGTAGTGGTAATCATTTTTATTTGGTGACGCTAGGGACCTAATGCTCTATGAGGGGTCTTTGACCGGCCAGCTCAACCTAACCTTACATTTATGAGCTCGTGGGTACCATCGAGAAATTATAACCTATGCGTTAGGTGGTACTCGTAAAATCCGATTTGTGAACCTCTTATACTGGGATAATATATTGACTGTGTCAACAAAGGTTTTGGGGTGGCTGCTTAAGATTACTGTTTTGAGCTATATTTTAAATAATTGAAAGTAGCAAAATAATCCGCAAAAATCAGAAAAACATTTACTAAATATTAGTAGTAAAAAAATATTATTAAAAAATGTGAAATTTAATAATTGTTTTTTTTTTGTAATGCGTATTTGTATTTATGGTTGGCCAATACACAACAATAATTTTAGAAAATTTAAATAAGTCACATATGTATTTAGAGGCAAATGTAAGCTTTTAAGTTATGTAGTTTTTGTGCCTATGTCCCTTCATTTATACGTGACGGGCGCATTTCAAACCATAAACCACACTTTCGTTCAAATCGACGCTGTTGAGCATTTAAGGGTTAAGCTCGAAATTACGTTGATTATGGCTGTGTGAAGTTTCACGCCAATCTGATTAGCCAGTAAGAACTTCTGAATAATTTCGAAAAATATTTGTAAAATAACCCACTGTGGTATCATATGGGTTTACTAGTACGTTTTGTGTATGCATGTTGGCTAAGTTTATTACCTATTCAGTGCTGAAATATTAACTATGTGCTGCAAACGTACTTTTATTTGCAATATGTTATGTTGGCGACTACTATTCTAACAACTGCATGCTGCTTGTTGTTGTATGTAGTTGTTGTTGAGAATATGACAAGTGTGTCATTGTAAAACATTAAAAAGAAAACCTAGAGGGTTAAAATCAGTGTTGCCACTTCGTCTATAATTACACAAATTGTGTGTAACTTCGACATGCATGCGTAGTCCATGTTTAATTGCATCTATGTGTAATTTCAGACTTATTATATGGGTATTCATGTCAGAAATGTCGGCCTTGAATGTGTAAATGTGTGAACTTTTTTAAAAAACACAACAACAAACACAGAGAAAATAGTTTGGGGAAAATTATTTTCTTTGTGTTGTTTTGATGTGTTTTTGAAAAAGTTTACACTTTTGAATTTTTCCATCACCAAACTTTCTGACATGTATAACCTTTAAACTTTATTGTTTGTTTTATCAAATTTTAAATTTTGAGGATTTTTTTGAACCTTTAAAAATATATTAGAAGACACTAGAAACTCTATTCCAAAAAATTGCTAAGGAAGTGATTCATTTAAAGACCGGCTTGATTCTTAAAACATTTTATAGAAAAGTCCGTATATCCTAAGGACTGTTTTCATTAGAATTATCACTCTAACTGTAAGTACATTTTTATGTAGAAAACTTCAAACATACACTCAAAAAAGAAAAAGTTAGTAAGTCAAGTTAAGTTAAGTTAAGTTAAGTTAGCTGAGTCAGCAAAATTTTTGTCAGGAGGGTCCTTTAAAAAAAATTGCTAATGTCAGCAGAATCTTTTGCTGAAAATCAGCGAGCTGATTTTTAGCAACAAAATTAGTAGATTCAGCATATGAATTTTTACTTGTTTATGCCATTTTTAACTTGACGTGTTAATTATTTTTATTTGCATGTGATATTTGACAGTTTTTGTGCAACTGTGAATTTCTCTTGTGGCAACACTGGTTCCAATAAGCTTTTTCTTGCCAACATATCGTCTTTGCTATGGATAATGAAAATGAAGTGGTTGTTTAAAAAAGAAATAGTAGCAAATGGTATGTCCTGTATTATGCGATGTGATGGTATTTACTTAACTTATCACATTGACATAATCTGAAATGTAAAGTAAATATATCCATACAAAAGAATCAAGAATTCGTTAGATTTTCTTACTTATTTTTTTTTTTCACTGAAAAACTTAAAGTTGAGTAATAACATTGAACAAGAATGAAATTATTTTTCTTATACTTTATTAAACTTAATTCTTTAATGTATTCTAATATTGAACATTTTTTCCAGTCACGTTTTAGCTTACGCATGTATTAGTAAATACATACAGTCACTCATACTCATATGTTGTGTTTAAGGATATATGAAGGTATTTTCTATGTCAATATCCTTTAGTAAACCATAAATGTTTTTCAGCTTTATTTTTGCCAGAAAAAATAAATACCACGTATAGAAAAGTTGCTTAATATGTATTGTGTATGATGGATATTAGATAAGAGTTTAAGTAAATTCATAGAAAAAAAATATAAAAAAAATTACGGGTGCCCGCATCCAACAATCTATTTAACGAAAGCTATCAAGGCCCGAGGCAATTGTATACTTTTATAAGGGTATAAAATGCGCTGAACATAAATCTGAAATCAGAATTTTCTGTTCATCGTAGGGTAGATGTAAAACTTAAAGAAAGTAAATTCAAGGATAACAAATGAAATTTTAAAAAGCCATAGGTACTCCTTTTATTCCATATTTATTAAAACTAACAAAATCTCAGGTTTAATAAAATAATTAGTCTCTATTAGATGAGTTTTCGAAAAAAATTCTTATACGCTCTAACATTTCGTCTTAAAAACCACATAACAAACTACAGTAAAAAACACATAAAAGTGTAAATGTGTATGTTCGTGTATGTATATATTATTAAAGACATCAGCTACAGCCATTATTTTAGTGTATAAGTAAACGTTGAATGCCACGATTTGAACATGTTTTTATTGCCCAAACATTGACAAATCTATCACTAACACCTGACACTTTACTAATACACACAACCACTTTGTCGTATGTGAATATGGAATATACTATGAATGCCATCAATTGTTGTTTGTTGGCAAGGTTGCCAATTTAGGCATTTTCCTGCTATATCTAGCCTTTTTATTTTTATCTGACCATTAAAAAATGGCTGGATTGTATCGTGGCGGAAGATTTAGCCATTAAATTTTTCCCTAGCAATTTTTTCCTACACGTTTTGCAGTTGATTTCATACAAAAGTGATTACATTTTTACGATTTCCAAAATTTTGTTACAACATTTTCAATTTTCGACGAGTAATTTTAACATTCGATTTAAAATTTTGTTTTTTTTTTTTTGTAAAATTTTACTAAAAACATTTTAAGAATTATGAATACACAAATGTTTTAATTTTTGTATTAAAAATACAAAAATTGTTTTTTCGTACTTTCTATATTTTCATATATTCAGATAGATTATTGCGCTACAGCAAGTCCAAAAATTATATATGATATTGCCATTTTAAATTTTAATTGTTGCTTTTAAAAAAGTTAAATCATTTTCATGATACAATTGTTTCATTGGCATCACCCAAATCATCTGTTCTCTGCAATAGAAAAATATAATACCATTGTTGCATTGGGTGATGCCAATAAATAATTGAGTTGTCTATCATGAAAATGATCAAACTTTTTTAAAAGCAACAAATAAAATCAAATGTGAAAATATCTTATTCGCTTTTTGGTCTTGAGAAAGAACAATATTCTAACTAAATACATGAAAATTAGGAAAACATTTAAATATAATGAGTACTTTCATCAAATTCGTGTTGAAACTCATAATCAGGTCAGCGACTTTCATGCACTTGTTAAACAAAATATAAATACGCCTAATGAAAAAGTTTGATTAAAAATAGTTTCATAAAAACTATGAAGTTGTTTTAAAAGTTTAAGAAATTGTTCATTCTCTTTGTGAAGAAAACTTCATTAGTATAGTGAAAAATTCATTAAAACTCGTCCAATTTCTATCTGTGTAGTTATGCCTGCCCCGTCTAAGGAATCATCAGCTAATCTCAAACGAAAATTACTCGTGATAAGACAACGATAGTTTTTTTGTGCCCTTAAATGTTCCTGCCCAAAAATAATGAACCACATGCACCTATACATGATTCATATGTGTTCATAACCATTCTAATATGTTCATATGAGGAATCATATATGTTCATCTGTGTGCATTTCCGAAAATTGAAGTCATATTTATATATATAATCATACATGTCTACACATATCTATAAATTTCCACACATGGTCATATGTGTACATTAACGAAAATTAAGGTTATATTTTTATATATGATCAGATATGAGCTCTAATGAACTTACTACATGGCATTATATGGACATGTATGACATAGAACCGCTTCACATATATATGTTGATTTTTATCGGGTAATTCATTTTGATTTTAAAAAAATATGCCATTATTCGCAAAATATGCACAAGTAGGCACTAAAACTGAAGCGGCTAGAAGTCGAAAATTGGATATGCTTTGATGGTTTTATATGGAATGAGTCATTTGCATGAAAGTCAATGCCCTGCTTTTTATTATTAATAATTTACATTCAAATGATTGAGTTTTATTATCATTTTCCGAATTTAGCCATTTCTAGGAATTTGTTGTCCATAGTCTAACCATTTTTTCTATACTTCAAGAATTGGCAACCTTGGTTGTTGGTTTAAACATTGTATTGTTGTAAGTCTTTTACTATTTTCAGTCATTTTTCTACCTTAGGCTGGTTTAAATTAAAGTTTTCCTTTATGTTGCTTTGTCGTTGTCTAAAGGACAACCCGCCACCCTAAAGCTAGTTGCGTTTTCTTATCACGCATAGCTATTTATTCTTAATAGCCACAGTAAAATCAAGTTAAAAAACTTTCTTTTCCCATGACATGCCTTCTTTATTTCTGGTATCGAATAACAAGGATAATACTCAATTCAGTACCGTATGCATATCAGGATTTTGTTTTTTTGTTTTGTATTTCTTAAGGTGTTCTTGTAGGCTTAAAATAAATTGCCTAATTTCTTCTAAAAGAAGTATAAACATACAAAACACTATAATTGAAAAGTATAACACATTATATAACTCGTATGAATATATCGTTGTCTCGTATTTAAACGGAGCTGTCTACAGTGTAACGAATGTCCCACTTATAATCTGGACTCTCAAATGTTTAATAACATTTTAAGAAAAAGTTTCATATAATACTGTACAACAAAATCAATTTTTTCCAAAATTACAAGGTCCGACCTATAAATTTTGATAGAAGAGATAAAAAAAAAAGAACGTGCATCGGCGTTTTGAAAGTTTGCATTTGGGTTTCATTTTAGGGGGAGGTAAATTTTCCCACAAATGCAAATTTTGTATTGTCAATCGGCATAGAAAATCGAGTAAAGCGTGCGTTTAAAGTATATGGCGTGTTAATCAAATTTATGTAAAATGTTACGGAAAACATTTTTATAGAATGTGTTAACCCTATAACTCCTCAAGGTACGGGTCTTTTTTTGGCCTTCTGTGCAAAAAAAAATATTAAAACAGAAATTTTACATTTTTTTTTTGCTCTAGCCAATTTAACTTCATTACACTGTACAACACAAAAAAAATACAAGGTTCGACTTATAAATTTTGATAGATTGCCAGCTGTTCTTTGGCTGATTAGATCAGTTACACTACAACAAAAAAAAAAAAAAAAAATAAATGCGCATGTAGTGATTACACAGGAATTGAAGTTATCCCAAGACCAATATTAACGTTTGATATGCAAGGGGGGGTAAGAGAATTTTTTCAGTTGGTACCAATGCTTGATGAACGATATTGTGCTTTGCATACCAAACTTTAATATTTGTCTTGGGATAACTTAAATTCCTGTGTAATCACTACCTGCGCATTATTTTTTTTTGTTTTTGTTGTAATGTAACTGATCTAGTCAGCCAAAGAACAGTTGGCAATGTATCAAAATTTATAGGTCGGACATGTTAACCCCTTTAATCCCTGTTTTAATGGTGATTTTTGCTCCTTTTTAAAAGAAGGACAAAAAAGACCCTTACCTTGAGAAGCTATAGGGTTAACATATCCTACAAAAATGTTCTCCGTAACATTTTACATAAATTTGCTTAACACACCATATACTTTAAACGCAATCTTTACTCGATTTTCTATGCCGATTGACAATACAAAATTTGCAAATGTAATAAATATAAAAATTATTATCATATTTTGCGGAGAGCATCGTAAAATTGTTGCACACAATATCTTGGCGTTTAATATTTTATAATTATACTGGTCTAAGAAGTTATGGATTTTGTTACACATCTACCTTGATCTCATAAAAATTTTACTTTATCTGGCTAGCTTTCCATTTTGCGTCAACTGCAACAAATACATTTTTGCTTTTTTTCCTTTTGTTTTAACAATAAAAGTACAATACCATACAGTGTCTGCATTTGAGGTAGAAAATATCTGTGGTCAGGGTAAATGTTTTTATTGATCGTCCATTTTGCAAAAAAGTGTAATGAAGTTGACATTGTCTTCCGAAAACTAAAAAATTGATGAGAATGGCAACCCATGTATATGCGATGCGAATGTCAATCCAAGTTGGATTTACCCAACATACCAATTATTTTAAAAGAAATTTTTTTTTTGGAGACATACTTCAAATTCTAGTAAGTAAATCCGAAATACTGAAAAACATTTAGCGCGTTGTATTGTTACACAGATGATCCCGGGTTCGATTCCCGGCGACGGCAACATTAATTTATCGGTGTTCCTAATACAGCTAACCCACCGAAGGAAAATAATGAATCAGTGCTATGAACCAAACAGCTTAAATAAGTTCGCCAACTATCCATCAGTTGGCGAGCAACAAATGTTCCAAAACTTATAATCTTACGCAATTACAGTGTTGCGATGTTTGAAGCCCTTCGTCTTTCCCCAACTTTCATCTCTCCACTATACCCTTTCCAAAGAAAGCAACATGTTAATAAATAGGAAGAATTTCCTGGCTAGTGCTTCTCTTAAAAAAAGAAAGAATTGGAGCAAGTAATGTCCGAAATCGTAGCCATTTTCCGATTTCAAAAGATTTTCGTTTTTTTATTTTTCAAATTTCGAAATATAGTTTTTTTTTTGAAAAATGCGAAATATGCAAAAAGTGTGTAAGTCTGTGCAATATTGATCGGATCCTAACCATTCAAATTGCACTGGAATTGTACGGTAGTCTACTTTATTACTGCGGATTATAATTTTTTTGCTGCGAAAAAAGAAGTGCATTTTTATAACAATTAATTTTTAAAATGCATTTTTTTAACGCTTGGCCACTCTCGGTTAAATAAAAAGTATGCAGACTTGCAAAATATAAAATTTCCACCTAATAGTTTCACATTCACTTTTTTGGGTCCCGGGGCTTAACTAATTTTAATGAGTTTTTTGTAAAAAGAAGCTTATAGCACTTTTACATACACTCAAAATTTAGTAAAGTCAGCAAACCATTTAAATTAATTTGTGTCTCGTCCAAATGGACTTATGAACATTTTTATATTTTGTAATGCATTGTAAATTATTTTTAAAAGAATAAGATTTTCAGCAAATAAATTAACTAAAGTATAATTTCTCTAAAAAGTGTTTGATGTTTTTTCAGTCTACTAATATTCAGCAATAACTTTTTTAAATTTTCGCAAAGATTTTTTAATTTTGAATCAACTAAGAATTGGGAAAACTTTTGCAGAAGTAAAATTTAGTCAGGAGGATGTCTGAAAAAAATTCAGCGAAATTAGCTCGCTAAATTGCAGCAACATAATTAATAGATTCTGCAAAAATTTTGCTAATTCTTAGTTGAATTAAAAAATCCTGAAAACCCGCTTGCCATCGAGTATCAAATTTTTATAGAAAGAAATATGATCCTGAGAGGGTTAAAAATTATATTTTAAAAACTTAATATTTAAGTAAATTCGTTTATCTTTCATATAGAGAAAAACTCTTAAAAATTAAATGTACAGTTTTTAAAAGAAAAACACTTAAACAGCGCCTTTGCTCAACATTTTTAAATTTAATATTTTCAACTTTGAAAAATTAAAAAAAATAACTAATTCTTGTTATGTCTATGAAAACTTGATGCCATCTTTTCTCAATCAATAGTTAATAATAGATAAACCACGGAACCAACAAAAAAAAAACGCAAGTGCTGGTTTTTAGTAAAAATTCAATATTTTACAAAAAAGCTTCTTATATCAAATTGAGAGTGGCCAAATTTAAAAAAGTGCATTTAAGAAAGAAATGCATAAAAAATGCATTTTTCTTTGACGCTGAAAAAAAATTCATTCTTCATTAAAAAAGTAGGGGAAAATACCTCTTCAGTGCAATTTAAATGCTCATAATCCGATGAATATTAATTACGAATTCAAATTTAAACACTTTTTGCATTTTTATCATTAAAAAAAAATCACGCAGAAAACAGTGGATTTTTCGAAATTTGAAAAACAAAAAACGCCAATCTTTAAGTGGCTGTATAGAGTTTGTAAAGTCAAAATTTTATTAAAATCGGAAAACCGGAGATAAAAAACTGCACTTTGATGGCCAGTCTTCGCTGGAACGGCCCGATATATAAAAAACTCAGTTTTGTAATTATGTCTGCTTACTTTTGTACAGATCTTAAGTGGGCCATTCTTTATTTACGATATTTCTCTTCGAATATAAGAATACGATATGGAATGCCATTAACATTTATAAAAAAAAACCCTTTTTTAGGCTTCTTTTAATCACACTGCTCAACTCGAAAAATTAACATTGATCTTAAATATTTCGGTCTTATTTACCCCAACCAATTCGCCTTTAAGGATCTTTAGATCCTTTGTTACACATAAACCACTTGATTTCCCAAGCCATTTCTCATAAAAATCATGTCTCAATTCTCTCAACGGATTTTCTAGAGCCTTCCATCCAGTTGGCATTCACATTGTTCTGGAAGAACTTATTAAATGGAAAGTTAGCAAAAAAGTTTTCAACATCGTTAAATCTTTTTTAACGAATCGAAAATTTAGAGTTCGCGTCAATAACACCTTATCAGAATTTTTCCCTCTTCATAACGGTATACCCCAAGGATCTCCGCTCTCGGTAGTGTTATTCTTAATAGCCTTCAATGAAATTAGTAACATTGCAGCCAAATATAAAATTAATGATCACTCGTTATATGCGGATGACGCTATATTTTTTTCAAAAAATAACGACTCAGACAGAGAGAAAATTGCATTTTCTAATCTTCTTTCCGACATCAAAAAATGGTCTAAGGTATCTGGAGCAACACTTTCGCTTGAAAAATGCAAGGTATTGCATATCTGTAATAAAAGAATGTGCAGCCCACTAACACTTAGTTATAACAACACAATTATTGATAACGTTTCTGAGCTACGAGTTCTAGGTTTCATCTTCGATGATAAATTTAACTTTAAACGGCACTGAATCAAACTCAGAAAAGACCTTACACTACGTCTAAACATCATCAAATTTCTGGCATCCAAAAAAAGCTCTATACATTCTAACACTCTCCTTAATGTAACAAAAGCTCTTATACTCTCTATATGGACACTGCCCAAAACAACATCTAAGCTTGCTGAACGCACCCTACCACGCATCAAGCAGGCGTGCATTGGGGGCATTTCACACTACAAACTTAAAGAATTTACTAGGGGAAGCTGGATTTCCATCGATAGCAGAACGCATTTATTCAAATGACCATAAACTCATTCCAAAAATTTTTTATTTCTCACAACCCAAACTTGCACAAAAACTTAAGAAATGCAAACAAACTTAAAAGAATATGCAAGAAACAATCTCCTATTCACGGATGTGTACTACTCGCAAGTGACCTCTTACCAACTCTCCAGCCTGTTTTAATAAACACCAAATATCAACCCTGGTGGTTACTAAAATCTACTTCATTTATTCTTGATCTTCAAGAATATCATAAGCCCACAACTCCACCTGAAACATATCAACAGCTCTTCAGATCTATATCATCTACCTATAACAACTGGAATTTTATATATACCGATGGCTCAAAAACAATATCAAGAACATCTTTTGGTATAGTTGACCAAAACAATGTAATTATTAAAAATGGACTATTAGAACCACATTGCAGCATTTTCACCGCTGAAGCTCTCGCTGTTAAATTGGCAGCAGAATTTTCTTCAAAACAAAAAGATCCTTTTATTATATGTACTAATAGTAAATCCACAATTTGAGCAGTTATGAACACAAAAAATATGGAACAAATAGTAGCAGATATTCGAAATTTTTTAATAAAATTCCCAAATAAAATTCGCTTAATGTAAGTCATATTGGCATTGTTGGAAATGGAACTGCGGACAATGTTGCTGGCAATGCACAACGTGCACCGCTGTTAACCTTCCATACACAAGAAGCAAAAGACCTTCAATTCCTGGTTATAAAACATCTCTCAACAAAACTAATCAATAATTGGAGAGCATACAACCATAGCTACAAATCAATAAATCCTACAGGAGAGAAAATCGTATTCCATGCAATAAGTACGCGACAAGAAACAATAGTATTTTCCAGATTAAGGCTCGGCCACACCATATTAACTCATCAACACCTACTAAAAAAAGAAGATCAACACATGTAAGACACCTCAAACTATAAAACATATTTTGGATGACTGTCAGAAATTTAGCCAAGAGAGAAATTCAACATTCAGTACAAATATACCTAGTTTATTACTTAGCGATCCCAATCCTTATAATATATCTAATATCTACATATTTTTAAAAAGATGTAAACTAGTGAATTTTATATAAATAACTTTTGTAAATAAAATTATACTTATATCATACACAGAGTCGAAGGCCTTAGTTGCTTGTACTCATTAAAACATTATATTTATGTAATGGCATTTATTGTATTATATAAATTTAGTAAAATAAAAAAAAAAATAAAAAAAATATCGGTCATGCCAATTTGAATGTGAAAAATAGTATAGTATAGTAAAAACTGAGAAAAACGTCGAATTTTCTTTTTAATGCTAAACATTTATCAACCAAATAAAAAACATTGGTAAAACATGCAAAACTTTATTGCAATTTTGCGAAAAATATGGCGCATAAGAAAAAACTGGGAGCCCCATTAAATTCAGGGTGGCCGAAATATTTAGGATCAATGGCCAGTACTCTTGTTTTCGATTATAGGAATCAATTTTTAAGCGCAATAAAGTTTTTTAGTGTAAGTAATTTTTCTAACAATTAAATTCCTTTAACTTTATGACCAAAGTGTATAATATACATAATACATTGTTTTTATTTTTGTATGTTGTTTCTTTGTTTATCCTTGGTCAGTTGTTAATTCTGGTGTATATTTAAGGACATTGTCCAGTGCATTGATGGTATAGTATAATAATTTTTTGTTATTGTATTTGTTTTTCTTCATTGAAGGCACGTGTAAAATCCATAGAATTTCATTGGCATAAAAATTACCTGTTCAAGCGTTAAATTGTATTCACGTCTGTGTGTGTTTGTGTGTTATAAGTAAGATTTTCACTCTGATTCCAATTTTATTTAACATTTAAGTTTTAGAGACAAGGGTTTCATTTTGATTTCAAAATTGTAACTTATTATGCAATTTATATCATATGTTAACTTAAAGAAATATTTGCTGTAATTTCAACATTTGGATATTCCTTAAATATTTCATATTAAATACAAATTAAAGTAAACGTTTTATTCGAGAAATAAAAAAAAAATGTGCATTATACAATTTTTAAGAAAGTGTTTTTCGAGTAACTACCAAATATTTTTCTGTTGTTACAATCAAGTAATTGTTGCATCAAACAATTTCCTGTCTTTATCCTTACAGGTGTTCAGAAGTTATGAATGAAAATGTGAAGAAACCGTTTACTTTTTAATAAAAATAAACCTACATTTTGAAAATCTAATATTGGGATAGAGTACTGTGATCCAAAAAACGACAATGTATACATTTCTAAGCAAGTTCCGAAACTTTTTAAAATTGTTCTCCATATTGGAATATCATTCGAATATTGGAATGGGACTTAAAAATCCAACAATTTCACATTTAATTTTCAAGAAAAAAAATCACATTTTAGCGAATAATTTGGAGTGGATTTTACTTAAAAACAATAGAAAGCATTCTATAAAAACATAAAAAGTGAGACCAGTTAAATTAAAGCACGCATTTTAAGTAAATGTTTATAATGATTGTAAAAATAGTGTGTTGGAACTGGCAATTTGAAATTGCAAACAAAGATACGTTCACGTAGACAGACTAATAGACAAATACAAATTTCTTAGGTAATTTTTTTATATTTATTTTTAGTTATTGCAAACAATGGGTTGTATATGTCATATTTTGTTATTTTTTCGTTTCGTTTTAAGAATTTTCTAAGGTATTTGTCTTCCTTTAAAAGATGCCTACAAACATTCCACATAGGTCTGGCGAGCTACTTTTTTTGTCCAAAAATCAAATCCGATATTTCTACATTTGATGTTGAAATATTGTAGAAAACACTTCAAGAAAACAAAAACAACACTTTGTTATTGCAAACTTCAATTAACCGTTCTTCTGTTAAGCTACAAAGTTTAATGTCTTAAGTGCAGTGATAAACTAAGACACGTGTTGTGATTTTGTTATATTTTTGTGACACAATTTACTAAGAAATAAATATTCTTTTTAAATCTATTAATAATGGATATTGATGACAATGGTAAGTGTTTGAATTTTGAATAGTGAAATATTCAATAAATTTTATGTAGAAAAGAAAAAAATATTAATTTTCATAACCTCAAAATTAGTGATTTTTTAAAATTATGTTATAAGATATAACTAAAAATGTTCAAAAGAGTTCAAAGAACTAAAAACGCCATAAGTAGCAGTGATTTGTGGTGCATCTGAATTAGTAACAACATTCTGCTAAAAGTTGCATGTTTTTGAGAAATCAATTTTTTTTTTCAGGCAACTTGTGTTTCAAAAATTCTGACCTACTAAAGGCAAAATTGAAAAAATCGAAGTTCTTTTTAATTATATTCTTAAAAATATTGGAAAATCAAATGTTTCCACTGAATATGAGAATTACCTGAAATAAAAAGTTCGTAGTTAAGAAACCTGAAGCAAGTGACGTCTCTTCGCAGTAAAAGAAGAGAGGCGGCAGAACTGTCAAAGTCTACAGCAAATGAGACTGGATTATGAGTGCAAGCATCAATAATATCGGCTAGAAAAGAGGAAAAGAAAGAAAGATTCTAATATGTCCCTTTGGCTAATGATGGATTAAAAACAAATTTTCTTTTTAAGAAAAATAAATAAAATTTATGTTTATTTTTACATATGGATTCCTGGCTTAAGTGTGTTACTGAAATCCGATGAGCTCAGAATTGCACATCTGAATAATTTTGAGTATATTAAATGAATAAGTAAACGAAACAAATATTTTTTCTTAACTTTAAATTTTGGTAGTTTGTAATAATACATTTTAATTCCAAGATGGGTCATTTTGGGCCGTCTTGCGGCACGGGTTAACGTTTTCCAAAACAGGTTGTAATAAAACTACTGACATATAAATATATATATGTGATTTTTTATTTTTGGCCAAAAAAGTAGCTCGCCAGACCTATGTGCATTGATGTAACTAGTTGAAAGATAAATTTGTTTATTTAATATATAATTTTTTCTAAATATTTTCAGATATTACATTAAAGCATGTCGTCAAAGTGGGAGTATGATCATTTTTATATTTTGTAACTTATTGTAAATTATTTTTAAAAGAATTACAAACAAGTTTTTAGTATAATCAACAAATAAATTAACTAAAATCTAATTTTGCTACAAAACTTGTAAGTTTTTTTTAAATCTACTAATATTCAGCAAAAACGTTATTAACGTTTAACTATCAAGAATTTTTAAATTTTAACTCAACTAAGTGTTGGCTAAACTTTTGCTTAATCTACTAATTTTGCTGCTAGCAAGCTGATTTTCAGCAAAAGGTTTAGCTGGCATTAGCCATTTTTTTTGTAAGCAACTTATTAACTAAAATTTTGCTGAGTGCATGCTTATAAGCAACTTAAAAAATATGTGGTTACAAGTTTGTAAATAATAAGGCTTATCATTAATTAAAAACAAGTAGTTGAGAAAAATACATTATATTTGTAGTTAAATAAGTGGTTGCGGGTAAGCTTAATTGATTATAAAAAACAACTCGTTAAACAACAATAACTAGTGCTGACGCCGAATTATAAGGTGTTGAGGTATTTATTTTCATTATATAGTGACTTACATTTATCATACGTATGATTAACATACGCATAAGTTATCTTAATTATAAAATTACTCATACGTAATCTCAATTTTTTGGTTAAGCACTAGAAATAGTAATACACCTATCCCTCGATTTACACGATACTTTTTTACACGATTTCACTTTTACACGATTTTTTTATTTCTCTTAGAAATCGAGGAATATGGAAATTACCTCGAATTACACGATTTTTTTTTGTGATTATTTAATTAAAAAACTTTTGTTTACATATTCACGTTAGTAAAAAATTAATATACAAGTTAACTTCTTTTTTTACTTCTTTAATTGATTTTTTGAAATATCACAAGTTCATTGACAATAAAATTAAAAAGGGAATTTTCCATTTATGCACGTACATACAAAATATATCAAATCAGAATCAAAATATCAAAAATATACTAATATACAAATATATAAATCAGTCAGTATTTACCATACAAGTCCGCTAGTTGTAGTTTTTTTTGTGAAAAAAAATATTATAAAATTTATATAAATATAAGGTGGCGCAAAAATAACCTTTCGATGTTTTTTTTTTTTATTATGTATTTATTATGTATAGCATTTTCTGATAGGAGGATTACTTTTGCGCCACCTTATATACACTGGCAGTCATAAAAACCGCACCACTGAGAAATTTGTAGAATATTGTTTATAAAAACAGTTAAAATCGATTTTTGTTAAAAGGATATATTTTTTAATTATTTTTAAGACCAAACCAAGGACAATACAAGGTGGCGCAAAAATAACCTTCCGATGTTTTTTGGCTGTAATTTAAAAAAAAAATGAAAAACTTTCGTTCTTCTTGTGGATTATTTTTATTTGGTATTTTAATTTTTTTTACATCAAGTCGAGAATATGATGTCATGTAAATGGCCGCCGCCACAGTTGATTGTCATTTGAGCCCTTTTTATGGCATTTTCTATTACTTTGGCCAAAACTTCCGGCTATAGGTCCTCACATTCTTGACGGATATTGTCTTTAAGAGCTGCAAGAGTCTGAGACTTCTTGACATAAACCCGCGACTTCAAAAAGCCCCACAAAAAGAAGTCTGGAGCGGTCAAATCAGGCGATCTTGCTGGCCAGTGCAAATCGCCAAAACGGGAGATTAGGCGCCCGGGAAATGCATCCTTCAGCATATCGGTTGTGGCACGTGCAGTGTGTGCCGTTGAACCGTCCTGTTGGAACCACATGTTTTCCAATCCGAATTCATCAAGTTGCGGCAAAAAGAACTCGTTGATCATTGCTCTGTAGCGCTCACCATTCACACCATGACACCATGACATCCTCGGCTACAGCAGCAATATTCTCTGCAGAACGGCTACTCCGAGGTCTGCCACGCCTGGCAGCATCTCGTGTTGTGCCAGTCTCTTCGAGGCGAGCGGCTAAACGTCGCAGTGTTTCACCAGTAGGCGTTGGACGGCCAGGAAATCTGCGACGAAATTCACGTTGTGCCAAAGTCACCGACCGATTATTGGTCAAATAAATAGTCACCAATATTCCGCGTTCTGGAGCAGTGTAGCGTAACATTGTTTATTAACGTGTATATCGCATGTGTTTACTACACAAATGTCAAAACAGAACTGACATTAGGGGCCAATCGCAAAATTTATAGCATTTTCTGATAGGAGGATTACTTTTGCGCCACCTTGTATTAAAAAAGTACCAAATTTAAGGAAAGTTTCACTAGTTTTTATTTAAAATAAAATTATTGAAGAAAATTCACATTGTTATGAATATTGCTAAATATTAAATAAAACTTAAAGTTATTCAAAGTTTTTCAGGATTTTTTTTCAGTTATACTGACTTAACACTAGAACTAAAAAAAAAAATCAGTATCGTGTTGCTCCTCCTTTTGCCTTTATTACAGCCTCTATTCTGGATGGCATTGAGTCAACAAGGACTTGGAGGATATTATCGGTAATTTCTTCGTAGCAGACTTTATCCAAAGCAGCAACAAGCGATTTTTTACTCTCTGGCTTATTATCGGCTACTTTTCGTTTCATAATGTGCCAGAGGTGCTCTATTGGATTTAAATCGGGGCGAGTTTCCGGGCCAATCCATTTGGCGAATTCCGATATCAGTCAACACTTTTTTAATCTGCAAAAAAATTAATATTAATATTATTTTTTTTTAATTTTTTTTATTATTTTTGTTCTTAATTAACACTAAAAAGCCATTACTTACCGATTTGGCACGGTGGCATGGCGCAGAATCGTCCTGGAAAACAAACTCATTACTGTACGATAAATGTTCCTCAATGGCTGGCAGTAATTGGTCCCTAATAATTTGTCCATATTTTTCAGCGTTTACAGTTCCTTGAATATGGAATAAGGGACCCCTGATAAAATAGCCCCACACCATCTGGCTTTCTGGAAACTTCACTGTTTTCACTACACAGTTATCCTTGTGTCTTTCACCATTTAACCGACGAACATACGGCAGATTATCCGCACATAGCAAATTGAATTTGCTTTCGTCGGACCATATCACTTTTCTCCAGTCATCGAGGGTCCAGTTTTGATATTTTTTAGCCCAAGCCAAGCGGTTTGACTTCATCCGCTTAGTCAATAAGGGCTTTTTAGCAGGTCGTCTTCCATATAGCCCGCACTCCCGAAGCCTTCTACGCAAAGTTTCGGCACTCAAATCTACATTGTGATACCTGTTCATCTCAGTCCTTATTGCCACTGCACTTTTAAATCGATTCTTCATACTTATTTTCCGTATTACGCCGTCTGTCCGGGCGTTAGTCTTCCGAGGCCTTCCTGATCCTTTCGTGCTTGCCAAAGGGTCCACATTAATTTTTTTTTTCATGAGCCGTACAACAGTTGAGTGTGAGCATCCCATTTTGTCTGCTATACGACGATAAGGAACTCCCTTATCATATAAAGCAAAAATTTCGACCTATTGGTCACGTGTCAATTGCTTATACCGTATGGACATTTTTAAAATTTTTACAAAAAAAGCATTAATAAGCAAAGCGGCGCGATAAAAACGGACAGACTATGCTTAAATCCGTTACTTAACTTGAAATAAAATTAAAACAATTATAACAAAAAAGAATGTGCCACGTGTTTTGAAATTTTATCGAAATTTCTACAAATTTCTCAGTGGTGCGCTTTTTATGACTGCCAGTGTATATGTATATAACTTTCATAACTCGATCGATATTTTATAAAAATAAATATGCAGAAAAAATTGTAAAGAAGCAGATAAAAGGAAAAATTATATCTTTAAAAAATTATTTAATTATCAAGAGTTTCGCACGTTCGGGGCACTATAATTGAAAAAATTGAGAAGGCATTAATGATTTGAATTGAAGACCTAACCCAAAAGCGAATTCCAATTGACACTAATGTAATTACAAATAAGGCATTTCATGATTGGTTTGAAAATTAAAAAAAGGCATTCTTTACATAATTTAAAACTCAAAGGGGACCAAGCATCGGCTGATGTTGATGCTGCAGAAGAATATCCACAAAAGTTCGCCGACATTATTTCATATACTCCTGATCAAGTCTTCAAAGCTGGCGAGTCGGGTTTATTTTGGAAAAAAATGCCTGAGAGAACTTTATTGTCAAAGGGTATGATATAATGAAATCATTGGTTTTAAATAAACAATAATAATGAGTCAGTTGTAGACGAGTAAGAAATGGTTGCACTGATAACTAAAATTATTTGTAAAGGCCTTGAATTAGGACGAAAATTAGGAAATCACTTTGTCCAACATGACCAAAATGTTGAAAGAGCTCTAAAGTTCCAGAGATTTATTTCTCATGGCCTGGCACAATATCGGGAGGTAAATAAAGAATGGAACAATAATACGTCACAAGTTCGTATAACAAAATATATTTCCAAATCTCTGCTGGCTGAAGGTTTCTTCAACATCGAAACTGAGATTTTTGAAATACTATCGAGTGATGAAAGTGATTCATCACCAACCAGAAAGATAAGATTAGTTGGCACTATTAGTTTGAAATGAACCGATCTCTTTTAATGATAAGGCGCTGAGGCTGAACTCATTTTGAATTATAATTGTATATGTAATGTAAATAAACGATTTATATAAAAAACCCCTAATGTACATACACTTTAAATACCATAAGTAAATAAAGACCTTTTGCAAATGCAGTTAAAAAAAAACGAAATTTCAGTTGAAGAAAGGACTACCTATATTTCAGTAAACTCAACTAACATTATCATTTGTTTTTTAATGTTCAAAAAATGACTAACAATTGTAATAAAAATGACTAACAATTAGTAAAAAATAAACACATTTTTTTTTTTTTTTTTGTAAATAACAAAAAACTACTGTAAAAATTTAAAATAAAATCATAAAACAGTCACTTGTTGTGGTTTGTTTTTTTAAATGAACTACAAGGTTAGTGAAAAATTTAATTTGTTCTAAAAATTACTGATATTTACATTAAAAATAAAGAACTGTATTATAATCCAAACAACTACATATTTTTAAAGCAACTTCTGAGTGTAGAAATGTACCAGATAACCAAATGCCGCTGGAGGTCCAACAGGATAACATTGCCATAGATATAATCTGCATTATGGTGTTGTTCAATTTGCAAGGAAAAGTCAAAGTCTAGAAAATGCTTGTAGACGAGTGCATTATTTTAAGACTTCTACAAAGGACTACATGGACTGTATGACTACAAAATTAAAACAAAAATGAACTATTTTCTTAAGAATGAAAACAGTCTCATAATACGTTTTATTTTTAAAATATTCCTCCAGTTTATAGTAGGAAATATATTAAAAGAAGAAAAAAAACCCACAGCAAAAAAAAATTAAAAAAAATAAGTCGGCAATGAATTTTCTATACTTTCTTGTAGAAGTTAATGCCAATAAATGAAGTTTTTGTTACATTTAAATACAACCCAACAAAAGGTAAGGTACACACAGAGAAAAAATATGGTTGCAATATGATTGCGGCCACAAAACTATGTTTCCTACACCCATAAATAGTTGTTTCAATAAAACTATTATTGCATCATTCATATTCCATCAATAATACGGTTGCTTTCATCATGTTCCAGTAAAAAATTCTCGTTTTTTTAGTTATCATATTATTGTATTGTCTACCATATTCCTCTATCTACCTGCTGCCATATTGTGCCAACTATAAGATGATCAGTCGGTATTTTTATGAGCGTCTTCGCTCTTTTAGTTTCATTCTTGCTTAAGATTTTGTGAAAAGAAGATGGGAGAAACAGTCAGCCCCAACAAATAATATAAAATAGTGGTGGTACTTGTAATGAAAATTTGCTTTGTGGAAGAAAGACTTATTAAAAATTTAACAATTTATCGGCTCAATTAACATTGAATGTCACATAAATCTTAAATAACTTTATTATCTTTTGGCATCCCACACAGTCAGAGCATAGTCAGACATAGGGATAGACAATATGATTTTGTTCGATGCTGTTGAGACTTTGAAAACTGTAGAAAAGTAAATTAACATAGTGAGCACAGGTCCTTTAGGGACATTATATAATTGTAATTTAAATACTTTTAAAAGTAAAAGAAGAAAACAATAATACGTTTAACAGTTGACAGCTTTTTCTCAGATTTAAGTTAAACAAGAGGTTTTGTTATTTAAAGGAGTTTGTAGAATGAAGAGCAAAATTGGTAGGTTTTGTAGAAAGTTTTATTGTTTTTTTCAAAAGAAATAAGTACTTTAAATTAAAAAAGACCTCCCAGGTGAAATTCGATCGCATATAATTATATATGATCATACATCGGTTTGTATATAAACATTAGGATGTAATTCTAAATGCTATTTTGGTTCATTATACACGAAAGTTTTATTGCAAATGATTCCAAATGGAAAAATTCTTTTTTTTTTGTAAAATGTTAAGCCGTGCCGAATTTTGGTCAAAAATGGTCTATTTTTGAAAAAAGTTGTATTCTTATTATAAACTCTAAACTTGAAAAATTCTTATAATTTTTTTCATTTTACATAAAAATATTATTTAGATTAACCCACTTTAGCTTGAAATCCAAAATGACCAACAAATTTGATCAAAACGCGAAAACGTGTTTTTACAATATATTTTATATTTTTGAAAATGCCTAATTTGGAGATGTCAATTACTATTTTTATAACATACACTCACAATATTTTGCCGGTAAACGCAAAGGAATATGTACTTTAAGACTACTAAACATATAGTCAAAAACCGGTCTACTCACTTTTCTTTTAAATCATATAAATTTTTAGATTTTTAACTATTAAAAAATTAACTCAAAATGCATAAAAATAAAAGAACTTCCTTTAATTTGTACTATCAAAAATAAAATTAAAAATGTTCAAATTATTAACTTTTATATTTTAAAAAATTAAAACCAAAAGTTTATTTTTCGATCTTTTATTATGAAGTGAGCAAGATTGTTCAAGTTCAAGATCGTTTGTTTTTTTGTTGAACAAAAACCGTGCAATGTTTCATCAAGTAAATAATCCAATACGGGTAAAGCGTTGAACTTTTTCCTTCGAAATTATAATTTGGGTAAATCTTCTACACGTTCTACATTGGTCCTCTGAAGATTTTCGGTGACGCGAAATGAAACATGTAATGATCTGGCAGTAGATAAAGTCTGAATTAAATTAGCGGATGAAGACATTTTTTAATTAAAAAAAAGCCTTGCACGGTTTTTGTTAAACACAAAACGAATCATATTGAACTTGAATAATCTTGCTCACTTCACAATTTTTTTTTGATAGAAGATCGGAAAATAAACATTTGGTTATACTTTTTTAAAATTTAAAAGTAAAACATTTGAAAATTTTAGATTACGGCAAAACTGACTTATGGCCCTAATGCTATAGTCAGAAGGTGTTATTGTTTACTTAATAAACACTAACTAAACAGTGTATTATGACTAGAGATTCTACCGTATACACGATCAATGTTGATTAGTTAAAAATGTTTTATTTGTGATTTGAATTAGATCAATTCTTCCGAATTTGTTTTTTACTTCTCATCAAGTAAATAAACCAATACGGGTAAAGCGTTGACTGAAATTCGTAAGAATCGAATGTAAATCGCAGTAACCGAATTTCAGTTGGCAATAGCTAAACTTTTCTCTGTGTGTTGATATATAATTTCATTACCACTCGATTTTGAGGATCGATAAATTAAATTAAAGCTAAAGGCTTTAAGACAGAAAAACCCGCATTGGAATACGTCTACTGCTTTAAAATTTACACATTTTTGATTGCCTTCTCTGCAAATGAACCACTGTGCGGTGGTGATTTACACACGTTATAAATATACACAGTTTGCATCGTTAATACTACTCAAGGCTGAGAGAATGCAAAAAAAATTAAACAATTGTTAACCGATTGTAATAAACAAGGACTCCTTTTATTCAACAATAAACGCACTTTCAAGAAAAAGAATTCAACTCTTAAATATTTATAAGTAAGCGCCAAATTAGAATTTAAAAAAAGATGTTTTTTTAACTTATTTTTAACTTTTCTTTATTTTATACAATTGCAATAGAATTGGAACATATTAAATATTATATAGTAATTGGAATAGCGAAAGATTTTTTAAAAAATAAATAAAAAGCATGTGTTAAATTATGATTTAGGAGCTAACGTTTTTTCGGCTGTTAGGGCTCGATGTATCGCTGTGCTCTTAATATTAAATATAATTTTTTTAAATGTAATATGGAAAGTTTATGAAACATTTAAAATATTTTTCATACATATCATAAAAACTTATAAAACTTTCATAAGAATTTGTAAAATAGTTTCATTCTGTTTATAAAATATCTAATAACATTTATTAACCATTTCATAAAAAGTTATGAAACTCATTCATCATATATATGTACCATTTCATAAATATGAAGAAATTTTTGCAAGCAATTTGCTTTTTCATGAAACATCTTCAAAATATTTATAAAGTGTTACATTTTACGAAAAGCAATGAAGTTTTTCTTCACATTTATGAAGTTTTTCATAAATATGATGAAGCTTTTTAGCCAAGTGTACCCTACAAAACAACAGTGCTATTATTACATAGAACACTAATGTTCGGTTAATAGTCGGTGTTCGACAAATGCGAAATGTTTTTAATATTCGGCCGAACGACACTATTTGGCCGAATTATTCGATTAAAAGGAAATAATTAAAAATCTGTATTTTTTACATAATAAAATTGAAAAAATCAAGTTTGTTTTTAAATATATTTTCTTTAAAAATATCGAACACGCTTTGGAAAATATATTAAAGGCATTTTGCGGTGATAATTATGAAAATGAATTACAAAAATAAAATTAAATAATTTTGTTTTTCTGAAAAAAAAAATAACAAATTAACTTAAATATTTCTGAATAAAGTTTAGCTATTAAACAATATACAGTAGTTCTCATAAAAAATATTGTTTTTGTAAACTAAAGCCTCTTAATGGTTATAATTTTAAAATTTTTTCGCAAAATTAAATATTTGTATTTTTTTTTTTGTTTTTTTCTTAAAAAATTATTTAAAGGTTAAAGTCTAGCTTAACATTGTATAAATAAAGTTGCTGTATATTCGCCAATGTACACTTTATTCAATCAAAATATTTTTCAGTAAATTAAGTCGTACCAAAGTGACATTTTCTTAAATTAATTTAAATTTTTTTTCTGTAAAAAAAAATTTTTTTTTCATAAAAATTAAAAAAAAAACAATATTATAGGTTTTAATAAAACATTTCAAAAAATATATATTATTTTTTTTAATCAGTATGCGTTCATTCAAAATAAAATCCAACATCATACTTTTACAGCTTCTCTGAGTTAAGCGCCAGTTTACCTTCCATTCAACCCAATGTGTGCTGTAAGGCTAAAAAGATTACAAAAATTTTCTAATGAAGATTTGATCTAATGTCTTTAAAATTTTATTGTAAAGTAATGATCTCTAAATATTTTGGAATGTTGTAAATTTAAGACTTGGTAGCGAACAAAAGAGTTGCACCAAACTATAGTTTTGACCTTCTATTCTACATCATAAATCCCAAAAGTGTCCCCAAAACCGAACCATGTGTTAAGTAGACTCCTCTTCTTAATTTACTCTCCAAAGTTTTCCTAAAATCGGAAAGTTTACTTACTTCTATCTATTATTTTTTTTATTGGCAAAATGGAAACATTACAGGAAATACAAAAATAAATCACAAAATTACCGAATTTCAAATTTCAAAAAAAATGTACTTCATAATTTTAAATTCCCGACAACATAGTCCACAAAATTTACTATTTAGAAACAAAAAAAAAAAAAACAAATAATAAAAATATGTAATAGGCCATAAATTTGTTTTGTCGTCGTTTTTATCATTATCAATTTTCGGTACCGTGAAATAAGTCCCAATGAAATAACTCCCAATGAAATAAGTCCCAAAAAAAATGAAATGAGTCCCAATATTAATAAATGAAATAACCTCCAAAGCAAAAATGAAATAAGCCCCAACATTTGGGAGTTATTTCATAGTAATAAAATAACTCCCAACAAAGAATAAAACAACTCCCAATGAAAAAAGTCTCAAAAAAAATTAAATAATTCCCAATTCAAAAATATCGATTTCTATTTATTTCATAAATACATGTAAAAATGTTAATAATATTAAACATATTATAAAGATATAATTTAATGTATACATTACGCGAAACACGGCCGCGAATCGTACGCACCGCTTTCGAGAGGTGGCATGTCATAGCGTCCAATGACATAATGTCCATGGACGTTATGTCACTCGAAAAGTGTCATAATGTCCATGGACCTTATGACAATTTGGAAAATGTCGTAATGTCCATGGACATTACGACATTATTTTTTTGGATATTATGTCACTTTCAAATGTGGCATAGCGTCCAGACTTTTTAAAATAAAAAGATTAATAATATTTAGTATATCAATACAATTTTTTTAAATATTCTTTAGTAGTATATCACAAAATAAAACTAAATTTATAAATCGTATAATCGCACACAGAAAAAACTTTATTTCGCAAAGCCGCCTGTCGCGTTCTACGGAGGAAAAAAAGCCCTAAGGGCGGCCAAATGCCGCCACACAGAAAAACTTGTTTTTACAAATTACTTGACGTCTTAAAAATATAAGATTTCAACGGACTCGACATCTGATTTGAAAAACAAGTTCTTCTGGGTGGCGGCCTTCGGTCGGTCTTAGGGGTTTTTTTCCTCCGTAGAAAGCGGCAGGCGACTTCGCGAAATAAAGTTTTTTCTACGTGCGACATAAAAGAAACTTCAAAATTACTGATCTGTTTCCACACTGGAGTATAATGTCCATGGACCTTATGTCACCCAAAAAGTTGCATAATGTCCATGGATTTTATGTCATTCCAATTGTGGACATAATGTCACAGAGTGTCATAAAGTCCATGGATATTATGACACTTTTCGAGTGACATAACGTCCATGGACATTATGTCATTGGACGTTATGTCATGAAACCCTTTCCAGAAATAATTTCTAACAGAAAATTGTGAAATAAGTCCTAACGCATTGGGAGTTATTTCATAGTGAAATAAATCCCAATTTATATGGAAAATTTTTGGGAGTATTTCTTTTTTTTTTTTTTTGAGTTATTTCATTTGGGAGTTATTTCACGGTACCTCAATTTTCTTAAAATTTAATAAAATGTTAAAATAGCATTAGTGTAAATAGTAATTTTGTTTGGATTAAAGTAGCATCATTTGTTTAAAAAAAAAACCAGATAACAGACATTTACTTCTATACAAACACACACAGACACAATACAAACACACACTCACGTTTTATAAATAGATGAGCTCTCTAACAAATGTCTGTACGAGTGACTGGCACTAAGGGGTCAGAAACATTCAATATTTAAAAGAAATCAAAAACAAATAATTCTTATAACGATGAGTATGAGCAATATTTATAATTAATATTATATAAATCATACGACGCGATGTTCATTAAGAAATATGCTTGGCATCAATCCGAATTTATAGATACACTCAGGGAACTTCTGTCGTAAATTTTGTAGTTGTTTGAGTTGTAATACAGTATCATTATTTTTAAGTGAAAAAACAGTAATTTATAAAAGAAATTTCTTTTTTGACCACAATTGAAGTTAATTTAAAAAAACACACTACAAATTACTGTATTATGACTTAACATTCATTTCCCATAGTAGTTTTTTTTTTATTTATAAAAATAAAACAAATATATGTTTGTTTATTTTTTACTACATATGTGGTTCAGCTTTACTACAATTGTGGTTTACTTTACGAACAGTAAAAAACAAATGACAAAGTTAGTTGAATTTACTGAAATGTAAGTCATCCTTCTTTCAAGTGAATTTTCATTTGTTTTTATCTACATAGTATTCTAAGTGTATTTGAAGATTGTTCTAGAGAAAATGAGAAACATTTAAAATGTTAAATCGCATGTCAATCTATTCATAACTACAACGTTTGTGCCGATATCTAAATAATAAGGAGTGAGATCGAGAAATTTCCGGCACATATTTTCATTTATAACTTTTTCTTGACAAGTTATATTTAAGAATGATGTCAGATCATATGTGCAAAATATTTTAACGATCGGCTCATTATTTCACCTACAAGTGGATACTGAACAAGAAATGAGTAATAGAGTTTTTGTTTTGCATCTTTGATATCCTAATGGAAACTTGTTTTATAGCCTTCAACAATATTTTAAAAATTATCTTAATATCATTTGATTATTCGGAGTTCCGGAAAATTAAGTGTGTTTTTTTTTGTTAAACGTCCATTTCTTAACAAACTAATAATCCGATTTCGCTAACGACTTTATAAATGATAACTTTATCTACGAAAACCTTTAATTTTAAACATAAAACATTTTATAATTGAAAATGTACACGCAGAGAAATATTTAGCTATTTGCCAACTCAAATTCCGTTACTACGACTCAAATTTAGTTATTTCGAATTTCAGACGGTTGGCACAACTTAACATTCGTTTTCCCAACAAAGTTCGGTTAACTCAACTAAATTTTGGTTAACTCAACTAAATTTTAGTTATTTTAGTTTTAGTTATTCAGAAATCTAATATAAAGATCTTTGTACTAACTGAATTTCTAAGTTGTTACCATTAATATACACTTTTCAATTCGGTTGGCTCTTTATTTCTCTGAGTGTATGTCAGAAATTTACAGACGTAAATACTTTTACATATATTAAAAAAATTTAACAGCGACAATAATAATTTAATTGCATTTTTTCTAGTTTTTAGCCCCAAAGTGATATTTTATCGTATAGATTTTATGAATGTGTGAAGTTTTATACGATTAGGTTTATTTTACACATAACTTTTACTAGGCTTAGTTAAAATGCCTTTAATAAACAAACCAACGCACCGAGAAGGAAAAGGTTTGAATAAGATTATTTTCGGAAGCGATAAGATATGAAAGTGAAGGATTTATTCTGGAATTAACTAAAAAAAAAAATAAAATTTTTACAACTCTTGAAAAATATACAAAATGATTGGCCTTTAAAACAAATTCTTTAACTTATGATGTGAGCAAGATTGTTCAATTTCAAGATCATTTTTTTTTTTGTTAAGCAAAAAACCGTGCAATGTTTATTTATTAATTGAAAATGTCATTCTCCGCTAATTAAATACAGACTTTATCTACAGACAGGTAATTACATGTTTCATTTCGCGTCACCAAAAATATTCATAGGACCAGTGTATAAGATTTACCCATATTATAATTTTTGAAGGATATTGTAATAAATATTATATTAGAAAATGTATTATAATATCGAAAAAAAGAAATTTTTATTTTGCATGCGTTTATTTTTTCCCAGACTGTATGTTTTACATTACAATATGCATTTTCTATAGAGACTAATTTTATTTTATATATAACATAAATGAAAATACTACTATAAAAGCTGAACACAGCTCCGCTTTGACAATTACCCTCCCATCTACAATATTTTTTTCGTATTCTCAGCTCAGTTCTCCTGTCCGAGTATTCAACTACTTTTACTCTTAATCCAGTTAAATTGGAATTTGAGCCCAACGAAAAATAAAAAAGATAAGCTATAACAGCTAATAAGAAAGAAAAGTGCAATTTAGCTGCATTATATTTGAGGCCATACTTGAGTCTGATCGCGCAGGTTTGAGTCTTACAGCCGCAGGTTGTTCAACAAATGTATCATATAGAGACAATCTTACAATTATAAGACACAAATACTAATACAATTTAAATCTAAAATCACTGATGACGCCTGTTCATAAAGCGGCAGAAACTAGTCTAGTCTGATTTAAAAATGAATAGTGATTCAAATTTTTAGAGAAAAACATTTCTTCTTCTTCTTAACCTCAACATTTTTAAATATATAACAGCATATATTTTGTTTATGTTCTTCTGTGTTTTAACTCTTATTACATGAAAACTACAGCGAATAGAATTCATACCACTTAATATACATTTCTAGGATGATCGAACAAATTTCATATTAACCCATGGGATTAATTCAGATATAATTAGATCTAGTTCGAGCCAAAGAGATAAGTAATTTTTGGTGGATCGAATAAGATATTTTGAACAGGATTTACTTAAATCCCGTGACGTATATAATTTACATAAAATTAAAAAAAAAATTGACGAAAAATAACTAAAACATCTGGCGCATATATAATAATGTAGGGAATTATATACAACAATATATAATAACTTCTTATACGCACAGAAAATATTAATGATGATGGACCAAATATAATCATAAAGGGTGTTTTTTATACATTTACAGAAATTTAAGTTAGCAACACTTTTTTAACTGGAGGCCATTTTGTCAGCTGTCAAGTTAATTATGTTAAGTTTGGTTTGGCATTTCAACATGAATAGACTGACGCCTTAACAATGCTTCGAAATTGCTCAACTTGAAAATCATAGTTCTGTTCGAAATATGTATCGCGCATGAATTTTTCACACACACGCAAAGAAAAAACATGGTTGAGGCAACCATATTCGAAGAGCATCATACATTGTTGGGTTCATGATTGCGGCAACCATAATAGTAACCATAGGATAATAATCATGTTATGATTACGTAACTTCTATTATTTTACTATAATATGATTCCTAATAAATCATATTATAGTTCGGAAATTGTCCTAATAACACCATATTATGGTTCTTCATAAACATGTTATGACCTTGGAGTTATCATAATATGGTGCCCGCAAATCATAATATGATGAAAAACTAATCATAAAGTTATCATGTTATGTTCCCATAAATATATTATGGTATCTAAAGTCTTATAATATGATCAATATTATTATATTATGACTACTAATAAGCTATAATATGACTGCAGGATGATATTTAGCAAATTAATAACCATGTTATGGTTGAGCTATATTAAAAAGAAATACATTTTTTTTATTTTAAATATTACATTTATTTATCTAATGAACATAAGAGATCTATATAAAATAAACGAATTAATTTTAGTTATTAAAAATATGCTGTGCATGGATACGTATAAAATAGGATTGTTTGAGACAAAATGTGCAGTAAATTGGTTAATTTTGTTTAGTTCAAAAAGGTTCCAGGATCAAAAGTTTCCACATATTTCGAGATGTATCTGCATTTTTAAATTGCCAATAAAAAAATGTTTTTAAATTCCAAAAATTAAAGTTGTCCAATGAGTCATTAAAGAGCTATAAAAACAGCCAAATTCGGATTGTAAGTGCGCTATAATTTTGAGTGTGAAATATCTGAAAACTTTTGGGCCTGGTGCATTTTAAAATAAAAAAAATATATTTTCACAATGGCGAATATAAAGGCGAACTTTTATTGTTTGGTCCAATAAACATTTTTGTTTGATCAATAATTTCAATCAGATTCATAAGTTATATATACAAATGGTCATAAAATTTAATTTAAAAACATTATATTTTATTTGGTTGTACAAATATAACCAATGTAATCAGATTCTAAAGAATCTAAATAAACAGAAAAAATTTTTTTTCGCATTCAATGCGAAAAGCATGATAATGTTAATCAAATCCATGGTTCAAAAGTCTTTGAATGCACAAAAAATACAAATTATTAATTAAACAAATATGTTTAATTAGACCAAATAATAGAATTTCATCTTCATATTCGCCAATGTGAACCACCATTTCTGGTTTAAAAAGTATGTGTTCATACTGAGGTATGACACAGAGTGTAGTTAAAATTCTGAAGTAATTCCATATTTTTCCATATAGTCTTTTGGTAGTATTTCTGAAGGTCCTGCTTCAATTTTTTCTTTTTTTCATTGTAGTTTATAAGAAAATCTAGTAATTTTATTTGATATTTTACAAAAATTGTTTTTAAAATGTTAATTTTATTGTTGGAGCTATTACATATATTTTTTAATGTTATATTTTTTTTATTTAATTTAATTTTTTTTAATAAAAAGACGTACTTTGCACAAAATCTCAAACTAGACTGACGCTCACTAATAAATAGAATAATCAGTGATCTCTCTCACCATATAAAGATTGGCGAAATCATAACAAAGTTACAGCAACTATAAAATGATTTTCGCCAATTATAGCATGGTTGTTTTTAACTGTGGGAAAGCACATAAAACGTGTTTTTCTATTATAAGATGGTTGTGCATAGCGTCATTTGTATCAACAATACAATTGTTGTTTTCACAATAATTGACAGAGAAGATTATATGTAAGTTAAATTATTTTAATAATGTTAGGCTCTATGTTGTTGTTATGTATTTATATTATTGTTTTTCTTATTTATGTTTTATATGGTTGCCAGATCAATAAAATATTCATCCCAGAAGATGTTGGAAAAAACACCAACGAAACGTCGGATGGACCATTAAATGAAATATTCTTTTATTTTATATAATAAACTGGACCTTAAAGGCCCGTTTTTAGACAAATCTAAAAAACAATCAAGAATTTAAGGTAGAGAGCTTGTTAGATACGTTTAAAAGTTAATAAGGTAACTTGCTTACTGAAATAGTAAAATATGCTGTTATACTTTGAGTTTTTTCATTAAACATATGAATGTTGAATTAATATATTTGTTTCAACTTACCCGTCTAATATTAATCCAATTTGAAGAAAATGTATATTCTTTTTTTTTCGAAAACTTTCTAGCGAAAAATACAAATTTATATTTTAAAAAAGCCCATAGCCTTAGTTGCTAGTGCTTTAGTTTTAAGATTTATTGTAATTGTAATTTTAATTATAATAAATATCTAAATAAATAAATAAATAAATATTTTAAAAAATTACAATTACAATTACTACAATCATAGTTTGGCCGTATCAACCATATTATCAGCCATATTGTAAGGTAGGAAGAGGGAATCATGATATAATAAAATAGCAACCAAAAAATGGTATCAGCAACCATGTTATTGGTCAGAATTTATTTTTAAACCCATAATTTGTTTGTAGCAACCATGTCCGAATGCAGGGATCATAATTTTGTTGCGGCAATCATGTTGCAACCATGTTTTTCTCTGCGTGCACCGGGCGCCACAATTGATTCATTGAAGGAAACGTTTCACATTTCGGACTCATGAATTGGCCTCCAAGATCTTGCGATTAAACGCCACTGGACTATTTTCTGCGGGGATATGTAAAGTCTCTAGTCTACGCCGATAAGCCCGAAACGATTGACCACTTGAAGGACAACATTCGGCCCGTTATTGCCACTATACGCCCACAAATGTTGGAAAAAGTCATCGAAAATTGGACCTGCAGATTAGACTACGTCCAAGCCATCCATGGCGGGCATATGCCAGAAGTCATATTTAAATGCCAGAAGATTTATAATGCCAGAAGATTTTTTTCGAATAAAGTAAATTTCATGTCAATTTAAAATATTTATATTTGTTTTATTCCATTTCAAAGTTGTATATATAAATTCCTGGGATTCCTAGTTGGAACATAGGGCCAGAAATTGTTGTATACCTCTATAAAAAACACCCTTTAAATCTTTTTTCCTTAAATAAATTGTGGTGATAGATCATATTGTCAAAGTAAAAAATGGTCTATTGTTTTCTAAAAAAAAGTAAAATTTTTAATATTTTTCAATACACACGAATTTTACATTTCGCAAAACTCAAGACCCATAATTCAGATTATACTTTTTAAATGGCCTTCTGAGCTCTAAATCTGAATCTGAATCTGAATCTAAACTCAGAACTTTACCAAGTTATCAAGTTTTTTTGAAATTAATATATGAAAATGCAAAAGCGTGATTTTCTGTCATATTCGGGACCGCTAGTAAATTTTGTTATATGTTAACAGGCATATGTTAACAGTGCTCTTTATTAAAATGCCTTGTGAATTGAATTGATATCTTAATTACTTCTCTATTGCTATCAATATCCAATACATCATTCCATACTTATATGAAACTAAATTACTTAATTTTAAACGATCGGTTTAGCTGAACACAAATAGAGATATCTGATAGATTCAAAAAGTATTTTAAAAATTACTAGTAGTAGTTTTTAAAGCCTAAACGATTTTCTAGTAATATAGGCTATTCGCGGTGTGGTAAAACTCCAAATATAACGAAAACGTGTTTTTTTGCTTCTGTAGATCGAATGACTCAAAAACTTAATGACTTGCATAAATACTGAATGCAGATGTTTAGTAAGAGCATCAAAGATAATTTAAAAAGTATGACCTGGACTATGGAGCGTGAGTTTTGAGAAATATAAAATAAAATCCATGTAGAACGCACACTGAATTTTGTATATGTTGTACAACACGATATGATTTATCAATACAAACTGTTTAATAAGAAGACGGCTAAAACAGCGTTTTCTCATTTTTGCAAACTTTCGGTAAATATACTGAGATTTTCTCACAATTATCCAAAAGTTGAACATAAAATCTTTCATATAAGATAAGATAAGATTTGTAAAAATGGAATAAAAATTTAAATAGTTAGAGCAGTTTAAGATATTTGAGGTAATTCTCTCAGTTTTAATAACAATACCGAACTTTAGACGCTATTCAACGCGAACTTCACCGATGATTAAGAAACTTAATATATCATATTAAGTTTGAATTCCGATGTGTTTATGTTCAACCGTATCGAAAATTTTCGGAATGACTCCTTTTATTTACTATTTACTATTACACATACACATTTTGTTATGTTTTCTCTTACAAGTCTCAAGTTTGTTATCCTTCTCCCTCCTTTTTAAAAAAATATTACGGTTTTTAAAAAGTAAAACAACCTATTGTATAACTATCCTTTAATCAAACATTGAACCACTTTAGAATATTGTACATATTTTATATATGGGCAGTTGTTTTTCTTCTTAAAGTCAACTTAACACCACAAAAAAGAGCAATATTGAAAACACTTTGGCTATAATTTCAACACTTAGTTTCGGCTACAACTTTTAACTATTTATTTTTTGGCTGGAAAGTAAAAAAAAACTTCATATAAAGAATGAAAAAGAAAAACAAGATTGTTTTTAAGACAAGTGGATTTTCATTTCTAGAGAATTTGTCGTTAGATTTAAAAATATTTATTGGTGGTTTTAAATTGCAAGGTTAAAGGATTTTGTTTCAAATTGCAATACATATTTATTTCACATGTATGTTAAGAATTTGCTATAGAAACCAAACAATGAAGCCAACACACAATGTATGTGTTGAAGGGCAATCGCGGAACACTCTCGACCTCTTCCTCACTTCTCACCCTGAAAAGTACGAAGTGGAAATACTTGCACCTCTCGGAAATTCGGATCACAGTACTATTTCTGCATCTTTTTCATATTCTACTCTTCGCAGCGTTTCCAACTTAGCGCCAAAACGCTCTATTTTCCTCTATGAAAAAGCTCGTTGGGACGAGCTCAACGATTTCTTTCGGCATTTTAACTGGAAAATCTGTTTTCTCGACGACAACGTCGATGCCGCTACAGAAATGGTAGTCAATATTATTATGCTAGGAATGAAACTTTTTATTCCAACGAAGCATATTTCGGTTAAATCAAAACACAAGTGTTGGTTTAACCAGACGTGCAAAAATACAGTCAGATCCAGAGAGGCAGCGTTCAGTAATTGGCGTTCGAATAAGAACGCCGTTACTGATCTGCAACCGCAAAAAGGCGAGAACCGAGTGTGCCAAGGTACTTAGACGCGAAAAGGTTTTATACGAACAGCGTCTTCGTGCCAAAGTTCTTTCTGCTCCTCGGGGCAGTAAGACCTTTTGGTCGTTTGTTAAAAGAGTAAGGGATAATGCTAGTTCTTCTATTCCAACTCTTTTAAAGGACGATCAATCATTCACTGACCCGGTTGATAAGGCCAACCTTTTCGCTGAACTTTTTGCAAGAAATTCTTTCTTGCCGGAAAGCGATCAACCACTGCCCGTTCTCGAAAGGGTATCTTATACTATGCCTTCGATTTTCTTTCGGGCCCGGGCAGTAAACAGGGTTCTTGCGGATCTCAACGTAAATAAGTCACCGGGGCCGGATGGCATATCAGCACTGGTGCTGAAACAGTGCTCTTTAACGTTGGCACGTCCATTGGCAAAACTTTTCAGCTCTTCGTACCGTGCGGGAATCTTCCCCTCATGCTGGAAGGTGGCCAATGTCCAGCCTATCCCTAAAAAGGGTGCGGCTAACAACCCTGAAAATTACCGCCCAATCGCAATTTGCTCTGCGCTCTCCAAAGTGATGGAGACCATGGTTAACCACCATCTTGTGAAATATTTAGAGACCAATTCACTTTTAAATGATCGACAGTATGGCTTCCGTAGTGGTCGATCTACGGGAGACCTGTTGGCGTTTCTATCGGAACGTTGGAGCCGGTCAATCCACCGCTTTGGTGAGAGTAAAGTGGTTGCTTTAGATATTTCTAAGGCGTTCGATCGTGTGTGGCACGGGGCACTCGTGACTAAGCTAGTTGCTTTTGGTGTCGGTAATGTCTTCTCTCGATTTATAACGAGTTTTCTCAGAGACCGCACTATACGTGTTGTTTTAGATGGGGTCTCATCAAACGAGTTTCAGCTAAATTCAGGGGTACCGCAAGGTTCTGTTCTTTCTCCTACCCTTTTTCTTATTTTTATTAATGACCTTCTTGGTCAGACCATCAACCCTATCTACTCTTTTGCAGATGACAGCAACATTTGTCATTCATTTTCATTCGATCACAGGCCAAGCTCTTTGGAGATAGAGGGCATGCGGCAGAACATGAATGACACACTCAATCAAGACCTTTCTACAATCTCCGAGTGGGGTCGCACGAATAAGGTCGATTTTAATGCACGCAAGACCCAATGTTGTATGTTAACCCACAGACGGGCTGTGGAATTGACATTGTCATCTGTAACTATGGATGGTATAGGTATTGAGGAATCGGATACTCTTGATGTTCTGGGCATGAGAATACAGTGTGATGTCCGTTGGAATAAGCAAGTATTTCAAGTGTCGAAAGAGGCATTCAAGTGTCTCGGTTTTCTAAAACGGTGCAAGACTTACTTCACTCCATCCGATCTCCTTACTATTTATACCAGCTATATCCGGCCAAAAATGGAATACAACTCTCATATATGGGCAGGGGCTCCACTGTCTATTCTGAAGCTTATGGACCGTGTTCAGGGGAGGGCGGTGAAGCTTATCAATGACAGTAGTGTATCCAACTCTATTGATTCATTGGAGCATCGTCGGAATGTGGGTTGTGTGACACTTTTCTATCGATATTACCATGGGAGATGCTCATCTGAGATAAGTGAACTTATTCCACGAGCCCGAGTTTTTATTCGTAATACTCGCTTATCTAGTAGAGCACATCCGTTTGTAGTTGATTGTCCTGTGTTTCGCACAACGCATTACAGAGAAAATTCGTTTTTTAGTCGAACGATTCGTATGTGGAACAAACTTCCCGCAGAAGTCTTCCCTGTTACTTACAATTTAGAAAAATTTAAATCAAATATCCACAAACACTACTCCCTCTTTCCTCCTTCCCATACCTTATTTTCCTGATCAATACAATGCACTGCATGAGTATTGGTTAAATTATAAAAAAAAAAAAAAAAAAAAAAATATTTTTATAATATTATACACAGAGAAAAGTTTATCCATTAGCCAACTAAAACCAATACCACTGAAATCGGTGTATCCAGTTGAATTTTGGTTTTCACAACAAAATTTTGTTAACACAACAGAGTTTTAGTTCCAACATACAATATATTCAGAAATCACATTTAAATATGATTGTACTAACATAATTTATTGGCCTCAGCCACCTAAATACACTTCTTAATTCGGTTGACACTTTATTTTTCAATGTGTAACTTAGCAGATATTAACGAAATCAAAAAAATGTCATTACATTTTATATAAAATTATCAAACCCTCCAGAGTAATCCTCAGTAGAATCTCATTACAATTCTATATTTAGTTAATATGCAACCAAGTTCTTTCTCATTTATTTGTACACTTTAATCACATACCAAAAATTAAAACTTTAGAATTTCAAAACTAACAATTTAGCCAATATAATTTGCTTTAAACCAGAAATATTTAAATATAACAACAACTAAAACATTTACAAATTACATTACATAAAACAACTTATTCCTTACTGTCTCTTACAAACTCACAATCCAAAATACCCAAAAAATAAAATGCTATAAAAACCATATTAAACTATGTGGTATACAATACAAAATAAGCTTATAACTG
Organism: Delia radicum; assembly: GCA_021234595.1. NCBI lineage: Eukaryota > Metazoa > Arthropoda > Insecta > Diptera > Anthomyiidae > Delia > Delia radicum. Next base: position 15,987,830 of record CM037854.1, on the reverse strand, counting down.
GACAACTTAGAATTTACTCCAAAAAAAAGAAGCATTCATTTTTGTCTTTGTTACCAGATGATTGTTGAAATTGTAACAGTTTACAACTGATTCAACCATTTGAATTCGGAGTTTTTTGTTGTGAGTATACTTTCAGGCGTTAACACTTCTGATGACAGCATACATTTATTTTGATTTAACTTTTTGTGGTTTTCCTACGATGAAAAGGAATTGAAATTAATTTGATTTGATTTACTTACTATATTGTTAACAGTAAGTAAATTTTAAGTTCATTTAGCAATGATTTGTTCAAAATCAAATAATGATTTTCCTTACTATAAGAGCTTTAGATGATAAGTGAAAAGAAGTTTAGTTAACTGTATCATTAGTAATATTTATTGGAAATCATTAAGTAAAAATTCTCGCAATGCAGGCTAGCGAAGTTCGCAAAGAATTTTTTCTTTGTATGAATGTTTATGCTATTATACTAAAGGGAATTACAAGTTACAACATTTTTATATACAGTTGAAATTTTAATTAGCAGTTAATAGTCAGAATTTGGACCGTTTTAAAGAAAGTGATCCAAATTATACTTGATGTGGAATGTCCTATAGACGGCTCAACTTTAATTTTCTTTATAAAAAATTTATATCCGGGGCACCGTCTTAACCAAATTGTTTGTAAAATATAGTGACCATTACGATGGTCTATTACTATCACGTTTCGTTATTGAGGGATAGAAAACATATACATATTATTTTTCTAAATTGATGTTACCGTCATCGGGAATCGAACCCGGGACCATCTGTGTAACAGTCCAACGCGCTAACCATTACACCACAGCGCCTAACAGCTTATTCAGAAAAGTTATTCGAAAACTAGTAACATTTTACTAAGTTCTTACTTGTTTCTACTTAATTATTGAATAATTTATATGAAAAAACTTTGTTACTAGAAATGCTCCTAGTTACTTAGCAATGATTACTTATATATAAAAAATAAGTTTTTAAAATCTTAACCTCTAACAGCAAGCCCGCCTCCAGGCGGTTTATTTTAACTTGGCCATAAGTGAGCCAAATGAGTGATTTATGATATCAATTTAAGCTATTTCGATAGAAAAAATTTTTACAAAATATTTTATAAAGATAATTGTTTTGTGCATGTTACGGTTTCAATACGAAAAGCGTTCAATTTAAAAGTTCGTAATGAAAACAATTTGAAATGAATACAAATTTTTAAATATCTTGAAGACATACTTATATTAACAAGAAACCGTTGATACTAAACACAAAGTAAGGCTAAAGGTTAAAATTTTAAAAAAAGCTCTAATTTTGGACCAAAGACATACATGATCTCAAAAGGATACCTGTAACGTACATCGTCTTAACTTGAAAACGAACACCCAGAAAACAGACCGGGTAGTAGCAACCGTATCTGTAGCCAATCGAATGGTTCGGTTGTAGCTATCGAGGTTTTTAGTTGTTGTCACCGAATTTCTGTTGATACAATCGAAATTCTATTGCCGTACCGGAATTTATGTTGTTTCAATCGAATGATTGTTATCACACCAGAAAAATTAGGGTCGCAGCAACGGAAGCATTCGATTGGCAACAGAGACGTTTGCAACTACCGAGTCTGTTTTCTGGGTGTATGGACGGACATTTATGAAATTTTGCAGAAAGATTATATTGGGTAGTATTAGCAAAACTGTGAAGCTTAATCAATATATGTTGAATTTTAGTTAGTTGCGTTTTCGCTCAATTTCGCGTTTGTCGAAAAACCACAAAATGGGTAATTTTTCCACACCGATAGAATTTTACTTCTTAGTATTAATGAATCGATTTCATTAAATTGTATTCATTTATTTAATGAATAATTTCATTAACTGTGTCGACCACTAAGGTGTTCTTCATCTTGGCTGCTCGTTCTGCCTCATTTAATCCCTGCCACCCAATATTTTATAGTAGTAAACGAAGGAGCAATCTCAGCCAGAGTAGAATCTAGTGCGGTTTTTATATTGGCTATAGAGCAATTCCATATGAAAACGATCAAAATTGGCAAATTTTTGGACGACCCCTCTCCGATTTTAAAATAAATAGTCTCAATCGATTGCCCAGCAAAAAATAATGTACCTACATATTTTTTTTTTTTTTTTATAGTGACTGGTTTAGTGGTGGTGTGCACCACTGTCATGTGACAAAATTGAAGAATTCTTCATAAGGGACCTCATTGAAAGTTGTTTTACTACTAAAGCGATCGCAACGAGTGATAGCTCGTTGGAAAGGTTTTGAATCAGGCTTTAATTGAAAAATAAAATTTTCCTAATTTTTCTTGTTAAATAATTAAAAATAATTGAATCAGGCTTTAATTGAAAAATAAAAGTTTCCTAATTTTTCTTGTTAAATAATTAAAAATAATTCAATTATAAAAAATATAAAAACAATGAGAACAAGGTGGTCTCTTAAATGCTCTTCTCCTGTCCAAACAAGGAGTCGGGGCCCATTTTTTTATTGCTGATTCTTAAAGCAAAAATTATGAGGAATCCAAAAAAAATAAAATTAGCCGGAAAATTTAGGAGATTCTGTGGAAAATCGGAAAATTTAATTTTCATGGGAACATTTAATTTTCATGGGAAAAAGGTAAATTTCTGAGAAAACTTAAGAAAATTTTATTTTTCAATTAAAGCCTGATTCAATACCTTTCCAACGAGCTATCACTCGTTGCGATCGCTTTAGTAGTTTTTTTTAAAACAACTTTCAATGAGGTCCCTTATGAAGAATTCTTCAATTTTGTCACATGACAGTGGTGCACACCACCACTAAACCAGTCACTATAAAAAATAAAAAATATGTAGGTACATTATTTTTTGCTGGGCAATCGATTGAGACTATTTATTTTAAAATCGGAGAGGGGTCGTCCAAAAGGTGATCGCTTTCATATGGAATTGCTCTATACTGAGACCTCAAATGAAAGTAATCAATTAACTTACGATGACCAACTTTTTCCATGTTTACACATTCACTGAGCTTGTTTATTCGTGATGTCTCCAAAAAAAAATACTAAACAACGTGGCGCCTTGAAACTTAAAGCACATGTTTTATAAGGTTGCTACTTTTCACTAAAGTTAATTTTTTCAAACTATTGGCTCCATCTATACGTCAGGGTGGCTAATTTTGGGACCACCCTGGTATATCATAATGAATATTTTTAAACCAATATATAAAGATTTATTGCATTATCAATTTTTTAAATACATTTCTTTAGAATGTAGTGTACACAAGGATGTTGTACAAGGGTGGTGAAAGGGTTAAAATCCAAGTAAATATCCGATAATATTGATTATTGGAACGCATCTATGTTAAAAGCATTTAAGTCAAAAAATAATTTGTATTAATAACTAAAAAGTTATAAGTAAAAATTCGTACGCTAATGTCATAGTTCGCAAGCCTTATTAATTCTTTAGAATTCAATCTCATTACTTCGGCTTGACACTGTATTGTGAAATCGTAAAGTGAATTGTAGTGAAATAATATTTCTATTTAATTTCAAAATTATTTAATACTCCTGAGAATTTTTCCAAGATTGTCACATAATTTATATTAAAAAGCAATATTAATTGAAATCTTAATTTAAGTACATACGCTTTATGTTTCATTCTAATATATTATATTTGCATAATTTTAACATATATTTGTGGAGAGAAAAACCTTTAGTAATATCCTGCGACACGTTCTAGGAAATTGCAATTTCCTTATATGCAAAACCACGAAGAGGTATAATCAAAACCACATGTGGAAAAGTTATTTCTCGAAAAAATAAGAAAAAACTTGAATAGGAAAACTTCTTATAAGAAAAAAGCAAAATAAAATTTATTGTACCTTTTTTGAGAAATGCATTTTATATATATATTTTATTTTCGAATTGCCATTACATATATACGAAACATATACGCACACACATGTATATATATAGATACAAATTAACCCTACAATGTTTAAGGATACACATACAAAGATATTTCAAGGGTCGTATATGTAACAAATATTCATGTGTTTAATTTTCAATTTGTTAAAACTTCCGCAAAAATAAATTAATTCGTACAAATTTGGCCTTTTCTGAAAACTTATTTTAAGGGTTCTCTAATGTAGTGAATTTTCATTAGCGCATACGCAGTAATTGAAATTTTATCGGATTTTGAATTAACTAGGGTAAAAAATTTAACACCTAAGGTTCGTACTTTCACAGAAATTTAAAAGATAACTTCAATAGTACCTCGGTTCAATAAAAATCGGTACCAGGTGTATTTTAACACATTTTAATGCATAATTGAACAAACATAATTTTGGAATAATCCCAACGAAACGTCGGATTGAAAAATGAAATAATCTTTTATTTGCATTTAAAAAACCATGACCTTGAAAGCCTGATTAGAAAAACTTCTAATAAAAAATTTTAAATAAAACTAATAAAGGTCGATTAAAAATTTTTTTACAATTATAATTTTTTTTAGTTAGTCTCTTTACAGGAAGAAGAAAACATTTTTAATGAAACATTTTACGGACACAAGGGATACACCAGACTGCCGCAGTTTCGTCCCCCTCCTTGGACTCGTCAGTGGTTAATTTATGTGTCAATTGAAGAAAGTATTTATATTGTTAATTTGCTCTATATAAAAAACTTTTTTATTTTTTGGTGTCGTACAGGTATTCGTACTCACTACCTTAGCATCAAGCTATGCATCGTTATCTCACCTCTTAACGAGTTGAGCCACGGTCGACACAGCGATGACTGTGGCCAAAGTGGAGTTTTGTCACACTACGTACACACAAGTATTGTTTCGATCAGAAGAGACAGAATTAACTAATACCAATGCACAATTCATTTCTCAACTAGAATGCTTCTTCTTCTTAATCCCATCTCTTTTTCACAAGTAATTATCACGTTTTTTGATGCGCTTTATTCACATACAATAGTTGGATACCAAGTGTAGGTTAGAGATTGAGTCGCCGTTTAGCAAGTTTCTTAAAATTTCATATTACATTTCTTTGAAATATAAACCAATTTGTATTATTTATAATCTTTTGCAATTTACTTTATCATTTCGACACTAGAAATGGCAACAAAAAGTTAAAAACAACAATAAACGAGATTTAGCTTGAGACGGAAACACCAGTGCACAGTAGGATATGTCACAGCATTTCTGGAAACATTTCGACCACTTCTTACTCAGTAGGACGAATAGCGGGACGAAATAGGGGCCAATTTATTTTTTAAAATATTGGTTATTTAACTAAATGAATTCTTGGTTCAATAAAAAAAAAAAAATTAATGCAATATCTTGTGCCACTCAAAAACTGCATTCGTTTAAAGTACACTTAGGAAATTGTGTTGGCAAAGACGACAGCAATTGTAGTCAAAAACAAATGAAATTTCATTTAAAAAAAGGACGACTTACATTTCATTAAATTCAACTAACATTGTCATTTGTTTTTTAATGTTCAAAAAATGACTAACAATTGTGGTAAAAATAAACCACATGGTAGTAAAAAATAAACAAACATTTATTTATTTTTATTTTTTTAAATAACAAAAACAACTGTAAAAAATGAATGTAAAATCATAAAACAGTCATTTGATGTGAGTTGTTTTTTTAAAAGAACTACAAGGTTAGTTAAAAATTTTATTTGTTCTACAAATGACTTACATTTACATTAAAAATAAAGAAACTGTATTACAACCCAAATAACTACATATTTTTAAAGCAGAAGTTCCCTGAGTGTAGAAATTAAAAAAAAATTAAATTTTTGTGATTTTTTTTGCCCAAAAAGCACTTAAAGTCTTTTACCTCCAGACAAATATGTTCTTTCTGAACATATTAAGTACGCATACTATTATGAAAGGTCTTTTTATATAAAAGCGAGTTGTGTTAATAAAGTTTTTGATTTGTATATACTTTTCCACCCAACCGCTTTTAAAGTTGACACATTTTAAAGGCAAATATCAATAATTATTTTCGTTTATTTAACCTTATTTCGTATTTTTAAATTTTCTAATTATTTGAGTTAAGGTTCGTTTTTTATATAAAATTTTTTTTTTTTTCAATATTTCGCTACTCCTTTGTGTAGCATTTTCAGGAAAATAAATTAATAAACACTGAAAAAACAAACTTTCAAAAAAATTTTAAAGTTTGAAAAAATTTTTTAAAGTTTGAAAACATATTTAAAATATTTGACAAATATTTCTAAAACAAAAAATATAAATAATTAACACTTAAAAAATCTATTGATGTAATATTTGTTATAAATTAATGTAGTATGTGTTACAATTAAAATTTTTAAATTTCTATGAAAGTACGAACCTTAAGTGGTCAACTTTTGACCACAATGCAAAGTTCGATTAAATTTCATTGACTGCGTAGTCGCTAACGCAAACGCTCAACTTTAAGGTAATTACTGTTTTAAAGAGCCCTTGAAATAAGCTTTCTAAAAAGCCCAAGTTTGTAGGAATTTATTTATTTTCGCAGAAGTTATAACAAACTGAAAATTAAACACAAGAATATTTATTACATGTACGAACCTTTACTTGTTAGGGTAGTAGATCAATACGTATGATTTATATGAAGTTTCATATAAAGAAATTAATCGTACGTACACTCAAAAAAAAAAGTTTGTAAAGTCAGCAAAAAATTTTGCTGAGTCAGCAAAATTTTAGTCAGGAGGATGCTAGCAAAAAAAATTGCTAATGTCAGCAAAATCTTTTGCTGAAAATCAGCGAGCTGATTTTTAGCAACAAAATTTGTAGATTCAGCAAAAGTTTTGCTAACACTTAGTAGATTACAAATAAAAAAGCGTTGGTAAAAATTAATAAATTTTTTGCTGAATTTTAGTAGACTGAAAAAAACGCAAAAAAATTGTAAAAAAAATTGTAATTTAGTTAAAATATTTGCTGAAAATCATAAAACATATTTTTGTGATTCTTTTAAAAATAATTTACAATAATTACAAAATATAAAAATTTTCATATTCCCACATTGACGACATTAATTAATTTAATATCTGAAAATACATAGAAATAAGTATATATAACATAACAAAAATTTTCTTTCAACTACTTACATCAATGGTTGTCTTAATGATGCTATCTTTTCAATGACGAAACTGCCGAAGATAATTCTAGAAACGAAACGAAAAAATAAACAAAAACAAACGAAACGAAAAAAAAACAACCCTTTTTTTGCAATAAGAAAAAGGAACCATACAAATCTACCTAAGATGTGTGTCTTTGTCTTTTGCTTTACTCTGTCTACATGTCTGTATATGTTTTTTTATGGTTGATTTTTTTAATTGTCTTATTAGAGTTGTCCTTTTTAGTATCATTTTCCTCTTCTCTACTACATCTTGACATGCCGCGACATCTGCTTATCAGCACAATTTTTTTTATCAAAATTAATTAGTAAAACATTAGTATATTAGTAAAGCATTAGTATAAAACAGTTAAGTGCTGAATAAGTATAACAAAAATTTTAGCTGAAAACACGGTTTTAGCAAAAATATTTGCTAAAAAATAGTATTCCTGATTTACAAGACGTTTTACTAACTTTTCTACTAACTTATTTTTTTGAGTGTACTGTAGTTATGCTATAACGAATTATAACAATCTAAAAATAAATTCTATAACCCAGCCAACAAATCTTACTTTTTAGGTTAAAAAAGACATCCATATGAATTATATGTTCCCGTAGACAAATTTATTTAAACAGACATTTAGCAGCTGTGAGTTTTTCCTGTTCGGAATTGTGTAAAATACAGTGACTTCTTTAACCATTTTTTTCATTCAAATAAATTGTTATTGTTTACAACAGTACCGACCCTGAAACTCTTTTATATGTGTTCATATAAAACTTCCGTTGTTACTTTGAATTTCAACACTTTTGATTTCACTCGGTTGTTGTGTTGAAAATATTTGAAATACTGAATCTTTGTGTGTGTTTGTGGGTGTGCTTAAAAGTGAAAAATCATTAAAGCGTTAAATCACTTTTTATAGTGTACATGAGCACTAGGGTGATAACTTTTTGCATTTTTTGCAAATATCAAATCTCCCCAGACAAAATCGTGTAGGGCATGTACAAATATTAAGAACTGCGTTTTTAGTTTTTACGCTATCGTTAAAAAAGGTTCCGCACCAAACGCGTTAAAGTTTTGAATCAAACAAAGTTAAAAAAAAAACTTTTTTTGATGCCTCAACGTCTGACCATCACATCTATATAATTAAGGCATGCTGATATCAATAGTAAAGTCCGTTTTCGAGTCAATGGAATAGTTTTCTTCCAAATTTGCTTACTTACATATGTATAAACCATATTTAAAAAAAATTGTTATTAAAAAAATTTAAAATAAATATATTAAAGGCATTTTAGAAATCGCTGTCGGTGCGCAAGGTTTTTTTACCAAATTGAACTGGAATAGTTTTTTTTATCATTAATACAATATTTGCCATTAGAAAACCCCTGGGGAGAATGTTGTCCAAAAAAAGTTATCACCCTAATGACCACACAAATACACTAACACATATACTTGAAAATACTTAAACAAAATATAATATGTAACAAATAAAATATTTTTATTTTTACAAAAGTTTTTTTATTTGTTATAATGTTTTGTTGTTGTCAACTAACAGATGAGTCTAAAGTCTGAATAAATGTTGTACAATTTTTTTAAGATTGGGAATGTTTGAGTGTTTAAGTATTGAAAGAATTGGTATTGCTATTATTTTATATTTATGTTTAAAAAATTGTATAACATCTCAGGGAAAATCAATTGTTCACCATTAGAAACCTTAAAGGATTTTTTTGTTAGATTGACTTGAATATTTTTTATTTCACTTTGTACTTTGTTATCAGTAAAGGAATTTTGCGAGGATCCTAAAATCATATTTAGTTTTTGTATACACATATTATATGGAGCCTATAACATATATCCATATTCAGTTTTTAAAATTTTCAAAAAAATGTAAATTTTTTTACAAATTTAATTAAAAAAAAAAAAAAAAAAACGAAATTATTTAATTTTAATTCCCAAAAATATTTAAAATGTCTCACATGTCTACCATTCTTTAATATTTTGGCGTTTTCTTGGGAACTTACTTCCTTATATTGTGCTTTCCAAAAAATCTTTGTCAATTTCTGTGGTGCTTTTGAAACACTGTTTCAAAAATTTTATTTATGACTTAAATCTCGGTTTATGTGATATTTAGAAATTGTATTTTGTTTTTTTTTTTAACATGATGTTTTTAATATTTACTAAATTTCATATGGTCCATAAAGTATTTATTTCTTAAAATTTCTTAATTCTCCCCTGGTTTTGTGGAGAACCATTGACAAATCGTACAAATAATGTTAATTTTGTAACATTTCGCTCAATGGCGCTGATGTGCCGGAGCATAACTTGTTTACATAAAAGAATACATTTATGTAGCACACAGTCCCTTTTGAAAAAATGTTGTGATGGCGGTCAATTATTTCTATGTTTTTAAAATCAGTCAATATCCTGGTTTGCTATGAAAAAGCAAAACAAAAATTGTGCTATTTTTGCAAAATTTTTAAAAAGTCCATTATGTTTCTGCATTTAAAGTTTTGTAGTTGCTCCTCTGCTTTTGTGTTAGAAAAAAACAAACAAATCAATCCACGTAGCAAACTGGCCTATTTAAAACTAAACAGCGAAAGTGCCTTAAGAAAAACTGCTTTTTTAACAAAATTCACGTTCATGTTTTTCAAATTATTTGAAGGTGGGCCTCTTTATCTGCTAAAGGTACATCAACGCAACATACCACCAACTGTACGGATTTACAACATTAGCGAACCATTGTTTAAAAATTTGTATTCCATGAAGGTGTGTCAGTGCCCGGTACAGAAAACGCAAAAAATTTGAAAACTGAAAAAAATTGGTTTCAGTTTTCGACTGTGATGTATTTATTTGTTGGGTGATGGAACCCCAATAAGATACGTGTTGAATTTATCTCTCAAGTGCTGAGAAATTTTTGTATTACCTTATGGAATCCAAAAGTTGAAAGTCCCGAACAAAAAAAATTGAGCTTTTTTTCAATCGATTTTTTTTATTTTTTTAAACTTTCGTTACGGTAACAATTAGAAATATGTACATATGACCGATTCTATGAATGCTTAGTATTTTTTATCTAGAATGTAAAAATTGCTAACTAATATCAGTTTTAAAAGATTTAAAATTTATTGGCATAAGCCCATATATGTAAAAGTTGACTGTTGTCCTCTTTCGCTCTAATGTTATAAGAAAACATATATTTTAAATTTTGCAATTTCTGTAACGTAAATGTTATCCAATTTTCCATACAAAGTGAATTGATTATTTGTATAATTTAGAGGCTCTAAAACAGTTTATAATTCACAAAGATTCGTCTATCTGAAATATTGTACCATTTGGCTGTTAAAACTACATAGCGTATTATGAAGGTTATTATATGATTCATTGTACGCTATGTAGTTTTGCAAATAAATATTAAAATATTTAAGATGGGCAATGTTCAGCGAATAGTTTCTCCAGAACTAATAAGAGTCAAACTTTCTCGATCTTAAAAAAAAAAAACATTTAATTTAATTTATTTATTCATTTCAATAACCTAGCCTAAACTAAACTAAACTAAACTAAATACATGTTGGCCCACGTCCTCTTCTGGGTACGCTACGGCATTCATACATTATATATTTTTTGTATTTTTTTTTTTTAGAAAATTCTGTATTTTAAAAAACTGTTATCATAAAAAGCAATATTGTTATATACTCATTTAGGCAAAAACATTGCTTCACAAAAATGACTGTATCTCCCAAACTATATCGAATTTCTAAGATAAAGAAATATGCAAAAAAAAATCGAAGATTTTTTCTAAACTAGAAGACTATCTCTTATTAAGGAGTAAGATCGAATAAATCGTAACACAGATTATCAGTAACACATTTTTTTATGTTTAAAAGTGAACTTTTTTTGAATCAAGTTATCTTTTAAAAAGTCGGCAGATGATGTGTATACATTATTAGCGAAATCGAAACATTACTTTGTTTACAAATGGACTTTGAATAAAAAGTAAAAACAAAAAAAGTAAAATTTTTACAAAAAAAAAACTTAAATTTCGTAGAAAAAAATATGCTTAATTGTTCAGAACTCAGAAAAATTAATTATATTAAGATTCTTTTTAAATTATTGATGAAGGCTACAAAGCAAGTTCCCAATACTGTCACTTTTTTTAAAAAAGCTAATGGTCAGATTTCGCTTATAATTTATACACATCATCTGGCGACTTTTTAAAAGATAACTTGATTCAAAAAAAAGTTCACTTTTAAACATAAAAAAATGTTATAAGTGATAATCTGTGTTAGGATTTATTCTATCTTACTCCTTAGGTCATAGAACAAGAAAATTCATAAAGAAGTCAAATCGCTTCGCCAGAGAATGTATCATCGTCAAAGGATTAAAGGACGGTAAACTTAAGAAGATATTGTGAGGGTTTGGAGAAGATACTATGAAGGCTTGAAGCTAATTAACTACCTTCAATCCATGTAGAGAAGTAATGTGTGCATGAAAATTACCGCTCTTCTAATGAAACGTCTAACAACTTTACTTTATGGGTATTTAAAGCTGTAAAAAACTGTATTTAAAATCATTTAGATTTGCTTCTACAAAATTGTTCTTTAAAAATCTTAAAAAATATGTTTTTTTCATTTTCATTTCGTTAAAACAACATTTTAAAAACTTTTGTAATAACATCAACTCAATACTAACCACCAACAACAAGGACATGTGATCACATTATAAACTATACAGCAACAAAAACGTAATTAAAACATGTTTACATACAAACATAAATGCAAAATATGTTGTTACATACTGAACTGAAAAGTATTTTATTCAAGACTCAAAACTCTGGAAACTAAAACAATCAAATGTTTATGCAAATGAAATTGTATCCTATTAAATTGCGCAATAATAGTATAAACTACTAAAAACAAAAAAATATTCTAAAAAGCAAATAAAGAACAATTAACAAATCCCAATGAAATTTTTTTTTTCATTTTTCATTTCAAATAAACTGCAATATCTTTTATTTTAATATGACCTCTAGTGACGTATTACCGAATACCTAAGAGGTAGCTCTTTCATAACAATTTCACATTAAAGTGACAGATCTAAACACTAATCCAGTGTAATACTTCCCAAACTCTAGCGTGGCAACATTTTCTTTGTATTAAAATTGTTGCTGGTTTATTTTTGTTGTGAAGTATTTTCAACAACATTGTCACAAATCTAGCATAACAATATTATTTTTTTTAATCTAAACGTTAACGGGTTGAGTAGGTTTAGAGAAGTTCAAATGACAAATAAAAAAAATTAATATGGTTTCTAAAATTAATATGAATATGCAACACTCAAAAAAAAAAGTCTGTAAAGTTTAGTGGACCCAGCAAAATTTTCGTTGGGAGGCAGAAAAATTACCAATATTAGCAAAAGATGATTTTTAGAAAAAAGTTATTAAATTCATTAAAATGTCTTACTGACGCTTAGTTCAATGAATATCGACTTGCATATGAAAATCGACTTGTTGAAATCAACGAAAAAAAAATGTTGTTGGAGCTTAGTAAATTGAAGAAAACTAAAAAAAAACTTAAAACCTAAAGGTATTAAATTTTTACTTTAGTTAATATATTTAGCTTAAATTTAAATCTATTTTTTTGTGAGTATTTTAAAAATGTATATATATAAAAATGTCAGGACTTCCACATCGTTAATATAATGCAATTAAATAAATATCTTATATACAAAATAATTTTTATTAATTAAATAACAAATAATAATTTGCAATTACTTACATTAATGTATGTATGACGTAATTCTACATTTCAGCCATTCCATTTCAAACCGAACGCTTTTTGAGAGCACGATTTTTTTTTGCTTGGAAATTTGGCAGACGTTTTCTTTTTTCAAAAATATTTGACATATGATGATTTTTTATTACCTTCATTTTTCAAATATTTCGATACCTTGCCACGCTCACAGTTTTTCGAAAATGCAATTTTTAAAAATGAGATTATGTTTGTATAGGTTAAATGTATGCTGTATGCAAAATTTCTTCAAAATCTTAGAGGGTCGGGTTCAAAATGTGCCTTTTTTTTATAGGTTTTGATATGAAATTTATCATATGAAATAAATAACATTTAACTGTAGACAATTCCTACAAAATATAACATATATATACGTATATATATATATACGATGTACATATATATCGGCCGTTCCACCGAAGGCTGGCTTTCGGACTTCCGATTTCAATTAAATTATGTATTTAGGAAATCTTTGGAGCTCATTAAAGATTGGCGTTTTTTAGTTTTCAAATTTCGAAAAATAAACGGTTTTCTGCTCAATTTAGGTTTTTTTTTTTAAACAAGATAAATGAAAAAGTGAAAAATTTTATATTCGTATTTTATTAAATATTCATCGGATGATGACACTTTAAGTTACACTAAAATCGTATTCTCACCTAGTGTTTTACTTCGGTATGAAGTTTTCTTTGAGCTTTAAAAAGAAATACATGTTTTTATGCAATTTCTTATATAAATGCTATAAGCTCTTTTTTCAAAAAATCATCAGAAATAGTTAAGCCCCGGAACGCAAAAAAGTGAATGTGCAACTATTTGGCGAAAATTCAATACACTTAGGAAATTATGTTGGTAAAGACGACAGCAATTGTAGTCAAAAACAAATAAAATTTCATTTAAAAAAAGGACGACTTACATTTCATTAAATTCAACTAACATTGTCATTTGTTTTTTAATGTTCAAAAAATTGTAGTAAAAATGATCCACATGGTAGTAAAAAATAAACAAATTGTTTTTTTTTTTAATAACAAACAACAACTGTAAAAAATGAATGCAAAATCATAAAACAGTCATTCTATGTGAGTTGTTTTTTTAAATGAACTACAAGGTTAGTTTAAAATTTTATTTGTTCTACAAATGACTTATATTTACATTAAAAATAATGAAACTGTATTACAACCCAAACAACTACATATTTTTAAAGCTGAAGTTCCCTGAGTGTACGTATTGTGTAAATATGCATTAATTTTTTGAATCTAGTTGACGCTGGAAAAAAACTTGTAATTCGTAGTATAAAAGTAGAGTATAGTACCATTCCAATGCAGTTTAAATCATGATGATCCCATTAATATTAAATAAAATACGAATACACAGACTTACATACTTTTTGCATATTTCTCATTTTTCAAAAAAAAAAACTAAATCGAGCATAATCGAGCGTGGATTTTTCTAAATTTGAAAAACTAAAAACGCCAATCTTCAAGTGGGGCCATCTAGATAGAAAGTTAGACTTTAGATCGCACATATCATTAACAGTAAATAAAGCTACTGGAGTTCTTGGATTCATGAAACGCTGGAGCAAAGAATTTTGTGATCCATATACTACAAAACAATTATTAACGACGCTGGTCAGACTGATTCTGGAATATAGTTCTGTTGTGTGGGACCCTCGATTAATATGTTGTTTCAGTTAATTTGTTTTAATAAAGGTTTAGATTTTGTAAAGAGGGATATAATTTTATATTTAAACTCTTTAAATTAGATAAATAATCTTAGTTTTTCTATTGTATAATATTTTTAATTGTATTTAATGTTCATGGTCTGTACGGAGTATTTCCACAGACTTAAATAAAATAAAATAAAAAAAATAAAATAAAATAAAACAAAAAAAAAAAATATTTAGTTACCGAATTCAAAATATAATTAAATTCGGAAAACCCAAGGTCAGATTTTAGCCGATTTTGCGTGGAATGGCCGATAATATTCATGAAATATATTGAAAAAAAAATTTTTTTTTTCACCAAATATCGAATATAAGAAAAATCCAAAGATTTTATATAGTCAATTTATAGTTTCTGGCCCAGTGTTTCTGTATGGGTACTCCAAATTTGATAATATTTATTATAGATAGTCTCGACATATGTTTGTGTGGCCATTTCATGTGCAATAGTAACTCAAATTGACCATCCATGTGGAAACACCGACACATAAACTAAAAAAATTATTATAAAAAAATGCCTAAAATTATTCATTGTCAGCACTCCATGGATGATCCAAATAAGGCAAGATTTGGCTCAAATTATCTTCATTTACATAGATTTGCATTGGGCCTTATAGCAGCTCATTTGCTTCATCTGGGTGCAAACGACAGACAAAAAGACTGTTTTTTTCATATAAATTGGTGGGGGGTAAAAGTTATGGGAACACTGAAGATAATTAAATTTTTTATGCATCAACAAATCTGCCATTGAAACTTTTTTTCAAAGTTTTCTCTCGAAAAGACTTGAGCTGGTGCCGCCACTGCTCATTAGGGGTACAACCAAAATAAGGCCCTATCACCACGTTGTAGCCGATGTTGTGCTGAAACCGAAAAATGCTTCCTCAGGTCATTTCGGAACAAAAACGTTCCGCGTCGAAGCCGATTTCTGAAAGTCCTTTAAGATTTTTTTTTTTTTTTTTTCAAAATTTTTTATTTTTTCAAAATTTTTATACTTTTAGCAATAAATTATAATATTTCGCAAATTTGCATAAGACAGCGTAGGTAAGTCGCAATATTTTATCACGATTAATTGAATTTATACAGAAGATTATTCATTATTTAATGGAAAAACTTATAATTTATTTATCATTCAATGAATTATTGTTTTTTTATGCACTACATGGTATGGATAAGGCCATTTTATATTTTCAAAAATTGTAAAAATGTTGTATCCCTACTGCTCATATAGGAAACTAAATTAATCAATTTTCTGCAAGATCTACTAAGAACGCAGTAAACGATGGATTGTTTGTTGAAAATTCCTTTATTTTAGTACGTAGTATTTCATGTTATTTATAGTTAATCTATTAACAATACAATATTTTTTACTATTGGTCTAGTCAGTGAAGTGAAAGTCAGTGAAGGCAGTTGTTATTCATACAAATTGCAGTAAGTACGAAGTAGAAGGTACTAGTACCTCAAATTTCGCTTCAACAATTTCAGTTTGACTTTTTAGCTTACAAAGTACTACTTGACTCCATACTGATGTAAATAGTCTTTAATATCGTAGTTGAGTTTGCTGATGATGTTGATGTAATGCTGTCTAAATATCAGATTCCCCATTATGGAAATTAACGCATCGTTAGTCATTTGATGAGATAATGCCACAGAACAGTGGGGTGTATCAAAAATATATTGGAAATTATTCAGGATATAATTCAAGAAGGACGCACTTAAATCTTCAGGCGTTGATCAGTTAGACTTCCCGGGTATTCAAACGTTTTTACAGCTTCCCAAATTTATATTTATCACCGGAATTTCAAAATTGAAACAGTTTCATAATCTATTTGTAATTTACGCTTATTCGTGCGGTTTATCTCTTAAACTGCAAAAGTTATCCGCATATGAAAATCAAAATTTTGCTTTTTTTAAATTAACTAGTCCGTTTTTTTTTTGGCAATGGAAAAGGCAAATTAAGTCCGATTGCTTTGAAAAGTTTCTGTCATATTAACAAAGGCTTATTTAATTAAGTAAAAAAAACTTTAATGAAATATCTTGTTTTTACTTAAAATAAAATACCTTTAAAATTTTATATTATAAAAAAGTGAGATTTAAGTAATTTTTGGGTCAACCGTTAAAAAAATTTCCTAAAATGGTATAGTTTACATTTATTGTTGTCTTGTCCACATTTAAAACGAGGTTAAAAAAGGATAACGCTATCATATTAAGACTAAATTGCAGGACCTGTCCCCGTTTTTCAGTTTACAACTTCGGTAATGTACTTAGAGAAAAAATTAGTTAAAGTTGAAATTTAAGTAGAAAAATGGTCGAATTCGAATGGGTCTGGGGGGTATTCCATAAAATGCAACGATAAGCAGTAGTCTTTCAGAAAATTATAAGCACTACATTTGTTCCTGCAGAAATTTCTAATCTGCAGGCAAGAGAGTTTTACCAACAAATTAATAAAATCACATTTTTTTTATAACTTATAACTTTAGAGACTTCTTATTTTAAGGGTGAAATTTCGTTTGTTTAGTTTTTTAGTTTAGTTTAGTTTTTTTTTATCACCAACATCTTTCAAAGCAATCGGACTTGATTTGCCTGTGCCACTGCCAAAAATTCGGTTCAGGTTAAAAAAAGTCTGTTGGTAAATATAAATTGCGCACGCTCAAAAAATGTTCAATACCCGATGTGTCATATTTTATAGTCTAATTGATCATCGCTTATTGATTTTCTTTGAAACTTAAGCTTGACATTACGTTGATTATGGCTGTGTGAAGTTTCATGTTAAGCCGATCAGCCAGTAAGAAATGCCTGAATTCTTTCCAAAATATTTGTTATACACTCCACTGTGCTTGGCCAGATAACAACATGTACAAAAATATTCAACATATACTTTGAGTATAGAGTGTTGAACTCTCTCGTTTGTCACCGTCTATCATGTTGTTAGATGTCATTTCGACTCTTAACAAAATATTTGCGAAGTCTTGAAGTTAAAAATAATTTTTAAGTTTTTTCTTCAAAATAGCAATTTTTTTTCAAAATTTGACATATGTTCCTACGAATACAAAGATAATGGTATATAATTGTATAAAGGTTGGTGGTACTACACTGCCACTGCTCCATGCATAAAAATATAAGAAAATAGTGAATTTTTATTGTTGATCTATATAAATTGTGTGTGAGTTGTTGGTTAGTTCGGTTAAAGATCATGAATATGATATAAGAAAATTTCAAAAAAACTACTGTAAAACAAACGAAAATTTTATTTGTTTTTTAAAGAAAGTCCGAGATAAACAATTTTTGTATGTTTCAATTAAAAAATTTTAATTGAAAATTATCAAACTTTTTGAAAAGTATCAAATAAAATCTCATATCATATTAAATTTTTAGACTTGAATAATGACATGCAAAGTATATCGACATGTAAAAATTTCGCTTTTCAAGTAGTTTGATTTTATAATTAGGGTTACCAGATCAGGCAGTTTAAACACTAAGGCAGATAAAACGATTCTCATAGACTTTATTTTGTCTGTTGTATGTAATGTCTTGGTTTGAGTTAATCCAATTATTTTTTCCTTTTGTAGACAACAGAAGATTTGGGTGATGCCAATGAAACAATTTTATTGTCTATCATGAAAATTGTCAAACTGTTTGTAAAGCAACAAATAAAATCTAATATTACAATATCATATTAGATTTTGGGACTTGAGATAGAACAATATTCTAACTAAATGTATGAAAATAAAGAAAGTCCGAAAAAAACAATTTTTGTATTTTTCAATTAAAACATTTTCGAAAATTTTAAATTTAACAAAAATATTTTAATTTCGTATTTTTATACACGGATTATTATTAGTGTAGTTACTACACGTTTTTAAATGATCATTAAAATTAGACCTTTAAACTGTTCTTAACTTCAATAAACTCCTCACTAATATAAACTATGCAAATGACCCCCAAAAATTCCTATATAAACATTTCGTTATATGAAATGTGGTGGCTCATATTTTATGGCTTGTTTTATGTTTAGAAGGGAATTCAATCAAAGTGTAAAGTTTTCTCGGTTTTTCACAATTTTCGTTGTATTTGTTGGTTCTTCTAGTAGTGGTAGTGTGAATTTTTTTTTTTTACATTTAACAAATTATTATTGTTTTGAGGGTGTTGGCTTATAGCTGTTTTTCAAGTTGTATTACCCTGTTAATCCCAAGTAATTATTTTATTTTTTGATTGACATTTTAAGTCTAGTTATTATACTTGGTAGCAATAACAAAAAGGGGATCTGGTGTACAAGTTTTTAATATTAAATGTATTCTATGGTAAAGACATCGTCACATCCGTTTTATGTCACCTGACTGACATTTATGAACAACACCAGACCACAAATGATGTCTTAAAGTCTTACGTCCTTTTTCACTTTATGTAAAATTTGCATAAAAAGTGAAGTTTGTGTGTTTGATTTAGTATTGCAAGTGTAAATTATATACCATTAGCTTTGTGTTGTAACTTCGCAGGTAGAAATTGTCAACCGTATCAAAAAAAAATAAAAAATAGTCCTGCCAAAGGTACAAGTAATATTGTACTGGAAACTCAAGTTTCCTTGCAAAGCATGTGTTTTGCCAGTACCAAGGAAATTTTTTTTGCCAATATTACAACCAATTAGAAGCATTTTTTAAATATTTTATTATATTTCACACCTTTAAATATGATGTATAATAGTAAGACCGAAAAGTATTTCTGCTTTTTAAATGTGTTTTATTTCACATATTTCTCAAAATTAATTTAATTTAAGCTATTTTAAAAGCATTAAATTTGTTTGGTGTTCAAAATACTTAAGCCAGAGCAAAATCTAAAAAATTATTTATATAAATAGAACATTTTTGGTCTTCCACGTGTAATAACGTCATGATGCTTGTTAGGAAAAGAACCTAGTCATGTGTTTGATTACTAAAAAGACAAGAATGAAACAAAATTGATGATTAATAGGTTTTTTGCTAAAGGAGGCTCTAGCTTTTCTAAAATATCGGGTTCTTAAGAGATCTTTAGTCAGATCGAAATACTAGTATCAACCTAGCTAATATATCTGATTTACTTTATTTTTGTTAATATACGGAGGTTAAAAGCTCGTTATAAATTGAAAATAATCGGCCTTATTATGAGTGTCGTTGTCGTCTCGTAAATAAGTCGTTTTTAAAAATCGGTATTATGGTTGTCGAAAAACGACAGAATGTATCACTGTTTAATATTCTATTACAACTTTCGGTACCACCAGTGGCGTATTTAAATATAAAATGTTAAAAAAATTGTCGTTAAAGATTTTGTTCACGACAAACTGAAAAAAATTGAAAAAATTTAAAAATATCTATATTTGAATTGTTCCACTTTTTGTGGTAATATAATATTTATGTGGGTTCCATCTAAACATCCTATAACATCAGGAAACCCAGTTTTGTTGTAAAAATATTTCTTGATTTCATACTTTTCACTTTCCTCCGTTGGAAAATAAATCTATTCTGGGCAAAGTTCATCATACATTGCATCTATGCACTCTCGGAAAACAATACTTACTGATGATTGGCACATGCTGATGTTGATGACTACCCTCGGCGATAGCCGCACTGTTGCTGAAATTTTTAAAATATTTGACAAACTTGTGATTCTTACGTGTTCTTTTAATTTAGGCGTAATTCTTTACAGGACATATTAAAAAGGCTCCTTATTTCAACGAAAATATCTAACAAATCTTAAAGAAAATAACCAATACATTTATTTTATATTTACTTACGTGGGGTTCGGCATGGCTAATATGTTCGACTGTTGGGCGTAATTGTCTTTAAATGGCATTTAACTCAGCCGTAGTCTATTCCTATTCATATTTAGAAGACGAAAATGCAGCAACACCATCTTTTTTTCTATTTTAAAATGTATTTCACAAACAACAATAATTTGTATTTAAATTTGCGTGTTTAATTCCGACAGATTATAAATCCGGGTTGCTCATAAACATTTAAAATGGTGATAATTATGAACCAACCTGTTTTTAAAAATCAATTACAAAAATGTCGTTGTCGAAAATTTTACATGATACCAAAAAATATTGAAAACGACAACGACTACGACAACTGTCGAAATACGAGAACGACACTCATAATAAGGCCGAATATAACAAAAATCTCGATGTATATAAAAAAAATTTTAATTACCAACATATTGCCAAAGGGGGCAAGTTTTTTTTTTTTTTAAGAGAAGTTGCTTTCTTTGGATAGGGGATAGTAGAGAGGTGAAAGGTGGGGAAATATGAAGGTCTTCAAACATGGCAACACTGTAATTGCGCGAGATGATAAGTCATAGAACAGTTGTTTCTCACCACCTGATGTAGAGTTGGCGAATTTATTGAAGCTTTTTGTTTCATAGCCATGATTCATTATTTTACTTCGGTGGGGTTAAGTGCTATTTGAACACCGAAGGCGGGCGGTGCGATACATATGAGGGATAGAAAATGCATACATATTATTTTTTTTTAAATAGTTGTTGTCGTCATCGGGTATTGAACCCGGGAACATCTGTGTAACAGTCCAACGCGCTAATAATTACACCACATCGGCCACATTGTGCCCACACTGTGCCGATTGTATTTTTCTGCCTGGGGTTTTCGCTTTTTGATCTTTTTAATAATCTATACAAGTCTGATGAAGTAACATTAAATAATAAGAAGAAACAGTTTGTAAAGTTTATATAACAATTTCTATCTAATATAAATTATGTAAGAAACTTTTTTTACTTGGAAAATTAAGTTATTGTATTTTAATTCTATACGTACTACATTTTATAACCAACTAATAGTATATAAAATTTGTATTATATTCATTTCCCTTTAACATTTATTCCTAAAAAAGCAACCGATGAAGTTGTATGAATATGATTTTGCACTAGACATATCCTACGATATACATCTATAATTGTATGTAAAAAAAAGTTATAATTACAAATGCCACTGTTACACGTTTGATAAGTTGAACATTTCTTTGTAATTTGTTTCAATCGGTAAAAAAAAAAAAAATCCAGATAACTATTTAGATATTTAAATATTTTACTCAAATTCTAAAATAATTATATCAAGTATTTTACTAACTTTTCAAAATATAATTGTAAATTCAAATTTGCAAAAAAAAACTAACTTCACATCTTTTTAAAGAAAACTCCCTGTAACTTTTAAAGTACTTTGGCACTGATAGAAATAACATAAAATTATATTTTATATTCAAATAAAAATCTTTGAATAAAACGAAAATTGCTTTAAAATCCCACTTCATCATAATTTTTTTAAAGAAAAGTATCCTTGTGAACAATTTTCAACATAAATTCTCAATAATCCATCTCAACTACTACACTTTGTGTGTGTTCGTTTTTTTTTATCATACGTATTATTTTCTGTTACATTTTTTTTCAATTTTTTACACATACAAGTTACATAACACATGATAGAGAACATTGCGAGTACCATCGTAATACCACTACCGTCACAATATTCAAATTTCGTTTTACATGTGAATGTAATAGAAACGATAATGGTTTTTTCATGTCATACATAAGCTTTTGTCGTTACAAAGAGCGATTTGAATTATTGTTAGAAATACCCTATGCTCATACAGAGAATATGTATGATATATATTTGTTTTTGTAAGTGCACTATGGAGCAGATGTAATTTAAACAGTGTATTTTATTGTTAATTGCAAGAATGGCAAACCGACATGAATTTCAGTTACGGTTTTCGTACCAGTATTTTTTTGTTCCTTATTTCGTACTTTAACGAAAAGTTTTCTCCGCTTATTGGGATAAGCTCGCGGGGGTAGGGATCGTCATTTTGTTTGATCTAGTGGGCGAGAGTGAAAGGGAAAGTTTGAAACGGATTAAATCTGAATTCATTTACTATAAAACTATTTTACTTATTTATTTATTCAGTTTACTGACTTTTGTACAAAAAATTTATTAATTTATTAATACTATATTAAAGTATTTTAATTAAAAATGCTAAATAAATTTAATTTAAATTTATCACTGCCTAATTTAAAATTCAATAATGATGAAAAACTATTTCAAAGTTTTAGACGTCTAGTAATTGGCTCAGTATTACCATAATTAGTTCTATGAATATCGTCATTGAGAGAGACGGAGAAAGAGAATGAAAGAGAGAGAGTTTTGTAAAATTCTGCGATTAAGTGAGGATAGCGACTTGCGGTAACGACAGCGTACAGGGACAGAGCGCTTCCTCTGTTGTCTGCGTTCACGTGAGTATAGCAAGCGTGAACGGCACGCTCCCTCTAGTTTCATCGATTACGGTGAGGACAACTATCTGAGACGTTACGTTTTCTCTGTTGACCTGAGTTAACTTAAGTATATCGACCGCGGACGGCTTGCTTCCACTGGTTGCTTAGATTACGGTGAGGACAGCGACCTCGGACGGCAAATTTTCCCCTGTTGGTCCCAGTACGGCACGTTTCCTCTGGTTTCAACGACCGGCGACGGTACGTGTCCTCTGTTGGTTCGAGTTCAAAGTAGGATAGCGTCCGCGGATGGCATGCTTCCTCTGGTTTCTTCTATCCAATTTGAGGACAACAACCGGCGACGGCACGTTTCCTCTATTGGTCCGAGATCAAAGTATGACAGCGTCCGCGGATCTCACGCTTCCTCTGGTTTCTGATTTCCCAGTGAGGACAACAAGTTAGAATGGCACGTTACATCTGTTGAGTTGCGTTACGCGGCCTCAACGATTGTCACCGTACTTCCAGTATAAGATCGCGGCCATCCTTAGATGTTTCCAGGACCTTCGAGTATAATGCCAAGGACCTTCACGGATAAATCGAGGACCTCCAAAGAAGTTTCAAGTATGTGTCAAGAACTTTCAAGGATGTGCCAAGGACCTTCAGGAATGCTTGTTCTTCAGTGCATGAACTAGAGGAGAAGGGGAGAAAAGAAGAAGAAGTTACTTTACATCAAAGATTATATACACATAGAGAGACTACACTTCCCACGCCTCTTAGGAACAAATACCGAACTCCGGTAAGCAATTGAAAACATTTTTTTTACTCTAAAATATTTTTGCAACATACTGATTAAAAAATGTTTGCTTGGAACACTCACGTTTATTTTGCTTATATTGTTATTGTCTATTAAAAATTCATATTTTTTAATATCATCTTTCTTATTTTATCATTATTATGGGACATACATCAAACGGGGTCGTTAAAGGGTTAAACAATTTGGTGAAAACTTCGTTAAAAGCTTATTTCATAATTTTTAAACGCATTAAATTATTGCTAAAAAATTTATGTTGTAGATTAAAATTTTTATTTTTTTTTTAGGACTTACAATAGGGTTTCTGGCCCGTAGTGTACAAAAGTATAAATACGTTTATAAGACTTTCCATACCAACTGCCCCGCTACAAGAAAATATATCGGATTAAAGAAAAACTTGTAATAATTATTTTCTGTCGATTAGGAATGTTGAAGAATGTTCGTTTTGAAAAAAATATTCATTAAATATCGTCCGTCACAAATATTTAGTACACAGGTGAAAAAAGGATGGTATATAAGCATTACGGTGTACCCTAAGTTTCGATTTGCCGATTTTCATTAATTTCCCCGCCCATATCATACATGGGACTAATGAGTTAAGTGGACTAATGAAATGATCATTTCATTACCATTACATTAAAATCAATGGCAATGGTAATATTATTTTCATTACCATTTTTTAGTTAATGGTAATGATTTGAGTATTTATTTCATTGATTAATGAAAATGGTTTTAATTTTCATTGCCATTGATAATTAATCATTTAAAAAAAAATAAGTACCATTGCAAAATAGTCTTATTAAATTGTGAAAATTTGGATGAATGGAAAGCACTCGCTAAGACTCATGCAAATTTGAAAAAAGATAGTTATTATCAGTCTGGTGTGTAACCTAGTAAAGTAGAACGAAATGAAACGAGTGAAATTGGAACACTAAACACAAAACGAACCAAATATTTTCTCCTGAGTATTAACTAACCCCGATAATATAAATAGGCAAGGTCTGGGAAAATCCGGAAGGATTCATTTTTTATGAAACAACCACAGGTGTCTTAATTATTTGTTTTCCCATATACGTTCGTGAAATTTCAAACACTCCGATAATAGAACACAACATTGATCCAAAATGGAACGTTTTGGAATGGAACGGCGAACGAGTGGAATGCAAACCATTAACACATTAGTATTATCGGTATGTGTTGCATTGGTCAAGTTTTGCAAAAGTATTGTCCGTTTTTCGATATGCCGCTTAATTTTCGAAATACACGCTATTTCATAAAATGTCGTTTTTTCAAAATGGCCGATATATCCAAAAGTAAGCGTGATACTCGTAGAGCAAAGCTCCCCAGGATAATAAAAAATAGACTGGGGCCCGGAAAGATTATTTTTATATGAAACAACCACAGGGTGTCTTAATTATTTGTGTACCCATATACACACAGAGAAATAAACTGCCAACCGAATTAAAAAGTGTATATTAATGGTAACAACTTATAAATTCAGTTAATACTACAATATTTACATTACATATATGAATACTTTAGGTGTTGCAACTAAAATGTTGTTGAATTAAGCGAACTTTGTTATAAAAACTAATTGGCACAGCCAAGCGTCTGAAATTCGTAATCACCGAATTTGAGTCGTAGTAACGGAATTTCAGTTGGCAAATAGCTAAATTTTTCTGTGTGTGTACTTACATGAAATGCATTATCAGTATGTGCTCTTCTGGTCCAGTTTTGCGATATCTCGCTTACTTTTCTAGATACTAGCCATTTTATAAAATTGAGTTTTTTATGAATGGCCGGTATCTCCGAAATTAAATAAGATGGGACGAAACAGACAAAATGTTTGCTCCATTTGAGTACTAATACACACTACTAATATAAATAGCCTAAAAATATCCCTAGGATTCCATTTTTTACAAAGCGGCCATAGGGTGATTTTTTTTTTAATTTTAATATAAATTTACATACTCCGATAAAACAAAGTTAGTTCCCAGTCCAATACACTGATAAAAATAAATGCATAACAATAAGAAAAATTGTCAAAAAAACAAAAACTTTCAAAAAATAAACGAATATTTGGTTATTTTACGAAAGTGTTCCTTATTTTGATATTTTTTGCGTATGTTTATTATGGATTATTATGAGTGTACAATTCGTTACCTGTAATTAATGTTTCAATTCCACTCGTTCTCCATTCCACATCGTGGTTAGTTTTTAAATTCCACTTATTCTCCATTCCATTAAATTTCATTCCCAATATGAAGCACACCAATTCCATTCATTGCTTGTTTTATTGCAAATCGCTTCGAATTAAAAAAAAATCTTTAAAAAAAATATGTTTTTTAACTCTCCAAACCTGTTTTTTTAACTATTGTAATTAGTTTTTTATACATTAGTGTGATTTCATTATCATTAATAATGATTTTTCTAATAGAAAATATTTCAATATCATTAAATTGTAATGAACTTGTTTTCATTTTCATTAGTATCAACTATTGGTAATGAAACTTCAATGGTAAATAAAAATTCCCATGTATGACCCTTATAAGTAGCAAATGTAAGAGTTCGTCCTTAATTGAAAATGTATTAGTAAAAATTCCCAACATAGGAATTTTTGAAAATTTTAATTTCTTATTAATTATTAGTAAATGTTCACTTAAGAGCACTGCTCTCTTAAATGGACCTTTCTTTTTTGCATGTTGTTAAATTTACGCTATTTCTATTTTAAAAAAGTTGCCACCGGTAAGAATTTTATTCACAACTTATAATATTTTGTTTGTTCGCTAAAGTGGACCGTTGATTTTTGCATTTGTTTAAGGCATTTCAAAGTCTTATCATTTTCTAAATATGTTATGCATTACTATCACAACAAAAAAAAAAATAAATGTAGTGCTGGCCGCAACTAAAACACTTAGCATTAAAAATAAAGCACATGTTTCTGTTTCTATTACATATTGTAGTCCCTTAAACAGCTTTAAAGGATTCATAAAGTGTTTTATCATTTTAACATCATATTCCAACTATTTTATGAAATTATTATAATCACTTTAGCAAGTAGTTACAGATCGTGCGGCTTTGGACTTGTTTGGAAAATCGTTATATAGCTCATTGATTGGCAAAGAATTTTGGTTTTTCCAAAATATGCCTAAATACTTGTCCTAAAATCTGCAGTATTTGGAGTTGAAATTATCCACTTTTTTTATTTAGTTCAAAATCCAGATTTAGATGGAGATTAGCGAACATTTCCGTATTAAACAAATCTTAAATCTGTCGATCTTTTACCACACTTTCGTTTTTTATTTACTTCAAAATCCAGATTTAGGTGTAGATTAGCGAACATTTCCGTATGAAAAAAACCTTAAATCTGTCAATCTTTTACCACACTTTCTTTGCCCTCTTTCTGGAAAAATATTTTAAAATTTGTTCTGTCTTTTATTTGCATCTTGTAAGTTTGACATTGATGCGATAAAAAGCAGCTTGGCATGGAGAGTTTGTACGGAATGCCCCGTATAAAAAAATACGGTGCGTATGCTTTTTGCAAATTTTGCGTTTGTCATCTGATCTGATATAGGCTTTATGCAGTCATACATGTAAATCGTGCTGCGAGAAGCAATAACAAAAAGAACAAATTCAACCATTACCAATACAAAAGACAAAAGTTACAAAGAAACATCTTTTGTAAATTTAAAATTTTACGTATGACTGCTAAAAATCATTGATAATAAAAAAATTCACTATATTATTCACATACAGAAAATATACACACACAAATATATGTTCACATACAGTTACTCTCACAATTGAAAGGCGACTAAGAACATATTTCAAAAACAAAATGTTAATTATACACCCTTACTATGAAATTATTTTAATTTAAAATTAACATTTTTTTAGTATTGTGAATAACTGTTTTGTTTTTAGACAATTAAAGCAAATATTTTGTAAAACATTCTTTAAATAAAATTAAAGAAAATATTTCCTTCTTTTGAATAATGTCGATTTTTAATTTCATAATTTTATTTTAAAGTAAGGCTGATATTATTAGTGTTTGTGAACATTTGCAATTATATTGACTTTATCAACCTTGAAATTTTCCCTGTAACACGCTGTGCGATTAACTAGACAATCCACAACAAATGGCTGTGATCTAGTAGATAAGCGGGTGTTGTGAACGAACACCCGATCTCTGAGAAAGCTCTATATAAAACGACAGAAGTCATTACTTTCAATGTGAAATAAAACGATCCCTTCCCTGAAAAGATAAAATGTAACTATATCATACGAAAGAAGATTTTATAAGCTTTCCAATGACATATATTTTCTCCCGAACAGATAAGTAATTTTTGAGAAAATGTAAATTAAAAAATTTATCTTTTAGCCCTTGCCGCCTTTAAATGGTGCATGTCTGACAAAAAAAAAATAAATTCCCGACTCAGCTCTACTATCTGAATCGTTCCTAATTTTTTTATGAAAATCGGTGAGGTACCCCTAAAATAAATACAGGTCAAATTTTGAAAATTGGCCACGAAAAAAAGCGCCACCTAGATTTTTTTTCATTTTTATTGGCAAATAGTTTTTAAACCATCTAGAAACCGGGTTCTGTTTCTGATTGTAGTAGCACGCAAATTTTATTAAAATCGACTCAGGCGCACAGTGCATTGCTTTCGTAGCTCTGGATAAATCTTTAATTCAAATCATTAAGTAACGTCATATCTATGTTATTTAACAGAATTGTGGAGATTTTTAAGTGAGTTATTCGGATTTAATTCAGAATATTATGCCTGAAATGACCAGGGAACTCACTGAATATCAATACATCAATCTGAGGGCCATTGGTACACTCAACAAAAAAGTCTGTAAAGTCAGCAATATTATTGCTGGGAGGATCCATGTAGAAAAATTTCTAATATCTAAAGTTAATCTTCACCCTCTAACTTGCAAACGATGTTTTGCAACGAAATTTATACCATGTGCTCCACTTGAAAAACAAATAATAAGTTCTTCCACAACATTGTTTATCGTTGCCTAATTTTGGCGATATGAGCCAAAATATTTTACGGTGCATTTTGCAAACTAAAGCATATAAAGAGAAGTTTTGGACAACAAATATTTCTCTTACCAATATATAACCACACTCGAAAAACCATTTTTTTTGCTGCTCCTATTTAAGACGCTATCGCTATTTTCGCTTTTTGGAAAAAGCTAAATTAGGCAAAAAAGTATCTAAACTTCAATTTATACTGTTCAAACTTGAACTCTTTTCTATTAATACTAAATGTATTCTTTCTGCAAAATTTTATAAAAATCCGTTTATTAGTTTATAAGCTAAGACGATGTCCTTTAGGCGAATCCTGATAAAATCCTGTGAGTCCTTGGACTAAGGAAAGGACTTGTTATTAAAGATAAAGCTTCAATCTTACATATGTTTTTTATAAAGAGTTTTTGTCAACTTACATTGGTTTTTTAGATTTTAGAAAGCTATATTTTTTTTTAAATAATAAGTTCTTGAAATTTTACGAAATTTTGATTTTAAAGCCTTCTTGATTCCAAACCATGGTTCCATATAGTTCCAACAATACCAAACACTTATATGATATGTTTTAACTTCTTAATAGGAAGTCTTACAGTTGTACCCCCTATGAAAATATTTCTTTTATTTCTTATTATGCGTGTTAGTAATAATTTTTAAACTGTCTTCAATGATGGGAGATATGAAAACAAAGACTCATAATAAAAAATTGTTGCATAAGGGGTAACTTTTGAAGATATCCTCTTAATATGTTCCCAGTAAAAAACGATGCTTACATGCAAGCAGATTTGTAAGGGAGTAAGCCAAAAAGAATCCCTCACAAACCTGCTTACATATGCCATGATTTTTATATGGCGAATTCCCACTTGGAAGCATTACTTTTGGGCAAAGTAAGCGCGGATTTCAGCGCCTATAAAAAGCTGTGATTTCATGGGTTTCAGTAAAATCTTATTTCATGTCTACATTATTACGATTAAAAGTAATTTTATGATAAATAAAAGTAATTATATGAATATAATTTATTTCACATAAAATTCTACAGATATTAATTTTTTGTTGTTAAAATTTTAGACATATAATGCAATAATTTTATTTTTTTACCGCTCTTCGTGCTAGCTCTTCAGAAACAGTTAAATGACTAATTATTTTTTATTACTTACTCGAAAACACAAAACACAATCGGAAATCACTCGTGAAAATCGGTACAGATCGTTTATAATCCACGATATGAAACTTTTTGCATTAAAACCTGCATCCTTGTAAGGGATTAGGGCAAGCTGCTTACAACATGCATCGTTGTTAGGGTAAACAGTAAGCTCAACATTTTTTTTGTTTATTTTTATACGAAAATTATTCGTTTCTTTTCCTGCTTCTCAGTATTATGTGATAGTAAGCGCTTATATCAGCGCATTTGTTTTATCCTGCTTCTAAAAACATGAAAATTTTTTACTGGGTTATAAACATGCCATAAAATAATTTGGTGTCGTTGGAAATTAAATGTAGATTACAACAATTTGCCTTTCATGTAACAGATCTATCATATTTATGAAGTGTTACATTCGACGAACATCAATGAAGTTATTATCATATTTTATCGTAAATATAATGAAGCTTTTTCCGTCAATGTATTTAGTTAATTTGAGACTGAAAACGCAGTCTTTTTGAGACTGTAAACGCAGTCCTTCACATGTTTTTATAATTTTTGATAAATTTGTCCAAAAAAAAAATTTTTCTATAGGCTTGAGTATACTGAAAAATATACCTAAATATCATAAATTTCACTTTTTCTACCAAAAAGTTAAAGTATTCTTATAGAAACAAAAATCGAAGATTTGTCATATTTAGTTTTGACCCAATACTAAAAATGTAAATTCTGGATGAAATTAGTAGGAAAAAATTTATTTAGCACTACAAATTCATAATTTATATAAAAGTTTAACTTTTATAAAGATAAAAGTTGAAAAATTAGGTGAAATACATAGTAAATAAAATATGTTTTAATAATAGCAAATAAAAAACAGTTTTTTTTTCAAAAATAAAATCAAAAAATTAAAATGAGAAAACTTTAAAGGTGTCATTATAATTTCGTTGGTCAAAAAAACTTAAGTATTACACAGGCCTACAATGATTTTGGTGCCGCTAAAAATAAAACAGATTTCAAGTACGTTCGATACCCTGATAAAAAATTGATACTTACTTTTTTAATGCTACGTGTAGTTTTCGAGCATTCATCTCTATATTAAAGTAATCAACGTATGTCTTCTTCACTGCATCTGTTATAGGGTTTCTAAACTTTTTTACTACATATTCACCACAAATATAACAAAATGTATTTGGATTATTTACACAACACCTTCTCGACGACGGCATATCGATATTATCATTTAATCTAAGAAATTAATTGACTATAATGACATTAAGTATAATAAAATACATTTTTTAGGTTATGACCGATCGATACAAACCTGAACGTAGCTTCGCGATTTTGACAGCTAACCATGACGTCTTGCGGACTAATTAACCAAATTATAACATAGAATTAGCGGCACCAAACAAAAAAATTTTTTTGTAGGCCTGTGTTATAAAACAGTTTGAGGTGAAAATAATATATTATTTAAGTCTAACGTCTGTTAAAAAATGTGTTATTCTCCAGACACCTAAAGATGGCATTTTACTGAAATACACCAATTTGCATGCAACATTTATAGGAGACCTTGACATTTTTACTATTGACAAGGACAAGACAAGGGAATTTCATACAGCTAAAAAAGCTAAATATGCACTTAAACACCCCCTTTTGCAAAAATCAAATCTTAAAAATATAGAAACAAATTTAATTTGGTATCAATGTTATCAATTGCAATTCTTCGGTTGAACATGATTTTAAAATGTCAAAATTATTTTGTTTAAATAAAAATGCCTCTAAATTAAATTTTTTTTCTACAAATAAAAAAAAAATAATTAAAATAATTGAAAAATATATACCAATTGGCACAAATACACATTGCACGCCATGACGAAAAACTGGAAACGCAGTTTATTACGTCTCTAGTTTCTCGAGCACATTGATTTTTACATGTATGTTAAATAAAATTAAATTTGTTGCAGGGTGTTATCCCTACAAAAAAATTACATCGATTTGGTAAAAAGTAACTACACTTAGAATACTATGTAGGTAAAGACCACTGCAATTGTAGTTGAAAACAAATGAAATTTCACTTAAAGAAAGGACGACTTACATTACAGTGAATTCAACTAACATTATCATTTGTTTTTAATGTTCAAAAAATGACTAACAATTGTAGTAAAAATTAACCACATGGTAGTAAAAAATAAACAAACATTTATTTTTTTTTTATTTTTTTAAAAAAGAAAAAACATCTGTAAGAAATGAATGTAAAATCATTAAACAGTCATTTGATGTGGGTTGTTTTTTTAAATGAACTGAAAGGTTAGTAAATATTTTAATTTGTTCTACAAATGACTGAAATTTACATTAAAAATAAAGAAACTGTATTACAACCCAAACAACTACATATTTTTAAAGCAGAAGTTCCCTGAGTGTACATTTGAATGCTTTCAAAATAGAGTTTATAACCGACAATCATGCAATAAATCAATTAAGGTAGGATATTTGTTTTGCTTTCCCTAATGCATTTTTTAAGCAATAAAGAATACATAAACTGAAGCAGTAAATAATGCGTACAATGTATCAATGAATCGTTTTCATTAATTTAATAAAAATTGCATTAACAGTAGGACAATTAATTTATGTTGTAAATTTTCTTCTAAAAAAATCATTAAAATAATGAAATTTTTTGGAATTGGGAATTTTGCACGTATTGGTGATCTTTTAATATTGTACTCCATTTTGAATTGGCAGGTTTGAGATCATAATTAAATGTTACTTTTCAAAATAGAAATCTGTAATTGCTTATAAATGTAAACAAGATAAAAAACTATTGTCGGGATCAGCACTAGAGGTAGCGCCGCAATTTCGACCTAAGCGACTACGTCATCCAGTGGCGTACCCAGGGGGGGGGGGCCTGGGGGCCAAAGCCCCCCCACCCCCCCGAAATATTTTCGATTTTTTATTTTTGTTTTGGTAAGTATGTAATAAATGAATTTATAATATTTTTTGAGTTTACATAATGTATAAAAAAATAATAGAGTTGGGTGTATTATGTTATATAAACCTTGTTTTTGAATACAATACCCTCTATTTTTGAAAATGTGAATTATTATTAATTGAGAATATATATTTTTGATTGCAACACTAACGAAGCTGTCAAATGGTAAGTACTAAAAAGGCATACTGTAAGTATGCTGTAATACTGGAAAAAGTTTACACAACCGAATATGTAAATTCGAATTTATTCTGGATGTCGCAATTTGCAATAAAATTTTAAATATCACTCATAACTTGTCCAAATTCTTGCAGTCTGTCAATTTAGATATTACTACATCCATGTAGTAATTGACATGTTAAGCACAATGCGAACAAATGCCGAAGAAGAATTCTTTTTAATTTACACTGAGACCATTAATATGGTAACGGCGCACAGTGAGACAACGCCGGCATTAAATACAAGAAGTCATTGTAGAGCTCTGAAATTTTGGACAGGTTATTTTTGAGACAATTCCAGTTTAAAAAAAAAAAAATTAAGAAAATTCGCCCACTTTTACGCCCACCTCCCATGCAATCGAAATTTGTAAAATGCCGTATTGTCCGTAATACTTTAGGTATAACTTTTTAATATCATCATGGTATTCTAATTTTTTCAATTTCATTCTCATTCTAAATGAATTAATATAAGGATCTGATGATATTTGCAAATAGTGCATTACATCTTCATTCGTAGAAATACGTGAATTTTTACGAGAATGGAATAGCCTACAGTTTCTATACTCCTTATTCATTGCTTCTTGCGCCTCTTCGGATAACATTCCTGTAGCAAAAAAAAAAGTTAATATTAAATAAAATTTAAAAATATACTTTCAAAAATAAAAATTGCAAACAAACCTATTGGCAATATAGCCTCAGATACCATTTTGCTGCCGTGAATGAGAATGAGAATGATTTGTAAACATGCTATTGCATGCTAACATACGTATAGCGACAGAATATGCGCGTTGCGTATTTTTTGTAGTTTTTTTATGTTTAAAGTACTTTTGCAAACTTTTGATATATGTCTTTTACTTTAAATGAAAGCTGAGACTTCAATCTTTCATTTGATATAAGTCCGCACCTAGGGCGAGGGGCTGCTCTATATTTGCTATTGAAAATTCAAAATGTTCAATTTTTACACCACAATTCTGTTGTTAAGCATTTTTTTTTGTGTTTTTTTTTTTAATTTATTTTTTCATCTACTCATTCTACAACAACTAAATTAATTAAAAAAATACTTCAAAGGTTTATTTATTATGTATTTTTTAATTAATAAGCTTTTGAATATTACATATTGAACTAACATATTTCAAGCGCGTTGGCATATCTCAACTTTGACTTGCTCTAGACCAAAAAGTAATGAAGTTATGAGGCTGAAAATTCAGGGAATTGTTTCTCATATATCTGTTAATATACTTTCATCCAAATTGGACGACACGCCAAAAACCATTTTTTGTCGCGGTTACTATAGGGCTGTCTCACTGTGCAGCGTATGGTATTGAGCCACAACTACCAAGACGAGTTGGAACACAGAAATACCGATCAAATTTACAAGCAGCTGACCCAAAGGATTACTATAGAGCAGTGTTGTTTATTCCATATTTAGAAGAAGTTATAGCAAGTATGAAAGATAGATTTACTGGGCATGAAAGTGTTGTTAAAAATTTTATAACATTGTACTAAGTGAAGTCGTTAATGCCCCATAAAAAGAATTTAATAACATTATAGAATTTTATAAAATTGATTTAAAAGATCAAACTTATGTTATATTAAATGAAATTGATCTATGGAAACACAACTGGAAAAATAAAAAAGAAAGATCATCAAATCTGCTAGATGCTATTCAAGATTGCAACAAGGAGCTTTTTCCAAACGTTTACATGTTTTTACATTTACTGATAGTAATTCCTGTTACAACTGCATCCGCGGAGAGAAGTTTTCCACCCTAAAAAGAGTGAAAACATATGTAAAGAATTCTATGGGTGAATACTAGACTTGGTGCTCTAGCTCTTGCATCAGTGTATCGAGAAAAGGTTGAACCTGACAAAATCATTGACACTTTTATGAAGAAAAATCGTCGAATTAACTTTTAAGAGTTTTCTTAATAGTATATAAGGATCTCCATTAATATGATAGCTCACTTTAAAAATCAAAATAAAATTATTTAAATTTGTTTAATATTTCAAAAAAAAAAAAAAAAACTTGTTTGTAGATATAAAAAAACAATAACAAAGACATGTCAAAACATAAACATTTTGCTTCAAAATTGCTATCATAACTGGGTATAACGTCAATGGTAACTTTCCCATTCAAAACTTATTTAACAGATACAAAATATTAAATATAGGCTCTGGTACGTAAAAAATTATATGCTTTTCAAACAAAAAAAAAAATTAAATAAAAAAAATCAAAATTGGGCACCCCCCCCACCCCCCGAAACAAAATCCTGGGTACGCCGCTGACGTCATCTGCAGCCTCATTCTAATCCCCTACCCACAAGCAACTCAATTTTTGATCAGGAATATATATCAACCAACCACAGAAAATCGGCAATGTTAATTGATTACCAGAACAACATAAGATGTTTTCGTCTTTTTTTACAAGTTTAGGCAACATCTTTAAATTGTAAAGCTTTATATTTGCCAGGGTTTCTAGTCCGACTGGTAATGTTACTATTACTAGGAACGAATTGGGAATCAGGCATGTATACTAAAATTTAAACACAACATATTCTAGTTGATTGTTTTCTTATTAGAGTTTACATTGCATGGCATATGTATGTTTGGTTTGAGAATTTTGTATGTACTGTTGATCTTTTAAAATTCCATTTCATTTTGAATTGTCAGATCTGAGATCGTTATTAAATGTTACCATCATAATTGGTGTTTTCTATTTGTAATGATTATATTTAATTATGATCTTAAACCTGATAGTTCAAAATGAAATGCAATTCAAAAATATCAAAAATACATACAAAACTACCAAACTACACATACGGGCACCTTGCATGTTGTGCTTAAATATTAGTATACATTACGGATTCCCAATTCGATCTCAGTAATGGTAATATTAGAAGTTGCACTTGCAACTCTGCCAAGTAAAAGCTTTAAGATTTAAAGCTGTTGGCTAAACTTTTATAAAAAGACGAAAATATCGGCGGTATGAAACAAGACTCCAATGAAATAAGGCCCCAAACCGAAAATGAAGTAAGGCCCCAAAAATTTTGATAAAAAAAATTGGGGTGTTATTTCATTTTTTGGGACTTTATTTCATTTTTTTTTGGGACTTTATTTCATAATGAAATAAGGCCCCAATATGAGAAATGAAATAAGTCTCCAAATAATATTTTTGGAGTGTTATTTCATTTTCTTAAAAAGCACAATTTTTAAGTAATATAAGCAAATAACCGTTATAATTACTGCATAAATTATCAAGTTATTAATGTAAATAGTTATTTGCTATTAGTAAGTGAGATTATACCGTGTAGTAATTTTGAAGTTTCTTTTATGTCGCACGCAGAAAAAAACTTTATTTCGCGAAGCCGCCTGCCGCGTTCTACGGAGGAAAAAACCCCTAAGACCGGCCGAAGGCCGCCACCCAGAAGAACTTGTTTTTCAAATCAGATTTCGAATCCGTTGAAATCTTATATTTTTAAGACATCAAGTAATTTGTAAAAACAAGTTTTCCTGTGTGGCGGCCTTGGGCCGCTCTGAGGGGTTTTTTCCTCCGTATAACGCGGCAGGCGGCTTCGCGAAATAAAGTTTTTTCTGCGTGCGATTATACGATTTATAAATTTAGTGTTATTTTGGTGATATACTACTAAAAAATATTAAAAAAAACTGTATTGATATACTAAATATTATTAATCTAATTACTATGTATTAATTAGGAATAAAGAAATATTTCAAAGTACTATATAATTTTGTTTTTTTTTTTCATTGGGGCCTTATTTCATTTTCAAAATGGGGCTTTACTGCATAACGAAATAAAGCCCCAAAAATTGGGGCGTTACTTCATTTTGTTTTGGGGTGTCGTTTCATTTGGTTGGGGGTTTATTTCATTTTTTTTTTTGGGGTATTGTTTCATAATGAAATAAAGTCCCAAAAAATGGGGGCGTTATTTCATTTTTGGTTTGGGGCCTTATTTCATTAGGGTGTTGTTTCATACCGCCGAAAATATCTCATATTGTTCGGGTAATCAATTAACATCACCGATTTTCTGTGGTTGGCTTATATATACCTGATCAAACTTTGAGCTTATTGTCATAGGTCTAGTGCTGATCCCCACAAAATTTTGTTAATATTTTTTTACGTTTACTAACAATTAGTATTTTCTATTTGTATGCCAACATTTTTGAAATTCGTTAAAAAAAAATTAAATTATATTAAAGGGTCCGCCAAATAACTTTTTTTTTTTTGAACTCCTGAACCAATTGGACTTTGTATGGCGTCATACCAAGGTCTTTATGCAAAATTCGTCTCAATGATGTCTCCGAAATGTTCAATTGTTGAGAACGACGGTGAATTGATGTTGATGGCGCTTCACGCACACTTTCTGCCACAGCAGCAATATTCTCGGGTGTACGCACTGTTTTTGGTTTTTCACGCTTTGGTTTATCGATGAGGATGCCAGTTTCTTTCACTTTTTTCACAAGATAACGAACATACGGACCATATTAGTTCAGCGGAAGGATAAACTAATTATCTGTCAAATCAGACATGAGCTAAGTGTTACCATTCACGAAATAAGCACTAGTTGAAAAAAAAAAACGTTAGATGGCGGACCCTTTATAAAGAGACATACCACCAGAGACATACCAGGAAGCGCTTCCAGAACTGGTGGGCGTTGTGGTGTAATGGTTAGCGCGTTGGACTGTTACACAGATGGTCCCGGGTTCGATTCCCGGTGACGACAACATCAATTTAGAAAAATAATATGTATGAGTTTTCTATCACTTATATGTATCGCTGCGCCCACCACCGAAGTAAAATAATGAATCAGGGCTATGAAACAGAAAACTTTAATAAATTCGCCAACTCTAAACCAGGTGGCTAGCAACAACTGTTCTAAGACTTATCATCTCGCGCAATTACAGTGTTGCCATGTTTGAAGCCCTTTCATCTCTCCACTATCCCCTTTCCAAAGAAAGCAACACATTAAATAATAGGAAGAATTTCCTGAGTGTTGCTTCTCTTTAAAAAAAAAAAAAAGAAAAGTTCAAAATATTCTAAATCGCATTTGGCTTAATTCTGCGCATAATAATTTTTTTAAATTATTTAAATACATTTTTTTCATGTTTGTTAAAAAACGTCCTTTTGCAGAAAGGTATTTTTTTAAGTATTTAACTTTGTTTTTATGCACATTTTTTTCATTCTTGTTTATTACTTAACAATTTAGTTGTTTTTAAACAACCAACAAACAAAATTTTACGATTTCATTTTTCTCAACCATTTAATAAATATTTTTTTTGTTGAACAACAGAATATCATGTATTTTTTTTTTTTTTTGGCTCTTTTTAACTTTAGTATTCATAAAAATGTCATAAAATTAAATATTCATAATTTGATAAATATTTATTAAACTTGAAAGAAAACACAAAATTAAAGATGACTTAAATACAAGAAAAGAACTTATAAGAAATATATGGCGGAGAAAACATTGTGTTTTATGTTTTTTATTTTTATATAAAAATCTTATAACGAAAGAGAAATATAAATGAATAAGTAAAAAATTATGGACTCTATACGACTGTGGAGGCTCTCCAGGAGAATTATTGGCGAAGTTATCACCTTTTCAACTTAACGCACTCCGATTTGCATTAAACTTGTTATACTTGTTCTAGGGGCGTTCTATAAAACTAAAATGCTATTTTTAGGCAAGAATGGGTCGAGCTTGTTTCCTTTCTATATAAAAATGGTATATATGAATTTTGGTGCCAATCGGATCAAGAAAGGTCGTGCTATGTGGGTAAAAAATACTTTTTCAGCTTTTTTAAAATTTGTTATAGTTTTTATTCCATATGAAAACTTAGCCGATATAAGAATAAAATTATGTATCCAAAGAGGTATACAAACCTAAAATTGGTTAAGAACTTATTTAAAACTGCCCCAGACCATTAATGTGCAAATTATTACTTGACCCAGAAATTCGAGCACACACCTTAAATATTTTTTAAATTGATAACTGAAATATAATACTTTTATTCAGAAGACCCAAATTTATGAGATATGAAAGAATATTTTTTTTTTTTGATGTTGTTAATCTGTCCTAAAGTGATTTTAAAAACGGACAACATTTTTTCGGTGTTTTTCAAATCTCCAATTTCAAACTTTAAAAAAAATTCTCCAACAAACTCGAAAAAATTGAGATTTTTATTTCAGGGACTGGTTTAAAACATCTTAGAGGATAAAAATAAAAATATCTCGCGGTACAATTGTGTAGGGCAACGATTTGTACGGATTTTGAGGAAATTGTGTTTTTTGGTAATAAAATCATAAAATATTTAAAAACCAAATTACATTGAGTTAGGATGGCGGAATTGTCGATTAATTAAATTGACCCCATTACCAGCAAGTTAATTTTTTTACAAATTCAGAGACATGTATTGTATAGAGTATATGTGCTTTTCGAATCCCAAGAAAAAAAAAAGTAAAGAACACGTATTTTTTTAGCGGCCCATTATCACCTGAGGATAGGGAGGATCCTTGCAGAAAAATTGCTAATATTAGTAAAAAATTTGTGAATTCAACAAAAATTTTGCTAACTTTAGTAAATTTTTTTGATGATATTAGCAATTTTTCTGCAAGGATCTTCCCAGCAAAAATGTTGCTGACTTTACAGACTTTTGTTAGTGTAAGTCAAATTTTCTTCATTGCTTAAACTAAAACTTTATGCTACTGTCTACCCAATCCAAGTACCACCCACAGAGAAAAATTGAAATAAAATTCACGAATTCCATTAAAATGTCAGACTTTCACTTTTCACAGCTTAAATTAATATGAATTATTGCTTGACAAAATTACAAACACACCTTCATATTGTTGGCAAGACTCAAACATCCAAGTTACTTTACGGAAGCCGGATGTAAATGATAATTTAACTTCTAAGTATTTTTTGCGTGTGGTTGCCTTTTTTTTGTTGGAGCCTTTTTTGACATTAACACCTTTTTACATAAATAAGAATTCATAAGCGTATGTTGCACGTTCCATGTACTCCTCGAAAAATGTGTTCTTTGTCAAGATGTTGGGTGTAAGAAAAAAAAAAATAATATAAAGCTTATGTTTAAATTATGTTTTTAAGATTTTTATGACAAAGACATGTTAAAGTTGTAATAAGCTGGTGAAAATTATAGCTAGTTGTTCAAAAAAAGCAAAAAAAAAACTCTACATGACTTCTTAAAATACAAGTAGCAACAATAATGTTGCATACAGAGTGTAGAAAAGTTAAAATAAAATAGCAGGCGGCATAAGATTTAATATAAACTGACAAGTTCTGTACACAAAATTGTATCTTTAAATCAGAAAAATTATAGAAAATATAATTTTTTTGAGTTTTAAAAGGTTAAAGGTTATACTGATGAATTTATAAATAAAATTTACAGTTTCTACTTCTTTAAAATCTTTGGTTTTATTTTCTATTAACATTGATTTGACATTGAACCATTTTATTATATATTATTTTTTACACAACAAAACAAAAATATACATTTTCCAATTTATTCTAAAAACGTTTGATATTTTTGTTTTGTTCTATTCTGCGTTTGCCCATTGATAATAAATGAGTTTATTTGAAACGTTATATCCTTTCCAGTTCGTTTTTTTTTTTGATGTTTTCTAATTTAGGCCTATATCAAATTTTAAAACGCAGACTTTCGATAAGTTTTGTTAAATTTTTTTTTTTGTTTGTAACTGACATTTGATTTAATGATAAATGATGATGAAGAAAAAAAAAAACAGTTTTCTTTTAATATACAAAATTATTTCACAACCTTAGCGATTTCATACAAAATTTAAAATTTTGTAATAAGAACACTGCGGAACTCGAGAAATAAAACAAGATTACTGACCATGTTCCCAGTTTTTCCACTAATGGGACAGATTTTTAGCAAATTAACATTAAAATTTTTCATGTTTCAGCAAAATTTTTTATACAAAAATTTTTAAAAATAAAATATTTTATCTTAGTTTTTTATACTAAATACGTAGCAGACCATCATTAACATTCGGGTAAAAAATTTGGTAAACAAATTCCCGTTTTTTCACAATTTTTACTATATTTTACCTTTTTTAAACAATTTATCATCCCA
The DNA here is from genome assembly GCA_021234595.1 of Delia radicum. Classification (NCBI taxonomy): domain Eukaryota; kingdom Metazoa; phylum Arthropoda; class Insecta; order Diptera; family Anthomyiidae; genus Delia; species Delia radicum. Next base: position 15,946,673 of record CM037854.1, on the reverse strand, counting down.
TTTCTCAATATATCGAAACATTTTTGTGCATAAGAATATTTCGAACAGATACATTAATATGTACCACGTACTTGAAAGGCATCTTGGTATTTAGCTCAATACTATGGAATTTTAATAACTGTGGGTATTTGTTTGGTCCTGCGATAATCCTTCACATATCGTTTGAGGCTTTGCGAGTATCTGTTAAGCATTCCTTTGCTAATATACTTTGTTATCCTGACAGTATCCTGTAAATACTGTTAAGGTTCTGCAAACATTCCTTGATATCTAACGAATATCGTGTAAATTTCCTTTGATGTTCTGTGAATATAATTTCAGGTCCCCCAATATTCTGTGAATACCCCTTAAGCATCCTTGAGGATTTTCTGAAAGTATCCTAAAGGTACTGCAAGTAGACAGTAAATATCTTTTAAGCTGATTTGGTTCGAACCTTTCTTAATTATCTTTTGCATATATTTTAATTTTAAAGTTTTTAATTATCTTTCTAACAAATTAGAAAATATTATAAATTGTGCGTTCAAACACTAATAAATTACATATAAATTAATATTAAAAAAACAATAACTTATTATTTAATCAAAAAATTTCTTGAACTCCAAGCAACCTTCCCAGTTTTCATCGAAACCGGGAACAACCAATTTTCTAAGCGAAATTCCTCAAATTACAAATTTGATCCACCATAATACATGTCACATTTCATGGCTAAAGCCAAGGCCGGGTACACTTGTAAAAATTTTCAGGATGTGTAAGGATGTGGCCTACATACGGTATACTTTGTAGTAGATAATACATTCAAGAACACTCCCAGGATATAAGAGGAACTTAAAATAAATTTACAGAATACTGGAAGAACTTTAAGGATAGCTTCACATATTGTAGAACAACACTCACGTGATAATTCCAGGGTCTCCAAGAATGTTCACAGTATAGTTGGAGGACCTTAAGAGGTTTCTTCTTTCCGTTTATAAAGGAGACTGAAACTGTATTTTTTAGTGAAAACCATTTTTTTTGTTTCGAAAACAATTTTCGAACATTTCAGATTTTCATATAAAAAACCTCTAATCGAACATTAACTTCGATACTACAAAAATGGCAGGCAATGCCGCTAAAATACCATTATCTCTTCAAACCCCTTTCAACTGACTATCGTTATACCTAAAATACCGTTGCCGAAATAATTTAAATACTATTATACCTAAAATACCGTTGCCGAAATAATTTAAATACCAATATCTTTAAAATACCGTTATCGAAATAATAAAAATAAACCAGTTATCGCTAACATACTGTTTTAGAATTGATTTAAAGAGCATTATATTTAAAATAACTTACCGATATAATCTGAAAAGTCCAGGAAAAATAATCGCTGTAAATAGCGAAAACTTTTCTCAAAGTTTGATCATGAATTAGCCAGTCATTGGAGTTCCAGCATAATGGGGCTAAAAATATCATTGTGTATTGACATTACCTGAAAAACTAAAATAAAGATACTTTAAAAATACTGTTACCGAAATAACTCAGAACTCGTTATCATTAAAATAGCGTTACCGAAATAATTTAAATATCGTTACCTCTAAAACACCGTTACCGAAATAAAATAGCGTTACCCTTACCAATAACGACACCGCATATCATCAACTTGACTACCCCTGCCCTAAGGTATATTCCCGGGAAAAAATTACACATTCCAAAAAGAAGGTGATGCCCACACTTGCTTACATATCTCATTGCCAAATTTAGTAACTGCAATACCAAACTCATTCCAACGATAGAATCAAAAAAGCAAGTAGTATTGTAATCAATTCTTTAAATTTAAACCAGAAAGCATGAACTCAATAACAAAGTAATTATTTACTTAAAGAAAATAACAATGTTATTAACTTATATGTATAACGTTTTGTACTCAAGAAGTAATCATATACTTTTTCTTAATAAAAGGACGTTATTCCAAGTAGTTCCTAATTTTGAAAAGAGAAGTTATACAATTTTAAAGAATTTATCTGATATATTTTTTCAAACAAATTTTTATTTGCAGGAAAATAATACTAAAAACAGAAATTGCATGTTGCCTAAATTTTGTTAAACTGTGGTTAGGTATAAATTAGGGAAGCGCACTTGAGCAGAAAATTGTGAGTGGAAGTTGAAATTACTGACGTTATCCTGAGTGAGTGTAAAAGAAATTTTCGAGGGTGATTGAGCGTGAGTCATATTTTTGTTTTTCAATTTTGAATTGTTCTTTTTTTTTTGAAAAATTTATATTTTCGTGGTTTATAGTTTCAAAATTATGACAAACCCATGTTATCATAACAATGTTTCAATTTTTAGGATTTTATTTCCGTATGAGTTTTTATCGTTATATTTGAGTGACCTAGGAGAATCACGTGTGAGTAAAAGCTGAATTTACTTATGGAACTACTTCATTTTTTTAAATGTAAGTACTTCTTATTTTTTCTAGGGAACTATTTATATATTTTTGTTTGTGTAAGTACTTCGCAGTTTTACAATGAAACTATTTCTTTATTAAAAAATGTATGTAGTTCTTAAAAATATAAATTAAATAATTCTTCGGTAAAAAAAAATAATCAATTCTAAAGAATCAATTATTTTAGTCTCACGCCCTGTTAAAAGAATCGAGTAGGTAATCTAGTAAGGAATGCGGTCTGCCCAAAATGCTTGATTACAAACCCGCTTACCTTTTTGGAAATTTTTTGCTGGGTTCCTCCAAAGTCTGAATACGAACCTGGCTATCTTCGAAATGCTGCAGACAACTTGTGAGTATACTTGGAAACATTTACTTATTTTAAAGTTTATTTTCTGCTCGAACGTGTTCCGAAAATAAGTCCCGTCCTTTTAGTGTCTTTGGAGAAGTTTGTAGGTCACATTCTGCGTTTGTGCTTAAAAATCTTTTGGAAATATTTCTTAGGTCCTAAAATATTATTTAGAGCACGAACAGTGGCGGCAGTATCCTTGCTGATATCCAACGAGTACTCCGAAAACGTAATTTAGGCAAATAAGTGTGCTGTGTTTAGATCACATCACTGGATTGAGTGCCATACCAAAGCGTTTATTATTTCTTCTGTAAGATTCCGCGCTGCCCTCTCTTTGTCTTTTCCTTGGCTTCGTTCTGGAAAACAAAATTTTGCCTTTTAGTTTTTGTCGCCAATTAATATATAGTTCTGTGACAATTTCTCCAATTTATTAACGTGACAATTTCTCCAATTAATTAATGCTCATTGTTACAGTAACTCCTAGAAAAGTTAACAATTTTCAAAAATTTTATTTTTTTGGTTTTTCTAAAAAAAAAAAAATTTAGATTTCCCTTCACGTAGCTATCAGACAAATTGTGAGAATTAAAAAAAAAAAAACCTCAACAACATTTATTTAATAAATGCTTTGGCATATGGCAAACTTTAACTTTTTCATTATTAACCCTTTGACAACCACAGGCAAGTATGCTTGTCCAAAGGTGAGTTATAGAGGAGGGTTGGGGAAAACATATGCAGTGGTTTTAAACTTATATGCGGTCGCATTTGCCATTTAGAAGTTCTCAAAATAGAAAAAAACAATTCTTTATTTAAAGCACAATAATATAAATTTTATGGTGTTTTCATTTCTGGAAAAATATTATTCTGATTTTGTAATTTTTCTTTTTAGTTATTCAAAAAACTGCATTAATTCTCTTTTGATGTACTGATTTATACTTATAATTTTGTTTGTTAATGAATTACAGATTAAAAAATTATTTAATACACTAAAAGTTCACCTAGCTGATTAAATTTCTTATAAAACTAGACTCCTATAGAATTTTTAGACATTTAAAGCATACTAAGAATCAACATTATAATTTTTTTGTTCTATTTGTTGGTTGAAAAGATCCTTAAAGAGTTTTGAAACTTTCTTTTTTTAAATGTTAGGGCAAGGTGATAGTTAGAGTACTAAAAGGGATGTTACAATTAAAGTATGCCGACATTTAAAGCAGGTGACAATTATAGAAATTTTAGTGTACTTGCAAACAGATAAATAAAATATAATATCATAAAGCCGAGCTGAATTGATTTACATTTTATTGGCCTTTGCAAAAACACTTTTAATGTTATTGGAATAATATGAAGTGTATTGCAATTGATCAATATTCTCCATTTGTTAACATATTTAACACATTTGAAAATAAAACCATATCAACAGGTCTTATTTTTTAATTTTCAATAATTTATAAACAATTTTATTTAATTTATTAATTTTTCAACAAGAAAAAAAAAACAAATTTTCAATATTGCCCACTAACTTTTCAATAATATGGAATTGAAAAAAAAATCCATATCATTTTGGATTTGTCTCTTTAATTTATTAACTTTCAATATATGGTACAAAGTTAAAATTCTTTGTAAATTATCTAAAATTGATCAATAATAATTAACGAGTGTACTCTACTTAACATTAAATAAAACTTAATACATCGCTCTAATAAGGGTATAAAATACAAATTCCAAAATATTCGGGTGAGGTAAAAAACGTGGGAAACGGTCAAAAAATTTAGTTTTGAAAAATGTTCTGCTATTCTACAAATGTAGGCCAAATGTACCTATGTACAAAAATTTTTTTCTGATTATATTAGCGGAAAAAACAAAAATTGAACTTGAACATTTTCTTTAGTATAATAAGATTATATGGTAGAATTTTATTTGTTTTGTCATAGATTTTAAAAACAATTTTGTTATTCTTTGGATTTTCGAACCACTATAGGGAAATTCCTAAACGTTAGATTGCGTACAAAAAATAACACTTGCATCCTTTTCTTTTTTGCAGTTAACCTCTATTAAAATATGAGCGAAACGGGCTTTCCGGCATAAAATTATGTATGTATATATATTAGGGCGGGTCGATTTGTAGGGAGTGAAAAAATTCACCAATTTCCCTATGATTTTCGTATTCTATGGGTTATTCCATGAAAATTTGCCGAAGGAACCATACCTCTATCGTTAAAATCGAGTCCCCTACTTTTTGTTGGTAAAAAGTTCAAAAGTTACGGGCATTTTTGTCCAAATTTTGGACCATTTTTCCATTTTTTTCATGATTTTGTCCAAGAATATTACTTTCATGGCCATTTTTTTTGGCTCAATCCATTATTTAGTTCAATTTACAATTCAAAACGAAGAGTTTAAGCCCAAATTTATCGAATTCGGTTGATTAATTCATGCGATATTGCTAAAACAAAATAACACATAAAACCAACTTTTTGATTTTTTTTCCCTTTTTATTTTTTTTTCTACAAAAATTCAAATTAAGAGATAATAAAATATCTATCAACCTATTATCAAAAAAAAATATTCAATTTGAGTTTAGTAAAAGACAAAATGTGAAAAAAACATTATTTTTTCTGAAAGTCTTGTTTGCTTTCAAGTCTGGGTGTTTTCGTACGGCTTTCTAATGTCGTCGCCATAGCGCCTTCTACATTCTTTCCTGCAACTCGTTTAGCAGTGGCAGCCAGCAATTGGACATGTCTTTCCGTTACTTGAATGTGTAAAGGAATTTGTGGATCATCGAACGGTGGCACTTCGTAATTTAAATATCCCTCCAAATGTTCATACGAATAAACTCTAAGTTCCGTTGGGTCGACAATATCTCTTCGGTAATGTAAAATCTTCTTTATAGCAATGTTTCGTTTTTCCATTCTATCATCAAACAACATAGATAGCAATTTATTTTCTGAGTGTGCAAAATATGGATTATCTTGAATTACTGTATTTACAACTCCAAGTAAATTCAGTGGTAAAAATCGTGTCCAACTAATAAATTTAAAAAGTAATGTACTACCGTATGTGGCAGAGCTATAATACTTAACATTGAAATACATTGGCGTGTATACTTTTATTATATAGTTAGCCAGAATTTTTAAATTTTCAGTTGGATTATTAGTTGTCACATAAAACCGTAATAATCTATTGGCTTTGGTCAGCCAACGAGAATGTGCAATCGGCCCTGGTTTTATGTGAGACAAGTCCGCAGGAACCACACCATTAGAAATTGCATTGGCCATTACCATCAAGTACCTCGAATCAGTAGATAATTCTTCTGGATTTAAATCACCAGGAGGCATATTTTCCAAAGCGATTTCCTCAAAATCGGTTACCACCTGAAAAGAAAACATAAAAGCTAAAAAATAGAATGAAAAATGATAAAGAATCAGCTATAAAAATTACATACCGGAAGATTTTCACAATCAGCAATTTTTGAGCTCAACTTTCCGGTAGTTGATCGTGGTCCAGTGGTGGTTGATTTGTCTAAAGTGTCAAACAAATGTCTAAACGGAAGCTCGTTAAAGTGCAGAAGACGCACAAACCAGTGCAGTGGTCTCTTTAACTGTTTTTTCGAATAGTCGCAAAATTCCACCGTGTACGCCAGTATTTGTTGGTTCACCATCAGCGCATATGGCAATTAATGAATCGAGAGACAATTGTTTTTCTTGGAAGAATTCGATCAATTTGTTGACTTTGCTTGCCGCAGTTTCACTTTCTAGTTTTGTGTAGCCTATCAATTGAGATTTTGGTTCCCTCAAAACAACTAGATGAGGTTCTTTAACCATCCTTGGATGCAACTTCTCATCAATTTTTTCTACAGTTAGAGCATCATTTTTCCTGCCGTCGAATGAAAATGATATCAAATTCGAGCCATCATACCGCTTACGAAGTGCGTCTTGTCTCCAGTTTTCTCTTTCTCTATGAAGTTTACTTTTATCCATGATGACAAGATTGTCATGAGCATCTTTTACGCCCAGGTCTTCCATCAGAGCTGTTGCCAATGCTGATCCCATTCTATCATGCACACCAAGTCTGTCACACATCATTGCATAGTTTTTAGTATTGTATCTGGGAGTGCATGTTTGTGGAGGTAGAACTAATTCTGAACCTCCTCTCACATCAACTTCCATTTCGTCATAATGTGGTTCGTATGTAGGATCGTTTCTCACTGGGATTGTTGGTATAGTCGTTCGTATCGTCTCTTCACTTCCACTATCGTGTTCCGGTATCGTTTGTATTCTGTCATTATATTGATCGCGAATGAAATCTTTTAAGTTTTCTGGGATAGATCCACATGAGCAGTCGTTTTCTTTCAAGTTGCATTTACATTTTCCAATGTTGAATAATTGGTTTGTTGATTCTACGATTTTTTTGAATTATGTTGCGCGTTTTACTCGTTGTTTATCTGCATTACTATATGCGTCAAGCAAATTATTCGATTTTCTAATGATGCTACCTTTGAGTATAAGTTCAATATTAAGTTGATTCCAAATTTCTAACAATCTGTCTGCTACTTGGGGAGTAAATCTTTTATACGAAAACATTTTGCTTTGGGCTTTTGAACGTTCGGCCAAGAAAAAATAGTACTTCAATATATCTCGTTTAGTTGACAGATTAATATCAGGTAATTCACAGGCCACGCCAAAAGAAAAAACATCATGAGAGACCAAATGTTGCGAACTACTGCGTTGGGTATCTGTTGGATTTTGCCATGAACCAGGCTCTGAATCCATTTTTTAAACCGTCACTAAAAGAATTACATATGTTTTTCATAGAATAATAATATAACTATTAACTATAATAGTTAGCAATGTTTTTACACTTACCTTTAAATCTTTTCTAAATTTCAAAATAGTTTGATTATTTGTTAGTTATTTCAAGTAACACTTCACTGAAATGACGCTCAAACAAAACTAGCATACACTGGAATATTATAAGCAAACAAAAATAAAGAAGTCTATAAAGAAACTAAAAACAAAAAGAAATAAACAAACATAACACAGGGTATGCACCCTGTGAAAAAATATGCCAATAATGTAAAGCGGAAATCAGTCCAGTCGTAACGTAAGGTTCGTAAGCTTCGTAAGTCAAAAAAATTGAGCCAAAAAAATGGCCATGAAAGTAATATTCTTGGACAAAATCATGAAAAAAATGGAAAAATGTTCCAAAATTTGGACAAAAATGCCGGTAACTTTTGAACCGTTGGACCAATGTTGGAGATTTTTTTTTGTAAATTGATCAAAATGAGCGCCTACTGGCGATTAAACCCGATCGATAGTTTTTGAGTTATGGATGTGAACGTGTAGGTAATATTTCATACGAACGTCAATTTGGGAAAAAATCTACCAACAAAAAGTAGGGGACTCGATTTTAACGATAGAGGTATGGTTCTTTGGCAAATTTTCATGGAATAACCCATAGAATACGGAAATCATAGGGACATTTTCGAAAAATAAATCGACCCGCCCTAATATATATATATATATGTGTGTATATACGAGTATATATGCAATTTGCAATTTTTCCACATTCCATACATTACCACTATAAAAGTTTAGTTTACAAATACACATTTTATTTTTATTAAATTTAAATATTGTATTTTATTATGTCTTTAATTCATAATGAATTTCTTTGACAAACCGTAATAAACAGAAAATTTGAGTTTATTAGATCAACAATTTATATGAATGCACATTGTTGGCGTGCTTTTGTATGAAAAACATATAACAAATCTGAACTGGTTGATTTTTGTAAAGGGTCCGCCATCTAACGTTTTTTTTTTAACTAGTGCTTATTTCGTGAATGGTAACACTTAGCTCATGTCTGATTTGACAGATAATTAGTTTTATCCTTCCGCTGAACGAATATGGTCCGTATGTTCGTTATCTTGTGAAAAAAGTGAAAGAAACTGGCATCCTCATCGATAAACCAAAGCGTGAAAAGCCAAAAACAGTGCGTACACCCGAGAATATTGCTGCTGTGGCAGAAAGTGTGCGTGAAGCGCCATCAACATCAATTCAACGTCGTTCTCAACAATTGAACATTTCGGAGACATCATTGAGACGAATTTTGAATAAAGACCTTGGTCTGACGCCATACAAAGTCCAATTGGTTCAGGAGTTCAAAAAAAAAAAAAAAGTTATTTGGCGGACCTTTTATATTTCTTACAGGAGTTTTACTCCTTTTATTACCATTTTCCTCGTCTCTACTATATATTTAAATGTCGCGACATCTACTTCATTATTATTATATTTTAGTTTATATTTTACAAAAAAATCTTAAATTGTTTCGTTTTTTTCAAAACCTTTTTTTTATAAAATATAAAGCAATGTACCGTTACCGTTTTATTTTACTTATTAAAGTTGTCCAAGAGAGCTATAACTTTCATACGTGCATCCACGATATGCACAATATTGAACTGGTAAAAAACTATTTTTATTTTTCATTTTGAAGAAAAAACATTCTATAAAAATATAACACCCATGGGTCCGATTTAAAGAAATGAAGCGACACATTTAAATATTTAAATATCCAATAAAAAATCGCAACAAGCTCAAACCTATTTTATTTTTGCAAGGTTCAAATTGTAGTTAATTCATAGTTTTTTAGTGTTACATCTCGAATTGGGGTGTTCACTCTTTTCTGTCATTCGGATCCATATACAGTTTAATAAATAAAAATTATCAATTAAATAAAAAAATAGGAAAAAAGATCTGTCATCCAAAATTCAACTCATTTGCCGCGGCAATTTTTTTAACGACGCCGAAAAAATAATAAAATTTTTCTTTACGTTTTTCAAGGCATAGACTCCTATGACATATTAATCTTGTTATTTACAAAAAATGCTAAAATAATACCCATAATGTGTTCTTAAATTCAAACTTATAAAAATGAAAGAAAATAAGTAAAAACATCTCAATTCAGAAGATGCTTTTAATTTTAATATAATGTTTACTTTTAATTTTGATAAAATACACTTCGGAACTCCTAAATTTGTATTTTTTTTTTTGTGTTTTATTGTGCATTTTTAAGGAAAATTAATGAAATAACATTATTCAAATTATTCGAATTATTGTTGTAATTCTAAAATCTTACTCGATTAATCGAGTAGGTTAAAAACCTCAAAATCTAGTTACTCGTTTACTCGAACAAAGCCAAACCCCAGTAATTTGAATGCCCTCTGAGATAGACACATAACAGTACATTCAAAAACAAAAATTATTTATATTTCACACAATCTAGCCAACTCTGGTTACCATATTATTACAAAGATTTAATTTTGAATTTTTTTTTTTTTTACAAAAAAATTGTAATGATTGATATTGTAAATAAAAAAAATCTTAGGACGGTAAGCCATTTAAAAGGAGTCGAATTTATTAGGGATCATTTCTTGCTCTTTTAAGCGATCATCAGTAGAACTTTAATATCACTATTTGATAAATGAAAAACCAATCGATCTGATTTTTCTTTAACAATTACACTTGCTACGAAATTTTTCTTTACGAAAATCAATGTTTATAACATTTTAGTACACTGAAAATAATCCATGCGTAAAAATACAAATAAATGTCAAAATAAACAAAAATTTGGTAAAATAAACGAATATTTATTCATTTAAAAAAGATGTTGTGTTTAGAATTTTTTCCCTCACCCAACAATCATTTGTAAGAGAGAACACTTTTAATGCGTTAATTATCATTAAATAGTTTTTTGCCTAAAATTTTAATCCATATTTTGATCATTAATAAGTATTTACCATTGTATGTAATTTATAGCAACAACATTAATCCCTTTGTTTGTTACATTTTGCTAATCCGTTAGTTTTTCTAAAATATCATACGATATTAGCTTATTAACATTTAGCATTAAGAAAGTGAATTCAATTGTGTTATAACTTTTATAAAGTGAAGATCAAATAAAGAATCATACTCGTTAAAATAAATTAAACTTTTTTATTATCAAACTCAAAATTTATTTTGAGTAAAATTGCTGTTTTTTCTGAGGAAAAACCTTCTACATAAAATTGGTGCCGAAACCCGGGAATAACTTCATGAACTGAAGTATATCCCATCAGCCTTTTTCAAGGAATTATATTGCCGAAAAATAAACTGTGCTGAACCATTTTGCTTCATCGAATTCCGAGCTGAATTCTAAGCAAAATGGAATCAATTTCTGATGCGATTGAAGATCAGAAAAATCTTGTAAACCACATTGAGCGGATGTTAAAAGCCTTTAATCAAAAACCAAAAGATGATAAGTCCAAAGGGTATGTACAAACGATGCTTGAAGATCTGGAGCTTACATACAAAACTTTTAAAGATGGCCATGAGCAAATAATGGAAACGGTTCGAAACAACACCATTAACGAAAATGACGTTCCTTACATAAGTACTGATGTGTATTATAAGTGCTATGACACTTACATAATTCTTAAAACTAATATGCTTGATCTAATATTTGAATTTGAATCCCCACAGACTCCAACCGTCCACGCAAGCACCTTTGCCACTTCTAGTAGCCGCAATGAGACCTTTAGCGCCGGAGCTAGACTACCAAAAATAGACCTGCCTAAATTCTCTGGAGATTACATTGATTGGATTTCATACCGTGATATGTTTCTGTCAATGGTTCATAATAACAACTCACTTTCGAACATTCAAAAGTATTTATATTTAAAAGGGTCCTGTACAGTAGGGTGATAACTTTTTTTGGACAACATTCTCCCCAGGGGTTTTCTAATGGCAAATATTGTATTAATGATAAAAAAAACTATTTCAGTTCAATTTGGTAAAAAAACCTTGCGCACCGACATCGATTTCTAAAATGCCTTTAATATGTTTTTTTTAAATTTTTTTTAATTACAATTTTTTTAAAATATGGTTTTTACATATGTAAGTAAGCAAATTTGGAAGAAAACTATTCCATTGACTCGAAAACGGACTTTACTATTGATATCAGCATGCCTTAATTATATAGATGTGATGGTCAGACGTTGAGGCATCAAAAAAAGTTTTTTTTTTTAACTTTGTTTGATTCAAAACTTTAACGCGTTTGGTGCGGAACCTTTTTTAACGATAGCGAAAAACTAAAAACGCAGTTCTTAATATTTGTCCATGCCCTACACAATTATGTCTGGGGAGATTTGATATTTGCAAAAAATGCAAAAAGTTATCACTCTACTGTACAGGTACACCTTTAAGCTTGGTCAACGAGTACCCTGCTGCCGATTCTAGCTACAATTCAGCATGGGAAGCTCTCGAAAAGAGATATCATAATGAAAGAAAACTTGAAGAGACGATATTCAAGAGGTTATTTTCTATATCACCAACTACTGGAACCTTCGAATCTGTAGAACATTTGCTAGATTCTACCAGAAACTGTTTAGCTCAGCTGAAAGTTCTTGGAATTGATATTTCAACATGGGATCCAATACTTATCTATTTAACCACTCAGAAACTGGACATTCAAACTCGCAAAGAATGGGAGCAGTCCCTTAAGTCTAGTACATCAAAACCAAAAATGTCTGAAATGTTTTGCTTTTTAGAAAATACTTTCAGGGCTCTTGAATCTGTTAATGAAGACACTAATTCTACAACATCTAAATCCATCAAAGAAAAACACACCGAAGTGCGCAAAAAACCTATGCGATATGTTCGAGCCCATATAGCCACCGTCATTCCAGATGACAATTGCCCTTGCTGCCATAAACGTCATCCCCTATACAAGTGCTTCAAATTTACATCTTTATCATCAACCGAGAAGAAAAATATCGTAAATAATCAACGCCTATGCCGAAATTGTCTTCGTACTGGACATATGCAAGCAACATGTAAGCTTAACACTAGGTGTCAAATTTGCAGTCAACCACATCACACTATAATTCATAACGAGTTTTCTACAGTAAGTAGCCCAAACATTATGAAAAATAAAGATCACGATAATAACATCAATCAGACTTTTGAGAATCCTACTACTACCTCTACACCAACAACCAATTCTGTAAGTACTCACATATCGAATATCAATTCCACTGAAATTGTTCCAGCTTTATTAGCAACGGTTAAAGTTTTAATAAATATCGGAAATTCATCTCTGAATGTTAAGGCCCTTGTTGATCAAGGTTCCCAGGTATCTTTTATATCGGAAAAACTTTCAAAATGGCTGCCAATTCCAAAATGTAAAATAAACATAAATGTTTCAGGAATAGGAGGAAATCAGAATATGACCGTAAAGAAATACGTACAACTCACTTTGAAATCAAACTACGACAAACAATTAGAATTACCGTTAACCGCATTAGTTGTGCCTGTTGTCACATCATATGTCCCAAATAAATTTACATTAACAGAATTTTCCGACTTATCTGAATATTATCTTGCAGATCCGAACTTTATGTTACCAGAAAAAATAGATCTACTTCTAGGAAATGATGTCTATGGAGATCTCCTGCTTCCTAGAATGAAAAAATATAAAAACTCATTCCTTTTGCAAGAAACGCGTTTTGGTTGGATGGTTTCCGGGCCACCTGGTTCTCCATCTTCAGATGTTACAATTTCTTCAAATATTTGCTCATTAGAAGAGCAACTACGTCTCTTCTGGGAACAGGAAGAACTTACTCCTGGTAAGACAATTACTCAGGAAGGTATTGTTTGCGAAAAACTATTTACTGAAACACACACTCGAGATGAGAAAGGACGATACTGTGTTCACTTACCATTTAAAAATGCACTCCAAGGTCTACAATTACCAACATTTTCTTACACTGATTACAACGCTCTGAAGAGGTTAAACCAACTAGAGTTAACGTTTAAATCAAAACAAAAATTTGCTGAAGAATATCAAAAATTTATGGATGAATATGAATCATTACATCATATGGTAAAACTTGGTGAGTACCCCCAATGCCGTACCTAAAAATTCTTATTTTCTTCCCCATCATGGCGTGCTCAGGGAGAGTAGCAGTACAACAAAGCTGCGAGTGGTTTTTGATGGGAGTAGCCGTAGGCCTCCGCAACCATCTCTAAATGAAGAATTATCAGCTGGCCCACCACTCCAAAATGATTTAGCAACTATAATAACCCGATGGAGAAGATTTCAATACGCATTTACAGCAGACATCGAAAAAATGTTTCGACAAATAAATGTGTGTTCAGAACATCAAAATTACCAATGTATTCTCTGGAGAGATAAAAATTCTAATAAAATATGTGTTTATGCCTTACGCACCGTGACATATGGAACCACATCTGCTCCCTATTTAGCTATTAGAGTTCTACAGCAACTTGCTTCAGACGAACAGGACAATTTTAAAGAAGCTAGCAAAATACTTCGCTCTGACACATACGTTGATGACGTCATATCAGGAGCAGATGATTTCGATAAGGCTCTTATTTTACAGAAAAACTTTGTTCCCTTTTAAAATCTGGTGGATTTCGATTGCGAAAGTGGAACTCTAACTCCACTGAGTTGTTACAACAAATACCAATTGAAGATCGTGAGAAAAAGGAACTATTTTCAATTTACCAACCTAATATTGCAAAAGCACTTGGTATATACTGGGATACAACAAATGATTATTTTAGTTTTTCAATTAATTTTACATTTTCAAACCACATAACTAAACGTAGCCTACTTTCAGATGCAACAAAACTTTTTGATCCATTAGGATGGCTTTCTCCTACAACAATTGTAGCCAAAATCATATTTCATCAACGATAGTTTGCCTGATAACATTCAACTCGAGTGGATAAACTTCAGATCAAAGCTTAAAGATCTCGAAAAAATAAAAATACCAAGATGGATAGAATATCACACAACAGAATCTACTGTAGATCTACACGCTTTTAGTGATGCATCAAAATCTGCCTATGCTGCAGTTGTTTATGCCCGTACTGTCTCTGAATCGGGTAAAGTATATATAAACTTATTACAGGCGAAAACAAATGTCGCACCTCTAAAAGCTGAAACCATTCCAAGACTAGAATTGAGCGCTGCTACCCTTTTGGTAAAACTCGTTGACACTATTAAATGCAACACTAATCTTAATATTGGCCGCATCGTTTACTGGACTGATAGTACAATTGTTCTTGCGTGGATAAAAAATTATTCGAGACGGTTGGAAGTCTACGTCTCAAACCGAGTGGCAACCATCTGTCGTCTTTCAAATGCTGAAGACTGGAAATATGTTCCATCCCTTGATAATCCTGCGGACTGTGCGTCACGTGGTTTACAACCTGCTGAACTAGTGCATCATAAACTTTGGTTCAATGGTCCATCTTGGCTTAGATTGGAATCTGATAAATGGCCCCGCTCATCCCATTGAACTTAAAGGTGATAACGACAATGTCAATATAGCTGCACATTTGGCGGATTTAAAGTCACCTACTGCACAATATCCCGATATTACTCTAAAATTCTCAAAACTCTCTACGCTAATACGTGTGACGTCATACATTTTGAGATTTTACAACAATATAAAACTTTGTATTCAGAAGAAAGAAAAAGAAACCGGGTTTTTAAAATCTTACGAACTTACTGCAGCAAGATTTCTGCTCATAAAACTAACACAAGCTGTAATCATTTCATGACGATATTCGCTGTCTTAAATTAAACAAACCGCTACCAGCAAACAGCAGAATCGGAAAATTATCACCATTTTTAGATAAAATGGACATATTACGTGTCGGAGGTCGACTGGCTAATGCTGAAATTCCTTTTCACACAAAATTTCCTATTCTGTTAGCTAAACAAAACCCGCTCTCTTTACTTATCTTTTCAGAAGCTCATCTAAATACTCTTCATGGCAGTCTGCAGCTTATGCAGTCTTATATATCCCGTTATTATTGGATAGTTTCGGCTCGAGGTCTAGCAAAGCGAGTACAAAGTCAGTGTGTAGTTTGCTTCAAATATAAAACACAAACATGTCAACAACTTATGGGAAACCTACCACCTGTTCGTCTCCAACCAACACGGGCCTTCAAGCACAGTGGTGTAGACTACGCTGGACCCATCAATATTAAACTATCATCTTTACGTACTTCATCGACTTCAAAGGCCTATATCTGTTTATTTATTTGTATGTGTACAAAAGCCATACATTTAGAAGCCGTAACCAGCTTAAATGTCGATGCTTTCATTGCTGCCTATCGCCGTTTTACTTCCCGTAGGGGCATCTGTACTGATTTATATTCGGATTGTGGAACTAACTTTGTTGGTGCTAATAAAGAACTTCAAATTCTATATCAACGCAACAGATCGTCCTTACCAGAACATCTTGTAGAAACACTAGCTAACCAAGGTACAACATGGCATTTCATCCCTCCAGCTTCACCCCATTTTGGCGGCCTATGGGAAGCTGGTGTAAAATCTACCAAGCACCACCTACGACGCATAATGAAAGACCGGGTACTAACATACGAAGAACTCAGCACTTTACTGGCTCAAATTGAAAGCTGCTTAAATTCACGCCCGCTTTGTCCCCTTTCATCAGATCCAGCTGACTGCAATTCATTAACTCCGGCGCATTTCCTAATTGGTGAGCCAACCAATTGCATTCCAAGTGAAGATTGTTTAGACGTGCATGCTGATCACTTAAGCCGTTGGAATGTGGTTGAGCTTCTCAAACAACAATTTTGGGTTCGTTGGCACAAGGAGTATATGAGCCGTCTTCAGTCACATCCAAAATGGAATAAAATTGAAAGAAATGTCAAAGTTGGAGATCTTGTACTATTATTGCACGAGAAAAGTTGTCCTGGTCAGTGGCCGTTGGCAAGAGTTGAGAAACTGAACCCTGGTCCAGATGGCTTAGTCAGAGTAGTTACACTTTATTGCAACAAGAAATATATGAAGAGACCAATTTCCAAAATCTGTCTTCTTCCTTCAACTGAAGTTCCAACATCCCAAGAAAATTAAGTGAAAGCAGGCAATTTAAAAACATTCGTTCTTGGCTGGGGAGAATGTTTGGAATTTTTTCCCTCACCCAACAATCATTTGTAAGAGAGAACACTTTTAATGCGTTAATTATCATTAAATAGTTTTTTGCCTAAAATTTTAATCCATATTTTGATCATTAATAAGTATTTACCATTGTATGTAATTTATAGCAACAACATTAATCCCTTTGTTTGTTACATTTTGCTAATCCGTTAGTTTTTCTAAAATATCATACGATATTAGCTTATTAACATTTAGCATTAAGAAAGTGAATTCAATTGTGTTATAACTTTTATAAAGTGAAGATCAAATAAAGAATCATACTCGTTAAAATAAATTAAACTTTTTTATTATCAAACTCAAAATTTATTTTGAGTAAAATTGCTAAGTTTTTCTGAGGAAAAAACCTTCTACATGTTGTTTTGACATTTTTTTCGTATTTTTAGCATGGAGAATTATGAGTGTAAAATTAGTTTAAAAGAAATTTATGTACAAGAATTTGTTGAGATTTTAAAAGATTTTTGGAAAAAACAGATAAAGAGAATTCTTTTCATAAAAAGACTGCATCCTAGTCTTGGTTAATAGTTATAATCAAACTGATTCATTTTATATAAGTTTTCAAATAAAATTACATAAAATCTGATCACAGATAGGAAAACTTCTTTACATACTGTCGTTTTTCTATGTTCTCTCATACTATTATATTCACTAAATGATTTATTAGTCTATTATATAACATCACTTAAAAAACATTAACATTTATATACCTAATATCGACAAGGCATTTTTATTAATTTTCTTTTTAAGGATAATAAACTATGAATCTTAAAATGACATTAACACCTTTAAAATTATTATTTATGAATTTTAATGCTTTCTATGTATAATGAAACGAATTGGATAGTGTTAAACAAATTTACTATAGCATAAAATATAATCAAGAGAAGAAAATCAGACTTCCAAGTCATAACTCTGTATAGTGTTACAAATTTGTCTACAAAAAAGACAACATGTGGTTATAATGGATAAAAACTTAACACAGTATGCAATGAAAAGTTTGGTAAAGTAAAGTACAATGGAAAACGTTTAACCCTCGAAGTGGCACATGGTTCTGGCCAGACATATTTCATTTTCATGCTTCAATTTAGCATACTTATATTTTAGGTACATGGCTGTAATTTCAGGTAATCTCCCAAAATATTGTTGGCTTTCGATGTATAAATTAATAATTGAAAAAAAGTCCTTGGAACAGGGCAAAAAAGCCAAATAAAAAATCTTCACCTTACTTTAGGTACATGGTGTCTGGCCAGACCCCTATGCATTTTGTATGAATGCATAGGCAAAGCAAAGAGAGTATATTATTAAGTATGTCGCACAAACGATTCATTACTCTGTCCAGATATATTCGTTTCGATAATAGTCGTACGCGGGCATTCCGACAGCAAACAGATAAAGCAGCTCCTATCCGGGACCTTTGGAATTTTCTCAATGAAAATCTGCAAAATTATTATGAACCTTATGAAAATATCATCATCGATGAGCAGTTGTTTCCGTATCGTGGGCGCACAAAGTTCACCCAATATATCCCATCAAAACCTGCAAGGTATGGGATCAAAGTTTGGTGGGCATGCGATGTTAAGACTAAATTTCCATTGAAAGGAAAACTATACACTGGAAAGGAAGGAGACAATCGGGAGATAAATCAAGGTGAAAACGTTCTAATGTATTTCGCAAATTGTTACGCAAACAGCGGCAGAACAATTATTTCTGATAATTTTTTCACCTCATTGAACGGCGCTAAACGACTTGCTGCTATGGGACTGGCATTTGTTGGCACCATTCGAGCAAACAAAAGATGTCTTCCTAAGGAAGTTATGAAGAGCACCAGACGACCAATTCTTTCAAGTGTGTTTGGTTTTCATAAAAATCTTGTTGCACTTTGCAGCTACGTGCCCAAAAAAAATAAGGCAGTCAATTTAATTTCAACCGTGCATTACACGAAACATGTTGAAGGCGTAGCCATGAAACCGGAAGCAATTTTATTTTATAATTCAACTAAAGCCGGAGTCGATGCGATGGATCAAATGCTAACTCATTACACAACAAAACGGTCAACCAGACGCTGGACATACGCGTTTTTTCTGCAACATGATTGATGTGATGGCATTGGCAAGTTACATTATATGTAAGCTAAATGATGAAAATACAAGAAAAGAAAGAAGACGCATATTTTTATATAAACTTGCAAAGCAATTGGTACTGGTCAACGTTGAAAATCGCATCAATAATCCGCACATTGTGGCTCAACCAACAATTCGTATAGCATTTGAAGCGTTCTTTGGGAGACCTCTCAATATAGCAAACCTTAATGTGGCTTCACGCAGTGGTCCAGACACATTAGCTGACAACAATCCTGTTTGTCAGCAACATTCAAAAGTAGATTATTTATGTTTTTGTTGCCTTCCGCAAAATTCTGAATAAAAAAATCAATGTATTCTTCATAATAATTTTCTATTTTGTCATAAACATTTATTACTTTACCCATAATAAAGAGAAATATATATAGAACAAAAAAATTGTTGGCCTTTTCATTCCAAAGATTTTTTCAGGTCTATTTTTTCTTCCTCAGGTAGCTAATAACATAGTAAAAAGAAATAGAAACACAAAATATAACAAATATTTTCCTATCTTAGCAAAAAATTTAACGGCAAACAGCCCTTATTTCCATACAAATGCATGTAAATGTATAGGGGTCTGGCCAGACACCATGTGCCAGAACTAATATGTGCCTGACGAAGGGTTAAGATATTTTAAATAAATTTGTGTAATATACGTATGAGTGTTATTTAGTATCTTTAGTATAAATATTCCACATACGCTTAGGTGTGTCATTATGCTTTAAATAAGGTCATTGTTAAAGTAAGCTTTTGCCCATCATTACCAAATTAATATACCATTTATATTCTCTGGAATATATTTTGTTTAAAATTAGAATAAAATATATGTAAGCTCTTTTTAACATATAGTAACATTTAAACATCTGGTGTAATATTTAATAAACTTCATTTATTTCATTAATACACACTCCCTTACAAATCTTAAAAATGCACTAAACTTTTAAAATAAAATCTCTTTTTTTATTTTGTTGAGTTCATTAAAATCTAAACATATTTCTAACACTTGCAAAACATAGCATAGAACAGTATCTTTTACACTCTATATGTATTGCAACAAGTCGCATAGACTCTGCATAATTGCCACTGAGCACATTTAATACGTCACAAATTTCATAGAAATTATCACTACAATATATTACAGCCTTAATCCAAGTTCCTCATCTAGTTGCACATGTTGCTGGTGGTTTATTTAAATTCGGATACAAATTTCGGCGTGATTGAGCCTAAAAAGTTATCAATATTATCAACTAGATAACACAACACTAAAATAGTAAACTTACCTTAAGAAATAATACTTTATAATTTACAATAAGTGAATTTACGTCTTCAAAAAATATATTGTTTTAGCGTTTTAATGGGCATTTATTAGGGGCTTTTTATTAATATGCAATGTAAATTTAAACACCAAAAGCAGTAAAGAAGGATGTTCCTCCATTTACATTTATAAGGCATTTAGTCATGTATTTTTACACACACTGTGCTTACTTAATTTACATACAATGTATGTAAATTCTTTAAATTACTAATAAAGTTTAAACTTACCCTTATTATGGTAGAAGCCGAGATACCCACTTCAAATATGTTCAAAATGGTCAAAAATCACGATATTTGACCAAAAACTTTTAAAAATCGGTTAACTTAAAAAAAAATAATTATTAATAGTGAATTTTATCGTTGATCTATAAATTTATGTGTGAGATTTTATTTGTTCGGTTTTAGATCATGACAAATTTTTCTCTAAATTAACAGAAAAATTATAATTTTTATATGATAATTTACTTTGACTATTAGAAAAAAACAGAAAAAGTTATTAGACACTAGCATGAATGGAATGCATTTTCTGACCCACTACGGTCTTCATCAACATTCTTCGTGCGATTTTAGTGTTAATCGTAAATATCATCTATTTAACTCACACGTTGAAGAAATTGGGTAACTTTAAATCCCACATTACTCTGTGTGTTGAGTTAGAATGAAATTTACCACGAACGATTTCTATTTATAGTGTGTTTGTTTTTTCTCTAGTCATTATCATAGTTGCCAGTTTAACTTTCAGTTAAAACTTTAAATGGCAGTTCTTTTCTCTAATGTCATCATATACTATCCTTCTACATTAGCAAAGTATATCAACAAACATTAAAGATTTTTTATTAATACATATGACGAGCATATACATTAAACGATTTTTGCATTGTACCTGGTGAGTGGTTTAATAGTGAATTTTATGGTTGATCTATAAATTTATGTGTGAGATTTTATTTGTTCGGTTTTAGATCATGACAAATTTTTCTCTAAATAAACAGAAAAATTATAATTTTTATATGATAATTTACTTTGACTATTAGAAAAAAACACAGAAAAAGTTATTAGACACTAGCATGAATGTTTTTTTCTAATAGTCAAAGTAAATTATCATATAAAAATTATAATTTTTCTGTTAATTTAGAGAAAAATTTGTCATGATCTAAAACCGAACAAATAAAATCTCACAAAAATAATTATTATTAAATATTTATGAATAAAGATTTCTTTTCAAATTTATACCAAACTAGCTGACCCGGCAAACGTCGTTTTGCCTTCAAATTTTAATTGTAATTAATTCTTTAAATCAAGAAATTTTTTTTACGCAAATAAATAATTAAAAAAATAAATTCACATTACTAAATAATTTTAAAATTTCTAATTTTATGGGAGGCCCAACGCCTCTTTGTCCTTCTATCGCCTTTATTTGTTGAAGTATATAAAATGAATATCTGAAAACAACTGCCATAACAACTGCGGCGTCACCTATCACCGGTGCATTGAAGCGCCGCTCATGCTCACCAGCCGGTGTCTTGTCAGCTCTTATCACAACCGTATAATCATCTGTCGGCATCTGGTCTAGGGCTGTTTTTAATAGACGGATGAGGCTGTTGTGTTCGTGTAACATAGCTTGAAGATTAATATAGATTTTTTGTAAATATCTTCGGAACTACATAACCGATTTAAGAGTTTAATATCTCGTTTTGAAAAACATGACAACGGCTTTCAAAAAAAAATAAAACAAAATAAAAAAAAACAAAAAAAAATAAATATAAGGTGGCGCAAAAGTAATCCTCCTATCAGAAAATGCTATACATAATAAATACATAATAAAAAAAAAAACATCGGAAGGTTATTTTTGCGCCACCTTATATATGTATATGTTATTGGTGGTACAATATGAAAATTGGAGTTTGCCACACCCCTCCGCCCACAGACCGAAAATCAAAAATCAGACTTCTCAGTATCATCCGCCTGAATATTCTGAAGATTCCCTGAAAATTTCATCAAAATCGGCCCAGCCGTTTTGGAGTCCATACTTTACATACATACACACATCCTGTTTTATATATACACACAGAGAATAATTTCGCTATTTGCCAACTGGAATTCGGTTACTACCATCCAAATTTAGTTATTACGAATTTATGTCGGTTGGTATAACTCAACATTAGTTTTCCCAACAAAGTTCGGTTAATTCAACTAAATTTTATTTGCAACACCCAAAAAAATCAGAAATCTGATGTAAATATCTTGAGACGAACTGAATTTATAACTTGTTAACATTAAAATACACTTTTCAATTCGGTTGGTACTTTATTTCTCTGTGTGTACAGATTTATATTTTGCATGCTGTCAAAGTTTCAAATTTGGTTGCTAACATTTCCATTAGACGGCGCTTTAAGGTAAAATAAATTACAAAAATTTCTTAATGTAGCATAGTTCTATATATGGGCTATTTAAAATTTTTTGAGCACCTGCTGAAACCGACATACTATGGCTCTTATTTCGTTAAGTTTTATGAATTGAAAAAAACGTTGTACAGGGTTTGGATGACTGTACTTGAAGGATAAGACGTGCAAAGTTTTACATTGAAAAGTCTTCACCTTAAGAATTGGTGGTCATCTAAAATTCGAAAAATAAAAAAAACGACTTGAAACTTGCAAGAGTTTTTTCATTCATTCCGTTTTCTCTGTAATAGTTTTTAGCTTTCAGATCCAAACCAATACAAAATATAGTCACTAGACTTGGAGGATATATCCACAAAAAAAAATTTTTTGATATCGCTGCTGGGTGAAAAGTTGCATGGTGGTTTACAAATGAAACCAAAATTTTCCGAATTTTGAACTTTTTGAAGATTTTAAATAGGGTTTTTGCGCCGTTTAATAAAAATGAGTTTTAAGCGCAGAATTATAAAAACGGCGTAATTTTATAAAGTTAGAGGTATATCAAGTTGGTGCCAGCGCACCAATAACGTATCACGGACATCACAAACTTAAAAAAAATTAGCGTAAATTTTTTGAAAATGTACCTTTTTTGCGTCTGACAATCTGAATTGTCTTTTTAGTTGGCTAGTTTATTGCGTGATGTAAGTAACTTCGTAAAGTACACCTCCTAGGCGAAAACGCACTTTAAAATTTTTAAACGCAAAAATTTTATGAACTTTTGAAGATTTTTGCAAAAAAACAATTTTTTTTTAAGCTTTTTTTATATCAAAACATGGCATGGGAATATGTTTAGGTATCTAAATAGATTCTTCGCGACGGACTAAACTGATAAAGTGCAAAAAAATAATTTTTTTCAATCCTGTCGCGTGCAGCGGCAGTTTTTTCCAAACACATTTCGCTTTGTGACAACTAAAGCGCTGTATCAATTCCGCTCAAACGTACATCAAATGGAAGACTTTACTGAGCTTGATACTAAAATCGAAAACGCACCAAAAAAAAGTAAGGATTTAAAATTTTATGGAGGAAACAAAATTTTTCTAACCTTAAAAAGCATCCTTATATGAAATATTTGATTTTGAAAATTTAAAAGAATTATTTTTGAATTCGGGTTAATAAGTAACCCAGAATCCCAACAAGTATTTTATAATCGGTAATCGGGTTTTTTTTTGAAACCCCTAGAAAGTGAGACTATATTTTTAAACAATATTCACAAGGGCCACCTTAACAAATTTCAACAAAACAATTAAAACATACTACCGCGAAAACCGCCAAATTACCGCGGATCTAAGAATAAATATTTGAGTTTCAATTCATTTGATTTTATTTATGTGCGTGAACAGTCGTGAATAAAAATTAGTAAAATGGATTCAGATTATACATTAAAAAACGTGAAATTCGTAAAAACTGAGAAGCGAAACAAATTAACCGATAAAAGACGCGAATATCGCCAATCTGAAAAAATAAAAAGCAAAAAAAAAAAAACAAACAAATCGCAAATTGGTGTAAGAAAGTCAGTTAGGTATTTGGTTTTAAATAATAATAATAATAATAATAATAATAAAAACAATGAAATCAAAACAAAAAATTGCGGATTAAAAAAATTGAAAACGGCTTAGAATGTATCACTGCAACCCAAGATTTAACTAACGAAACGTTAGTTACAGCTTCCAATTTGCAGAACAATTTTACAAATTTTCAAAGGTAACAAATCAAATAGCAAAAAATCATGAGTGGTAAAGTTTAAATGGTTATATCTCTTAAACCATTAGCGATAGGCAAATAGTTTTTTTCCCAAAATATTAAAAATTATGTCTTATACTAGCCGTAATTTTGTAAAATTTTTAACAATTTTAAATAAATTTTTATATGCATACACGATCAAAAAAAAATTTTTTTTATTTTTTTTTCAGTGTATTTTAACAAGTATTGAAGCTTTTACAAATATTTTAGTGTGCTAAGAAAGCCCTTAAGGGGTATTATCCACACGCGTTATCCTTTTTCAATTTTAACAAAAACTGTAATTTTAATATTTTTTTTTTTAATTTTTAACTTAAAACCGCCGTAAAATTTGCGCCGCTTAATAAAAATGATTAACGCGAACGGATTTCACACGCTAAAATATCAGCTTATATACACTCAAATCGACATTAATGTCAGACAAAAAAAAAAACTTAAAAAAAAATGTTTAGGTGCTGTAAATTTTTGAAGTTGCCCATATATATCTTTGGTTTGGTTGGAAAATTTCCAACGGATCTATGACGCGCCATTAATAATTTTATTTAGTTTCTAGTGTGTTATTGTTTTATTTGCTTAATTTACTTAAATTTTATAACTAAATTTACAATCTATAAACATAAAATATTACTCATACGCACTGTAGTGCAATGTTTCATTTCGTTAAATTAATTTCATTAATATCTCAATTATTTTTTTAGTATAAAAACGCCACATTTAATAACTTTTGCTATTTTTTTGTTAAACTTACTGTTTAAGCTAAAATACTAAATTATGATAACTTCTCATACACAATTGTTATTTAATTATCAAAATTTAATTATAATTATTTACCAGCATTTTTGCGTATTATGGTATTCGTATAAATATGTTCAGGTTTTTTTTTTGTCTTACAAACAAATTTTTTTTGATTTTCAGCATCATTTAACGCAAATTAATTAAAATTCCGTTTATGTAATTGTGCGTGTTCTAAGCACACATACACAAAGCTACTAACCCCCACACTGTTACCCTTATGCATAAATTATAATATTATATACTCATTAATCAGAAGCAAATATTAGCTTTATATTTACACAACTAGATAGAAAAATAGAAGTATTCAAAAATTGTATAAACAAAAATTTTAATATAACATACATCTTTGTTAAGAGTAAATAAATTATACCATCATATTTATATTAACAGTAAAGTTTGCTGACAATTAAAAATTTTGAAAACCGCGGTATCGGGTTTTGAAGACTAGAAAAATTTTTTTTAAAAAAAATTAAATAAATAAAAATTGATTAATTTTTATGAGATGTTTTCAAAATTCATAACAAATTAACTTTAGATAGTGTAAAATTAAGCTTATTTTTAGATAAATTAGCCAACCAAAAGAAGAACCCGTTCGTTTTTGAAGACGACTCTAATAAAACTATTTTCAATTAAAAAAATATATATATATTTTTGTTTGTATTGGTTAATATAGCAAAAATATAACATGACAGAATAGTAATATTGGAACAATTAAAAAATTTCACAGAAAAATATTATTATTTTTGAGGTTATGAAAATTTTTAAAGTTTTTTATATCGAGGGCTTATATTCAATACCGTCTATCTACATTTTCACGAAATTTTTTTTTATGCCAAACTCATCTCTGACCCCATCTGCATGTACTGTAAAAATTTCAGGGGAAAAAAAACTATTTTGTAGTACTATATATCCTGTATTTTATCATTTGTCTATCTACAAAGATACTTATTTATGAATTTTATGACGGCAATACCGTCTATCTACATCATAGAATTTTGTCGTTTTATTTAATTTCAGGCTATTTCTCTGTTTGATATCTATTTATTCACTGTTCGTTTTTCGGATACATATTTCTCTTGTCGAACGATCAATACCTACCATAATACGCTGTATATGTATGGTGTGCCCTTTATGCTATTTTCTAGCTACAAATGAGTATGCAAATAAATGAATTCAAACGCAAAAACTCAAAAACACAAGCAAGAATGTACTAATTTGATACTGATTTGAAATTGACCACTTCACCTCGATTTAAAATCTAATGCCCAATTCACACGGTGATTTTTGCAACGTCTGTTTTTCTTAATTTGCTTTAGCAGTTGCTTCCAAAAATCATTTGCATTTACATGATGATTTTTAACAGACGTCTGTTTTTTTGTACAAATTACTGGTGGAACGAGACTGATGGAGACCTCTCCGCTCCGACGTTTATTTCGTGCATAATGCACCATTTATCAACACACTGTCTAACAGATACTCTACCAATAATAATTTACTCCAAAACCGTTATCACTTTTTGTCGAATGCTTTGTCCAATTTTTCAATAAAAAACAACAAAATCATAGAACAAAAATACTTGCAGAAAGGACACACCCAGATGGAGTGTGACAGTGCCCATGCAAAGATAGAGGCTAAGTTGAAAAATCAAACCATATATTTGCCATACGACTACGTCAGGGTAACCAAAGATGCCCGCAAAACAGTCAAAATCAAGAACAAAATTATTAAAATGCCATTTGATGCATTACATTTAAAGTATGATTTTTTTAAGAACTATAAGGATACGAACCTTATTCGATTTTCCAGTATTAGACCTGGTCGAGCAAAAAATGATCCGACAGTATCCCAACTAAGATCTCTCTTATATTCCCCAAGTGGTACCATTAAGTTTAAAGTGAATTTTGATCATAATTACACTGAACTACCTATTAGAATAAAGCAATATGAAGGTCACATAGAACCAAAACAATTGTATACCGGTCGACTACCAATTCAGCAAAACAAATGGAAACATTTACAGAAGTTAAAGGCGGTAATTCCAGAGGAGTATCACTACTTCTATAATAATCTTAGCCACGCGCAGTAAAAAATATAATAAATTATAATAAAAAAATTATAAAAACATTGTCTTTGAATTTAAACTGGATAAACAATTCTTCTGAACACACCTACCCTCTATCTGACACCCTTTTTGAGACACCCATGCCAAAAACAAACAAAAACTTGTCAAAAACAACCCCCAGCTCCCTGAAGGGTTCAAATGTTAGAACAGGTCCTACTATTTTTCTATCCCCAACATTTCTTGTGAACATATCTACCCCGTATCTCCCATTTTTTTTCGGGGTCCCCATACAAAAACCGTAATACAAACTTAACTTCAAAATAAGGCAATACCGTCTATCTACATATTATTTTCCTACACAATGATTTCATTTTTGAGGCAATACCGTCTTTCTATCATAGAAGCTAAAATAACGCGAATTTCAAGAAACATTTTAGTTAGAACGTTTGTTAGACACATTCTGTTAATATTGTAGAAGATGAGTTCATCGAAATTGTTGCTTATTTGCGAATAAAACAGTTTTTTGGCTCTCCTGAAAAATTGTGTATTTGTAGATAGACGGTATTGAATATAAGCCCTCGATATGAATAATTTTTAAGTAAAAAAGAGTTCTCTTGCATGAACCACATTTATAAAAAAAAACCGAATTTTAAGAAAAATTTTCAGAACAATTTATTTTTAACAATACATTTCGTAAATATACGAATTCTAAAATATTGAAGCTAAAAAGAATAATTTAGATAAAACCGCTTATTGGACAACAAAGAACCGGGTTATTTGATATTCGAAAATTTAACTTTTTTGAAAAACCGAAACCAACAACATACAAAAAACCGGTTGATACCGGTGTTGAAAAACCGACTCGATGACTCTTGCATACACGTATATTTTGATAAAAAATGAACAGAAACAAGCTTGTGAAGCAAGAATAGGAATATAGTTTAATTTTTCCATACATACGTGGGCCAGTCTAATGTGCAGTGTAACATTTATTTTAACTTTGATAAATATAGCTATATAAATTTAAAGGGTCACTAACTTTGTAACGGTCAATTTGTTTAATGAAAAATTTACAAGTGCTTATTAAGGTAGTGATTATATAAAGTATTCACTTGAGGGGTAAATATTTATATAACCAGTTGGCAAACTAAAGGATAAAAACAAACACTAAACTTAACACAAGCTGTTGCAAAAAATAAAATAAACTTTTTTTTTTTTATATAAAATATGCAGTATTTTATGTAGAGAAAAAAGTTAGAAATGTAAAAAAAAAAAATATTTCATTTAGCTATTTTAAATATGCAAAAGATTTTTTTTAAAGCAATTAAGTTTATTTTAGGATAAAAATAAAAATAAAAGCAAAAGAGAGCAAACAAAAATATGGTAATGACCTAAGCTTATGAATAAAGTAAAACACTTTACACTGATGTTAAACTTTTGCTTAATTTACAACAGTAAAATAAACAAAATTCATAAAAAAAATATATATAAATTTTTCACTGAAGATTTCTTTTCTTTCTCATTCAAAATTTTATTTTTTTCCTTGCCATGTGTTTTAGCAACCAGTACTTTTTATTAGATGAAAAAAATCTACTTAACGCACTTAATTAACTTAACTTATTGTCATTAAGTTCATCCTCTTAAGAATGTTCAGTTTTATTTTTATTCATTGGGGTTGGTGGCACTGTTTTCTTTATGAGGTTTTCCTTATGTGATTTTCTTTTCATTTTTATTTTATTGGCAACAAAATTAAAAGTTACGCATTCAAGTGATGGAAAATTAGAATACAAGTATTTTGAGCCTAAAAATTAATTTGTCGGCAAACTAACAACATACTTTAAGGCGTTGTTTAGTAAATTATGATAAAGAAGAATAAAGGAGATTAGATGAGAGCAATTATAGAAAACTGTTAAAACATTTAAGGATATTTTAAAATTAACAAAAATTTTTATTATATTCTTTAATAAATATTACAAATTTTGTGTAATTAAAATGTAAACGTGTTTTTGGTCACTGTTATAAGGAGGCATACATACGAAGCGTATGAGTAATATGTTAATTAATAAATATCACTCATACGCCTGGGTAGCCAGCACAATTAAGAAGCATCTTTAACCCTCGGAGGTATACGAAATTTGTGTCGGTAAATGGTATACACAGGTCTGTGCAGACCTACATGGGATTTGTATGGAAATGCAGAGTCAGGTGTCACAAAAGTGTCTATAAATGCATTTTATGCTAGGAAAACCACAAAATAAATAATTTATAAGGATTTTAACACATCTTTGTTATCTATTTAAGTAATTTTATTAATAATATGAAAAACAAAAATATTTTATATGCGGCATGCAAGGCAGGAGTATCTGGTATGCGAGTGTTGTAGGCATACCGGCTTTTTGCAATGCATGCAATGATAACCTGGTTTTTTCTGCTTTTTGTCTAACTTAAAGCACAACGAGCATAATGGTCTGCTGGAAGAGGATGCGGCATGGACTGGTTGGTCATCAATGGATGGGCCTGAAGCTACCTGCATAAAAACAAAGTTGAAAAATTGATTTAGAGTTTGAATTCAATGAAGAAATGAAATGCAACGCCATGGACTGATTCACATGTTGCATGGCTCTTGCATGTGGATTTTCGGCTCTCTGTTCCATGTAAGGGAGCACGAGCTGTTCGGCCAATTCCATAAGGAACATACGTCTTCTCAAACCTCTTTGCATGCCACAATTTGTCATGTATGACAAAAGCAGCCAATCCCGTAACATCGAGCATATTAAAAAACATGGCCAAAGGCTATCGGTTTGTGGCCCGTTTGCAGGTGTAGTCACCAACCATCTGGTCATGGTGTCCACTCCTGCTTTATAGATGTTGTAGTCTAATATTTGGGACGGCTTCTTTGGTGGTTTTCAATAGTGGACGGCAGAATTGTAAAGCTCCGTAGAGATGAGAGCTACTGGTTTTTTCTTCTTTGGCACATATGAGCAGTGTGCGAATGATGTGCTCAACACCTCTCTTTTAGGGTCCAACATCTCCTTCGGTATGCAGGCCTTGTTTTTCCTTAGGGTTCCTACATTAGCCAACCATTTTGTCATCAAAGCCGTGACCAAATCATAGGATGAAAAAAAGTTGTCGGCATATATTGTTCGACCAGAACCACTACATTTATCTACCAATTTCAGAACAACGTTCTCGCCAAGGTTTACCGCACTTGGTTCATTTGGTTGCCTTCCAACATATATAATTCCTTTTTGTGGATAATTTGAATTGGCATCGCACAACCACCATATTTTTATGCCGTATCTGGCTGCTTTCGAAGCTTTATATTGGGTGAACCGCGTGCGGCTTCGGTACGGAAGCAATTGCTCATCCACAGTTATTTGGGCACCCGGAACATATCGACGCTCTAAATTGAGTATGAACATATTCCAAATGTCGTCGATGGCGGCCGATTTGCTTTCTACAATGCGAATGGATCTCGTGGTACCGTTATCAAATGTAATATGCTTTAAAATAAGTTTATAACGGTTAGTAGACATCGTCGCCTGTGTATGCTGTTTGGCGACAAAAATTGTTTAAACCTGGATTATCCTGAACCCGGATCCACAATCGCTCTGATTTTTTGCTCATTGTGTTCGGAGACTGTTCCTCCAGAAAGTCATGGAAGGATTTGTCTCTAACATGAAAAACAAAACAGTTATACACTATTTTATCACCTTCCCCCTTCATTCCATACAAATTACATGTAGGTCTGCACAGACCTGTGTATGCTGTTTGTCGATACAAATTTGTAAACCGGGTTTACACCGAACCCGAATCCATTATTGCTCATTGTGTGCGGAGATTGTTGCTCCAGGAAGCCATGGAAGGATTTGTCTGTAACATGAAAGACAAAAAAGTTACACACACTTTTATATGCAAAAAGTCTGCACAGACCTGTCTATACCTCCGAGGGTTAATGAAATCTTCATTAGAAATTGTTTGTTTTTGTACTGCATACATCAATGGTATCCAAACGGGAAATGAGGCGTCAATAGCTGTTAAAGGACATATCCCATCCCATGACAGGTTTAAAACAGAAATTATCCCCTGAGTATTTAGTAAAATTTAATATTGAATGTTTTAATGATTTTTTTCTTTAATTATTTGTACAGTAAAGACCTCATTTTTTATTGCCTTTTACTGAGTTATCATACCTCCCTCCGATCCAAAATTATCGCACCTTAAATGAAGGTGTTGCTGTAAAGCAATGGCAGTGTAAAATAGGCTAAACAATGTATATTTTTTTTACATGGCGCAATAAATTGTTTTGTATAATACCATATATTAATTTAATTTTGCCAATCCAATTATATATTGCCCGTCTAATAACGTATGATAAAATATTTGTAAGATATTAAAACATGCAAAAAATTAATATAAATGTTGCTGGCCCATAAGTAAAAAAACTGGGTACTCACTTGAAATCAGCGTGACCGTAATATTTAGGATCACTGCTCGGTAACGTTGTCTTCGATTTAAGGTAAATTTTGTAAGGCAGTGTTATTATTATTTTCATTTTTATTGAATGCAATAATTGATAATAATTGTAATTGAACACATTTTTGAATTTAATTTATTTTTAATGTAATGATTACATTCTTCTTGTAATTACTTCTGAAAATCAATTAGTTTTTTGAATTGCGTGGAATTGTAATTCACATTTTTCAATTGCAAGTATATGTAATTAGTATTTCAGATTATTTCAACTACAATTAAATGTAATTTGTTATTTGTAATTGATATTTTTTCATTACAATAAAATTTTTTTGTAATTGAAATTTGCTTCAGCTTAATTACAATTACATGTAATTATAATTGAGTTTTTTTATTACAATTACTTGTAATTTCCCTATGGGGAATGAGGAGTCAATTGACCTAAAAGTGACTGGTTAAAGAAGGACTCATCACAGGGCTGGTATGATTTAATACTGAAGTGGGTTAAGCAGTGTCAATTGTCCTTAAATTACCATTCATGTGAATGGTAAAGGGAGTACACACCACTTAACCAAAATGCTTATTAACAGGAAAAAGCCAGTTGGCCAGAATTTTACCTATTAGTAGCTGTTTAGTTTTCGTTTATTTTATACGACATGACCTAATTGCGACAGTCTTGTGGTATGCCCATCTTTGGTTAGTTAGTTCTGTGGCATGCTGGTTTAAAGCAGGACAAATGACCCCTCCTATGACAAGCCAATGTTAAAGTTGACAGTTGTTTACATAATGTAGGGTTTAGCAGAGGACTGGTCTCTGGCACGAAGGGACTGATCCTGTGGCATACGCAGAACCGGTCCCACTCCCCACAGGGTTGTAATTGAATGCGTAATTAACTACAAAATGTAATGATTGACGCCCATGTCTGACATATAGTCATTTTTTTTATTTTGTAGCACATACCTACACACAGAGAAATAAAGAGCCAACCGAATTAAAAAGTGTATATTAATGGTAACAACTTATAAATTCAGTTAGTATAACGATTTCTGAAAATTTTGTGTGTTGCAACTAAAATTCTGTTGAATTAACCGAACAATGTTGTGAAAACTAATATAAAGTTATGCCAACTGTCTGAAATTCGTAGTAACCGAATTTGAGTCATAGTAACCGAGTTTCAGTTAGCAAATAACTAAGTTTTTTCTGTGTATAAATTCCATTTAAATTAAAGTGCATCATGCTCCAGGAATTAGTATACATTTCAATTTCACACGACATGTATACAATTGCATGCGTTTGTTGTTTTTTGAACACTGAGGCGTATGAAATTTCATTTTGTATTAATTGCTGGAGCCGCTCATGATCAGTAGAGAACTCCCACTACTTACGGTACTGTCTTTATCAGAGTAATAAATAGATTTTTATATTACTTTTGTTTTCATTCAATTCATTCAATTGTTCATTAAGCGGTCATATTCGGTAAAACTGTCAAAACGTAAAGCAGTGGATTCAATATAAAGTTTTGTGTACTAATTACGGGCCATAAATGTGAACACTAGTCTTTTTATTTAATTCTATCAAAACAAATGCAGATTGATTTCTCTCCAAAAGTTTCAAATGCAAAACCGCCAAATTTTTAAAACATTTTTCTCGAAGTCTTTACCATTGATCAAAAAAATTAAGTATACTATTGAAATCAGCATGTTCGAAATATATGTAATTGATGGTCAGATCTTTATTAATTTTTTAAAAGTAAAATTTTGTCGTCCTGTGTAATTTCAGTTTTTTTTTTTCTCCTAAAACTATAATTTTATTTTTATTTAGTATTCTAAAGCTGTATGGAAAACTATTGAAAAGTGTGGTGTCTGGAAACTGAAAAATAATGAATAATGACAATTGTTTTTGGTTGGTTTTTTGCGGTTGCAACCATGCAACTATAAAGCAACATAAATTTGTTCGCAAAACAATCACACATCTAGTCAATATTCAGCTAAACCAAAGTAACTCCAAGAGATGAATGGAGAAAGGGGATAAAAACGCACAATAATGGACTAGTAAAAACAAACAAATGGAATGCAATTTTCTGGTTTTACCACAATTACATGATACGAAACACATGCCATTTGAATAAAAACCAAAAAAAAAAAGAAATAACAGCATAAAAATTGAAAAATCGTCTTAAAATATAGAAAAAAATTGCGGGTTATGTGCAAACAAGATTTTTTAACGATTTAATTTTAAAAGGAACAGGTTATTATTTCCAGCAAAAAATACATATTTTGACTAAAATTTTATCTTTAAACCCTTTTATCTTTGTTTTTTTTTTACCCCTGAGTTTAGAGTTATATTTAATTTCTTTATTAACATGTATCTAATAGAATTTAACTTAAGTTTCTTGTTTTTTATCCTTCTTTCGTGCCTTTATTCTTTCCTTCTGATACTCATAATCAATTCAATTTCCTTTTGCCACAAAATGTTATTAGGATTATTTGCTGCTCAAGTTGTCGCGACTTTGTTGAAGTTGCTTTAATTTGTTGTAGTTAGTAGCCTTGTGGAACATATAATGTGACCAACTAAAAATTACTTTTTTTCTTTTATTTCTCGATTCAATAATATTTGATATTATCTTTAAAAGAAATACTTCTATCATAGCGTTCATCATTAAATTGCTAAATTTGAGACCCCTATCAAATTCTCAACTATTGGAGATTTGATGTATATTTTGCTTTTCAACGACAGTAGGGTTTCGAACTCTATTGACTCGTTGGAGCATCGTCGGAATGTGGGTTGTGTGACTTTGTTCTATAGATATTATCATGGGAAGTGTTCTGCTGAGATAAGCCGACTCATCTCGAGGGACCGGGTCTCTCTTCGTACTACCCGCTTGTCAAGTAGATCTCATCAGTTTGTTGTCTATAGCCGGCAAATCGCACAACGCATTACAGAGGAAATTCGTTTTTCAGTCGCACTACTGTGGAATTGTCTCCCCGCGGAAGTCTTCCCTGCAAATTACAATTTAGAAAAACTCAAGTCAAATGTCCACAAACACTACTCCCTATTTCGTCCTCCCCATAACCTATTTTCCTGATATCAACACAATGCAATGCATTAGTAGGGGGTATCCCCTGAGTGTTGGTTCAACATAAAAAAAAAAAATAACTTAATTTCAAAATTATTATAAGTCAATTTAAATAGACGGTATTTTTATAACTTTTTACAAACATTAATCTTTTAATTACTGCAGAGGAATTTCTTGTAAGAATCGAGATAATGTAACTAAAACCAACCAACTGATTTAACTCTCCCCTTCTAATTTTTTTTAAATTTTTCAAAAATAATGTCTTTATACAACTAAGATTGATACTAAATTTTGACTAATAAATTCCTTTGAATCACAAAACAGACATCTTAAAAACTTAAAAAATCGTTTAAAAAAAAATTACTGAAATGACTTTACAAAATGCAGCATATAATGAAAAGTGTTCATGATACGTGAATTACATAGGTGATAATACGTGAATTACTGAGGTCATGCTTAATTTGTCAAAAGTAGAAATGTGAATTTCTTGTTCGTTGGAGAATATTAACAAATAGTAATTTTAAAAATTTAAATGATGAAGTATCTTCAATACTGTCCGTAAGTATATATATATATATATATATATATATATATAGTATATATAATGGTGGGGAACTTATTTGTCCGAAGTTGAAGGGGTGAGGTCAAAAATTCAATATTTTCAGGTGGTTGTAAATGAAACAATCCGATAGTGAAATTTGGAAAACTGATAGCATATACTTGACACTTAGCCCATTAAAAGATTCGTAATAGTTTCGCTTACTTCAAGGCAAACTTTTTTAACACTCTTCAATTAAAAAAAAAACCCCTCTAAAGGCAGTTTTTCACTGATTTTCATACCATGTGTTCGTCTCGTAAAATTAAGAATAAGTTCTCCTACAAACGTTTTTAACGTTGCCTTCATTAGGTGCTATGAGTAGAAATAGATTAGTTTGGAGTGGCAGCAGGTGCCGCGAGCACCATCACACTTAGACTCTGCGGTCCGTTGTAATGCTACGAGACACGTTGCGTCAGCATCCGCGTGCCTACCAATGCGACAGTGACCCGTAATCACCACAACCATGTTCGAGATCTCCCACTGGAAAGCGATAGGAGCGCCCTTGCTTACCCCGGATCCAGAGCCGGACAGATGTGCCTTGTTACCACACAAGTCACACCATTAGCCCACCTAAGATTAGTCGCCCTCTCGGAGTAGAGCCGATTGTACAGCTTACAAGTCACTAGGGGAACAACGACCCTTCAAAATCCGCAGGAACTGGAACTTTACAGTTAAGGATAGTTATCGTAGACAAAGACGTTGATCTTAATGACCTAATCGCGGCTTGACTATCAGAAAGGTTGTTAACGCTTGTCGTGGATACGACGTTCAGGTGCTCCACCCGCCCAGGAATCACTGGTCGGTATTTGGACCGCAAAGGGATGCTCGTCCGCAGTTACCGGAGTCAAATGGTCCACATACAGTGGAAAATTCCTAGCTGAAATCGCACTGTGGCCACACCCATTGCGATGTCGATCGGAGCCTTATGGCCGCGTTAGCCGCTAGCTGTTTCCCCAGTATATCTAAGGGGATAAAATGCAATATAATGTCGAACGCAGACGATATCATAGTGATGCTTACAGAAGTTTTCTCTAAACCCTATGCAAATACCCTTCGCAAATACCCGAGCTATGTCGCTTTATCCAATGCTCGCCCCCAAACAACGACCCCGTAGAAAAGAATAGGGCGAACCACAGCCGTGTTCAACCAACGAATGATTCTCGGGCTCGATCCCCAGCAATTCCTCCTACAGGCGTACAGACCAATCGACGCTCTTTGTGCTCTATCCGGGGCGTTGTGCTTGAAAAGAAACTTCCTATCCAGAATTACGCTAATATACTTGGCTCTGTCAGAAAGTTGAATTTCCATACCGTTCAGAGTCACAGGTTCAAAAATGGGATCGTTGTGGCCCTTGTGAAAATCAACTTATAGGCTTTAAATATCTTGATCGCCCGGATGAGCCTAGGTACACTGACTATTCCGGGAGCCGCTCACAACGACCGAGCCCCAGCGCACTAACACTTAGAAAACTTTCTTTACCATTACAATATAGTAATTTCTTATCATTAAACATTCATTAAAATCATAAACCATAAAACATAATTCAAAATTATATAATAACCCAGGTAGAAATTTGGGATGGTACAAAAAACGAAGAGTTTTCAAAACGTTTGTTTTGATGGTACTAAAATAAAAGCGTTTCCAAAGCGATAATTGCAAATAATACGAAAAAAATGCATTTAAAAAACATTATTTTGGATTGTTATTCGAACGTTCGGACAAAGTATTTTAGGAATACTTTTTATACAAAACTTACAAATATTTGTGAAATAAAAACACTGTAAAAACATTGGTTCAAAGCGTTTTTCCAACGTTTGTAAAAAGTACTTAAGAAGTTCTTATCGTACAAAATTTACAACGGTTTATAAAATAAAACCAATGTAAAACCATTGCGTTAAAGCGTTTTTCTAACATTTGCCAATAGTACTTTAGAAATACTTTTTTTTTTTTTGCGATTGCAGCTGTTCTCTCTGTTATAATGTCAAACGAGTTGCAACAACAGTTTAGTGGATGCGGAAAGCCAAATAAGGGTGTAGGCAAAGAAAATTTCAGTTCAACCCAAGTATATGAAGAATTAAAGGGTAATAAGTACATAACTTGTGAAAAAAGTATTTTTTTACAACATTTATTTTCTACAGATTTTTTATTACATCAGTTTGAAACTGAAACACCATCCAAAATTTTGACACAGACAAGCCGCTGGTTGGCGACTGCTAAGTACAGAAACTGCTCAAAACAATCTATTTTCAATCAAATTTGTCTTTCGAGCGTTTTGACAATGTTTAAAATTACAACCCTCAAAGCGGTTATCATTTGGGTCGTTTTCATAACGCTTAATAACTGTAAGCCAAAATGCTCTGCAAATACTTATTTAACGATTGAAAAAGCATTTCAAAAATTTTGTTTTGCAATGTTTTGAGAACGTTATAAAATACCATCCTCAGACCGTAAATTTGGGTTATCATTTTGCACATTCTCAAAACGCTTTAAATTTGTAATTTGGTATGTTCTGAAAACGCTTGTACCATCATGAAAAATGCTTTTAAAACGTTTTAAAGATTGTATTTTTCTACCTGGGAATATTCATATGAGTATATATTTGTTTTTTTTTTTTTTTTATTTTCAAAAAGTTAATACATTTTTAATTTGATTGTTGATTCTACATTTAAATTCTGCTTTCTGTATTTGAAACATCTTTAAATTAGAATTAACATTTTCAGAATTCAATAAATTAATATGGGGAAATATTCCTTGAAAATGTAATTTTATTTTACTTTATGCCCCAAATAGTTGCCATTGGTCACATTTATTATTATAAACAAAACATATTGCAAGGGAATGTTCCCTACACCTGGTATTTGGGATATATGGAAAAAGAGTGGAATATTCTAAATCCAAATACATCAGATTACACAGTGCGAAAAAAAATATTTATATAAATCATTGGAAAGGTCCCACTTTCTTCTTTCTAAATCCGCTAAGAAATCAGATGATATTCAACTTAGTTACAGGCTTATAAGTGCACAAAGGTACGAAACCCCGATTTGTTACCCGTGACTAAAGATTTTGGAGGTGTTTGGCAAATTTTAAAAGCCGAATCTTGTTGTACTCGCCAACATTTGCCACAAAAATAGTATCACTTCCCAGGTATTTTAACTTCATTCTTTTTTATCTCTGTGTCATAAGCTTATTTCTTCGACATTTTTCGGCTAAAGTTAATTTGCATTTAGCAATTAATTTAAAAAAGTTATATAACAGTTTTCAAAATAACTCCATGCACCCTTAAGTGGACCTAAATTAAAAAAACCTCTCTGAAGACATATAAAATGTTACAAAATTAAGTAAGATCGACAACACTTTTGTTTGAAATTAATTTTGTTCATTAAAACGTTTAATGTATCGTTTCTATCTGCTGGGGTTAGTACCATATGTAATGCAAAATCTTTTATTTGCGGTACACAAACGAAATTTTTGTAAAAAATTGTCCAAAATAGACAAGCACAATTAAATTAATGCATAAAGTATTTAAAAACCACCAAAACTTGGAGAAAAAAATAAGCAAATATTAAGGACCCAAAATAACTATTATCATATCTGATAAATATTTATTTCTCCGGTTTACCAAATAAGCCAGTTTATACACGAAGGCTGACAAGTTCTCAATGAGTTGATTTTGTCGGTGTTTTGTAATGTATCGGTTTGAGTTAAACCAACTATTGCTTTCTATTGCGGACAATTGAAGATTTGGGTTTATATTGTCTATCATGAAAAGTATCAAAATTTTTAAAAAGCAAAAAATTATATTTAATATGACAATATCATATTAGATTTTGGACTTGAGGTAGAACAATATTCTAACTAAATATATGAATTGATTTATAATTAGTTTCAGTTCACAGTTTTAACATATTCATGCAATAACACGAAAAAACGAAAGGTTAAATTTAGGGAACAGGCCGCAGCAGGGAACATTCCTTTATATAATTATTACTTTTTCTTTCATACACAGACACTTGCTACTTATTTTCGCTCAGTTTTATTTTGTCTCATTTCATTTATTCTACTATAGCCCCCTACTAAATCTAATTATTTGTGTCTATGATAAAATGAATGCAAGACTAAAAAAAAATTTCTTAAATTTTAATATAAAATTCTAGTCTTTAAGATATTTTATTAAAACATATTTTACTTATGTAGTTTATAAAAAATATAAAATATCATTAATAGAACTTTAAATAGTCCTATTTATGAAAATCGTTTCAAAATAACAAAAATATTTATTTGTTTTTTCACTCATGTTTTCTTTTATTTTTTGCTAACAAATAGTTACACTTTTAAATATTATTAAAATTTGTTTTCATTTTGAATTGTCAGGTTTGGGATCATAATTAAAATGTTACTATTACAAATAAAAAACACTAATTGTTAATAAATTTCAGATAAGATTAAAAAAATCTTGTGGGGATCAGCGCGAGAGGGAGTGCCGCATTTTCGACCTCATTCTATTATTATTATTTTTAACAAACTACCAAAAATAAATATGTTTAAAGAAAAAATATGTATTTTCTCTATAAAGTACATTAATACCCCGGTTTGCGTCGCCTCGATTTGGGATGTTTCGAAGTTGCGTCGTTTGTTTGAAAATGTTCGTTTAAAAATGTTTTAAGTTTGCATATTTTTTAATAATGTGACTTATTGTAGTTTTTATGTGGCTGTTATTTTACCGTTTATACTTCCTGTGTTTAGATTTACCACTTTTTATGTACTTTGTTTACATTACTATGCTAACCTTCGCACTACCAAAGGTTTTATATACGTAGTGTACCGAACCCCACCCGGGTGGCTTCTTTATGTTTTACACGTCTTTTAAATAAAAAAATGCATTTACTCCAATATTTCACAATGGGTAAATAAAGAAGAGATGAAGAAATGAATAATAACAATGAATAATAAAGGATGCACCAATATCAAATATATTTGTAATGATTAACTCAAATTTGAAATCTTATTACCAAATACATGAGTCCATTACAGTGGATGAGCAGTTGCTGGCAATTAGAGGTCGAACAAAATTTACGCAGTACATACCATCGAAACCAGCAAAATATGGTATAAAAATTTGGTGGGCCTGTGACTCTTCGAAATTTTATCCGTTAAATGGTCAAATATATACAGGTAAGGTTGGCACTACAAGAGATGTAAATCAAAGCGAACGTGTTGTCAAAGATTTAGTTGCTCCATACAAAGGAACTGGTAGAAATGTGACTACGGACAATTTCTTTACATTTTTCCCACTGGCCAACGAATTGATTTCTTGGAAATTGACGTTAGTTAGTACTTTGAAGAAAAATAAAAGATATTTGCCAGAACAATTTAAGCCGTCAAAATCCAGAAATGTAAACTCAAGTCTTTTTGGGTTTTCAGAAAATGTGAACTTAGTGTCTTACGTTACCGCAAAAAACAAAGCTGTAGTTCTAATGTCTACAATGCACCACAATAAAAATATTACTGGACCAAAAGAAAAACCAGAAATAATTACGCATTATAACGAAACAAAAGGCGGCGTAGACACTAAGGACAAAATGTTGTCTCAGTACACACGCAAGAGAGGAACACGACGTTGGCCTCTGGCTTTAGTCTATAACCTTATTGATACAGCAGCTCTTGCAGATTATGTAATATTTATGGAAAACAATTCAGAAGGAGCAGTCAAAAGTTCTCGTCGTCGACTATTTCTGGAGCAGTTGGGAGAAAAACTTTGTATTCCACACATAAAATCTCGGTCCAAAAATAAGGCTGTTGTTGGCAGATCTGGAATCAAGACAGCCATTGAATACGTCTTAGGTATGTTTTTAGTAACTATTAGTTTAAAATTATGTAGCTAAATTTAAAACTTATTTCAGGAGAGCCAATCTTGGGTATAAGTGTCGATGACGAATTTGATGAAGACGAACCACTAGAATGTGATGCTACTGGTCGAATTAAACATAAGGGCAAGTGTTACATATGTCGGGAGAGCACAAAATTAAGAAATACTAGACAGTCCTGCGTCACGTGTAAGAAACCAGTATGTGCTAAACACGCCTGTACCCAAACAAAATGCGAACATTGTTATATGGGCCAATCTACTTCACGCTACAATTTAAGATAAATTTGTCTAAATTATTTTGCATTTTGAATAGTATATGAGTAAAGCAATGTTTTTATATAATAATTATGCTTTCTATACTATTTAAAGACAATTTTTATAAATAAAATACCAAAATTCTGAACCAAATCACCTGGGTGGGTTTCGGGTAACGACGTAGAAAAATTGAAAAACTAAAAAAAAAATATGAAGAAATAATCGAATATTAAATAGTTTCTGGTAAAAATAAAAAAATTAGTCACTGAGTCCAAAGTATTTATTGTTTCGACCAAAAACCGTAAATTATCAATGATTCAAAATCAAAGAAACCCGCCCGGGTGGGTTTCGGTAGTGCGAAGGTTAAAACTAGTTATATTGCTCTAATGTTTTATATTAATTTTTTTATAGATTTTCCATTCGACGAATGTCGAAATATTGAAAAATAAATTATTTATTAAAAACTAAAAAAGCTAGACCTCGAGCTCGCAGATTTTTATTTATTAAATATTGAACAAATACAATGTTGACGATAACTTAAAATTTGTTGCACAGTGTAATAGTTAACCTTATTCACATTTCATAAACTATGCAATATTTGTTATAATTATTTTATAGTAGTAATTAATATTGTATACCATAACAATTTAGAATATTTAAATTAGTCTTTCTCTAAGCTAATAAATATAAAATTTTATTGAAATATCATTAGGGCAATAAAGTTTTATAAACATACTAATAAAATATGAATTCCAACTAAAAAATATTACTCGTAATAGTGTTGTTTAACAAAAACGATATTCAAATTTACAACTTTTATTTTTACGTTCGGCAAAAACAGATACAATAGCAATGAATTTGAATATTATTTTCCTTTATTTTCAAACAAAACGTATGAAAACCAATTTTAACATATGCCCTCAAAATACTTCATGTGAAAAATATTTGATAGAAAAACGTAAAAAAGCTTTTAATGTATGCAAAACTACAACCGAGTTGTATGTTGATGTATGAAGGAATAGAAACAAAATGAACATAAGAGTTGAATGAATATAAAATGCATTTTTTTTTAAAAGAATATGCTATGTCGAATAATTTGGAAAGGCCATGTAAGTAAGAGGCCTTTAAAAAAAAATTAAAAAAATTTATTTTAAATTTCGGAAATATCAGTTCACTTTTCGCGAGGCTAAAATAATTAAATTTATTATTTTTTACTAAAAAAGATGAAATGCAGAATAATAGTAAGTTTTTATAAATACAAACTGCACCTTCCTCCTTTCCTGTTTAAAGCCAATGCTGTCAATAAGTTTAACAAAAAATCATCAAGTTTAAGTTGCGAGGGCGGATCAATAAGACCGTGACTTTTTAAATGAAGCACAGTCTTTTTGCAAAAAAAACAAAAAAAAATTTTTCAACATAATCTCCTTTTAGCTCAATACTCGTAGTCCAACGTTTCTGTAAGGTCCATAAAATAGGCATTTCTTGGCAATATGGGGTCGTTTTTTTTGTTTAAATCCTCGTTAGCTCGTTAAAATAAGTTGGCATAATATTCGCCGTTTATTGTTTTTCCCTCTTGAAGGTAATCGATGTGGATTATCCCGCGTGCATCCAAAAAAACAGTTGCCATCACCTTATTGGCCGAAAAACTTACCGTGGCCTTCTTCACTCGGATAAACCCATTGTTTAGACCGCTGCTTGGTCTCCGGAGTGTTGTAATGGAACCACGTTTCAAAATGCCGCAAAAACTCATTCGAATTGCGGTTAAACAACTCCAAACAATCCTTTAAAGTTGTCACATGATTACGTTTATGGTCAATTGAGTGCAAACGTGGCACACATCTTGCAGCCAGCTTGCTTAAACTTAACTGATCATTTAAAATCGAAACCACACTGCCATATGAAATGCGTATGGCATCAACAATCCCACGCACTTTTTCTCTTCGATCGGCCAACACCATATCGTGGACTTTTTCGACATTTTCGGGTCTATTAACCTCAATTGGCCGTCCAGAACGTTCAGCGTCATTTGTACTTGTGCGACCACAATGAAAGTCAGTAAACCACTTTTTTACCATTGAAATCGATGATGATGAGAGTCCCCATAGTATTTATCAAGCTTTTCTTTGGTTGGATTGA
Source organism: Delia radicum (assembly GCA_021234595.1). Lineage (NCBI taxonomy): Eukaryota > Metazoa > Arthropoda > Insecta > Diptera > Anthomyiidae > Delia > Delia radicum. The sequence continues at coordinate 15,903,013 of CM037854.1, read as the reverse complement.
CGGTTTTTTTTCGCAAAAAATTATGTTTAATGAGCACTCGAAACTCACTTTTTTCTATTTTTAAAAAAATCGACGAAGTTGTATGTTTTGAACAGCTGTTAAACGCAAAGTAATTGACGGAACTTGCTCAAAATTTGACAGTAGTCTATTAACAGCTGGTACTTGATGAGAGCAGTGTTGCATTTCATATAACTACAAGGGAAGTTCGAAAAGACACGGAATTATTGATTCGCACTCGTAACTAAAAAATTGTCAAAGAGAAACGATTAAAAAGTAATAGAAGGATTTAAAACATATTCAAGGTTTTAAAAACGTTTACAGAAAACTATTTTACTATTGAATTAGAGAGCATAAAATAAAAATGTATAAGTTAAATTTAAAATATAATATTAAGATCCAGAAACTTATCTCTAAAGTGAGATTAAAACTAAAGTCAGATTAAAACTAACTCTAAATACAGCCATACATTCACCTTTTACCGAACCTAGGATTTTATTTTCTGTATTCATAACCATCTGGCAGCATTTTACCGAATTTAGAAACATCTGGTTCAATCACCAGAAGCTATTGATTGCATTAATGTATTTTGTAACTGTAGGAATTGTAGAAATAAAAATATTAAATACAAAAAAACACAATATCACTCCTTAAGGGTATATCAAATAACTCAATTATGTGTAACATCATATTTGAATAAGGTATTTCCATAAAATAAAACACTGAAATTGAATTAATATTTTTTTTTTAACAAAAAAATTATTGCAACGCCATGTTGGCATCTAATATAAAACATAAGGTGTGTTTTTATGTTTTTAAGATTTTATAAAGAACTAGCTTAAAACACGGTACTTTGTTACCGGTAGATATTAATATCTGAAAATATTTGGAAAAAAAATACTTAATACTTTTTTATATTCTCTTGTATTTATATATCTTGATAACATTTATTTATTTGTTTTACACTCACAACATTTTCTCCGTAATGCGTTATGCGATTTGCCGGGCTATAGGCAACCTACGGATGAGATCTACTTGACAAGCGGGTAGTACGAACAGAGACCCGGTCCCTCGGGATGAGTCGGCTTATCTTAGCAGAACACTTCCCATGGTAATATCTATAGAACAAAGTCACACAATCCACATTCCGACGATGCTCCAACGAGTCAATAGAGTTCGAAACCCTACTGCCGTTGATAAGCATCAACGCTCTCCGTTGCACACGATCCAGAAGCCCCAAAATAGACTTTGAAGCACCTGTCCATATATGTTTTCGTTAAAAACAATGGTTTTTCTTAGTTTATTTTCAACTGTTAAAAAATTAATTTACAAAATTGGTAAAAACAATAGATTATTTTTGTTTATTTTAATACTCAATGTAATATAACAACTTTTTTTTTAAATAGAAATTTTTAACTGAATATTTTAACTAATAACTAAATACCAGTGATAGGACCGGATTTTTTAAATGAAAGGGACCGGTTACTTTAACATGGGCTTGTTGCCATCTATGAGGGGGTCAATTACCATACATAAACAAAAAGGTGTTTATTGTACCTGTTGTTATGTAAAACGTACTTCGTTTGCCAAAATAAAAATTTTAATTGTAAACTAATAGCTTAGAGAAAAATGTAGATATTTGCCAACTGAAATTCCGTTACTACGACTCAAATTCTGTTATTACGAGTTTCAGACTGTTGGCACAACTTAACATTAGTTTTTGCAACAAAGTTCGGTTAGTTCAACTGAATTTTAGTTGCAACACCCAAAATATTCAGAAATCTAATGAAAATATCGTTGTACTAACTGAATTTATAAGTTGTTACCATTACTGTACACTTTTCAATTCGGTTGGCACTTTATTTCTTTGTGTGTAAGCTAAACGCTTCCTTAGAAAATTTCTAAAATTGTTAATACCAATCATGGGGATTAGAAACAATATCTGGTTATTTAATTACAGGGCAATTACTCAATTACACACAATTTCGCGTAATTATACGTACAAGTGTAATTGGCCTGTAATTAAATACACAAATATTGGTATTAAGTCCCTTGTCTGGTATTGACAAAGTTGAAAATTTTATAAGCAAGCATTTAAGCTAACAAGTGCGAGTTCAGGTCTGAAATTATTAATTATATGACAAATTTAACACGTGAATGATTATGAAATGTAATTGACGCCGCCCATGTCTGTCCATAATACAACAATCACATTTTGTTACAAAACTACGACAAAGTTTTGGGCTCGTTCTTTAGCATTCTTATTCTTCCTGTAATTTCGGTTCGGCACTTTTTGCACTTAATATGCTTCTAATTATGCACTTTTTTACCTTTTCCGACCAAAAACTATTAACAGTTGGCTTTACAACTGATTTTCTGTTTGACAGGCTATGATTTTCCTGCAACAGGCTCACAATTTCCTTAGCATTAGTTGGATAAGAAATAAGATTTTTTAATATCGGTTCACGGACTTCTATTAACAATACGATTCTCATTATATTTTTTAACAACGCTAGAACCTGTATTTCGTAAAACATTTAATTTTTTAGCAATTGATGTAAGAGTACGATTTGATTATTCTTTGTCAATTTCAATTATTTTTTTTTAATTTTTGTTGATCATTGATTGATACTTTTACACACAAAGCTCTCCTAAAATAAAAAAATATTTCATTGGACGTATGTAAAAGAACTTACAAGGTAAAATATGTGCACTAGTTTGACTGATCTCACTCCTTACCAGATATGGGGCTATATAATCAATTATTTGGTAAAGTTTTTTCTTTTGTATACGATTTGTTTTAGAATTATGTCAACTCTTTAAAAACTCTTTTGTGTTTCTTAAATCCAAATCCAATTCAATGTTTTCTATAAACACATTGTAATGTAATCAGATTTATAAAATCTGTTAATGATACTTTTCGTTGCATATCATTAGGGTTTAATGTCTTAAGCTGGCAGGAATAGAAAAAAATTAAAACCCCAACATTTTTTTTGCACTACCAAGGATATTTTGTGGTCGCAACAAACAGACATGACAAAAAGACAAAATATGTAAATTGTTTTTTTCTGTCGTTTCTATTACGAAACGTAGATTGAATGGAAAAATTGTATGTAGTAGATTTCGCTCACGAAAAATAATACATTTAATATACAAGTGTTGTTTTTTGGGCTTTGAGTTTTGGATTGTTGTCAAAGATTTTGGAAGTGTGATAACAAAAAAAAAAAATACAAATTTAAATGTCTATGTATGAGTTCTGCTATTTTGCTACAAACTAGACATCTGATTACAAATGCAAATCAATGTATAAAGTAGAATTTCTTTTAAAAGCACTTCAACATAACTACAATCCATTTTTAAAACTATTTGTTTAAACTCTGCTGTCTTAAATGTTTTGTAGCTACGCGATTAAAAAAATTACATGAGACTTTATTTAATTTAAATTTATATAATTTAATAAGACACCATAATTAAGTATATAATATTTCAACTGAAAAATGGCCAGATTAAATTCAGATCAAATCACGTCTAATTGTATCATATTAGACTAATTTATATATAAATTTAAGGGATTTGATACAGTTTTGTTTGAATTTTGTCCCCATCCAATTTTATTAAATTTTACGTTCTACACTTAGAATACTATGTAGGTAAAGACCACTGCAAATGTAGTTAAAAACTAATGAAATTTCACTTAAAGAAAGGATGACTTACATTTCAGTAAATTCAACTAACATTGTCATTTGTTTTTTAATGTTCAAAAAAATGACTAACAATTGTAGTAAAAATGAACCACATGTTAGTAAAAAATAAACAATTTTTTTTTTTAATAAAACAGTCATTTTATGTGGTTTGTTTTTTTTACTGAACTATAAGGTTAGGAAAAAATTGTATTTCTTCTACAAATAACTGACATTAAAAATAAAGAAACTGTATTGCAACTCAAACAACTACATATTTGAAAAGCAGAAGTTCCCTGAGTATACTATAAGATTATATCTAAGTTAATATAATAAGATATAGTTAGTAAGATCAATTTATTATTTTAAATATAAATACCGAATGGTTTCTTTCAATTTAAAAAACATTAGTATTAAGTAGTATTATAAAAACTCGCATACGACTTGTAAATATGCACTCATAGAAATAAACCTGTACAATAGGCCGGGTCGATTTGCATGGATGCAAAAAAATCGCTCAACGTTCAAGGAAAATCGTATTCTAGGGATCAAAATAAGAAACTTTGCCGAAGGAACCATACCTCTAAAACGATTTCTGATGGCCCGACTTTTGACATGTAGGGTCAAATTTTGAAAAATTCCACTTTGACCCATTTAGAGTGCCCCAATCGAATCCAACCCCAATCGAATACATGCATCTGCTAGAGCGTCTTCCGTAGAAAGACTCCTCCTACTTTCTGAAATATCTCTATACCGAGATTTGTACATTAACGGTCACCTAGAATGATGATTTATGCATTAATATGCTAGCGCGTCTCCCGGAGAAGAAGTAGCTCCCATAATCTTGGAGAGATTCCTCCTACTTTCTGAAATATCAAAGTGGGCTTTTTCAAAATTTGACCCTACGGGTCAAAAGTCGAGACAGCAGAATTCGTTTTAGAGGTATGGTTCCTTCGGCAAACTTTCTTATTTTGATCCCTAGAATACGATTTTCCTTGAGCGTTGAGCGATTTTTAAATCGACCCGCCCTACTGTACAAATAGGAGAAAAATATACTAAAAATCAGTTATCAATGACCTTGCACAAAAGATTGCTAAAATTAGCTGATTTATTTCCTCAATATTAAAAAGAATAAAAACAGCAAAAATAAATATGTTAACTTTACAAAATTGTAGTTATATTCGATGTGAATTTTGTAGACTCAAAATAGCAAACAAAAACTGTAATATTAACAAAATGTTTGCTATATTTATGCCACAAATTTAGTGGAATGCAAATAGCAGTTTATCAATAGAATTTTTTGCATTTTTTTTTGTTGAAATTAAATTTTAAGAATTTTCATGAAAAACCAAGCATTTTCTTGTTGGCGAGAAACAAAATAGATGAAAACGAGCGTCGAACGCGTATTATAGAATGTATCATTGATGTTTTCTTCACATCACCTGCGTGTTACATACCAGCTACGGCGCTTCTTTATGGTGAAGGTGTATATACACACAGAGAAAAATTTTGCAATTTGCCAACTGAAATTTGGTTATTATGAACGTAGTCGGTTGGTAGAACTGAGCATCAGTTTTCACAACAAAGTTCGGTTAATTTAACTGAATTTTAGTTGCAACACCCAAAGTATTCAGAAATCTAAAGTAAAGAGCGTTGTTCTAACTGAATTTATTAGTTACGACTATTAAAATACGCTTTCCAATTCGGTTGGCACTTTATTTTGCTGTCGAATATATACCATATGGAGTAGTATATGCAACATTTACGGTAATATCAATCGATATAATGTACAGTTAGATATTAATAATTGTTGGAATATATTAACAATTTTCTAAAGACAAAATCCAAAATAAAATTATATATATATGATCACATATATCCATATTAAGCTATATAAAATTATATGATTATATACAAATTTACATTAAATACGATATAATTGTATACGTAAATTTTTTCTCGGGTACCCAAACATATTAAATAAAAACCTGTGTGAATTTATTTATTTATTTATTTTTTTTGTTGTTTGTTCTTTTATGCTTAACATTTATAATTGTTTAAATGTTTTATTCGTTTTTAAAAAATAAAAATATACCCCCCCACCCCCCCCCCCCCCCCCCAGCCGTTAAAAGCACGAAATAAACTCCTTAATGAAATGTGCCCCCATTATTTACTTTCTCAAAAATTATACTACACGTTCATTCAAATATATGAAAACTTTTAAAAGTTCTAGAAAAGTTTTAATTCAACTTGAGCCATTCAAAGTTATTTTAACCAATTCTACTTGAAACAATCACAACAACATTCTCTGGAGGCATCATTGCAAATGTACGAACGTATTCCAGCGACATTAACGGGCGTGATACACAAATATCATTTATTAGTTGGTTTTTTTTTGCAAAAAACAAAATTATGAAAAAGACAATAAAAAATGCTTATAACAATTACAAGTGCGTTTAAGTTTGTTTTCTCGCTAGATGAAGTTTCCACAAAATAAAAAATTTTATTACTTTTAAAATCATTTTAGTCTTTTTCGTTTAGTATTCTAGAAAATTTAAATAATGAAATATAGAAATTTGACTATTATGACTATTATGACAATTTTGTGTCAAAAAAGAAAAAGGTAATGGTCGCATGGTATTATTTAAAGTATTAGTTAAAAGGCGGTGATTCATGAAGTGATCACCTAATTCACTTTGTAAATGATTTCTTTAACAAAAAATTTAAACTTTAATATACATTTTATACCGAAAATAATTAAATTTTGTAAAAATCATAAATGAGTTCAAGAAACAAAATAATTCTCCTAGTCTTGATATTTTTCTTTTTTTTTTTTTTTTTTAAATTTATTTTTTTAATCGGGATAAACATTAATTGCATTTATAGTAATTAAATGTGCTAAAGTCCCAAAACTTATTTAACAAATTGTGAAAAGCAATCTGATGTAGGCGTGTCCCTATCCGGATTTCATTATTGCCCAAGGAAATCTTCAGGGGACTTTGTTATTAGAATTTCTAGAGATATTTGTTATGTTAAATCACAAACTCAATGAGAATTTCTTGTCCTCGTCTAGGAGCGAGATTCAAAATTTAAAATATCAAAGAAAAAACAAAAACAACAACAAAAAATTGTCACAATTGGCTTTGTCATCTTCCAAATACTACTCTGTTTTTTTGACAGACCTAGCAATGTAGTGACGTTTATTCAAGTAAATCAACAATAGAAAATCATATGTTTTCTATTAGTGTCAGTTACATTTAAATTTGCACAAGCACCTGCATATTTGTTATTTAAATTTATTTTTTTAATCGGGATAAACATTAATTGCATTTATAGTAATTAAATGTGCTAAAGTCCCAAAACTTATTTAACAAATTGTGAAAAGCAATCTGATGTAGGCGTGTCCCTATCCGGATTTCATTCTTGCCCAAGGAAATCTTCAGGGGACTTTGTTATTAGAATTTCTAGAGATATTTGTTATGTTAAATCACAAACTCAATGAGAATTTCTTGTCCTCGTCTAGGAGCGAGATTCAAAATTTAAAATATCAAAGAAAAAACAAAAACAACAACAAAAAATTGTCACAATTGGCTTTGTCATCTTCCAAATACTACTCTGTTTTTTTGACAGACCTAGCAATGTAGTGACGTTTATTCAAGTAAATCAACAATAGAAAATCATATGTTTTCTATTAGTGTCAGTTACATTTAAATTTGCACAAGCACCTGCATATTTGTTATTTAAATTTATTTTTTTAATCGGGATAAACATTAATTGCATTTATAGTAATTAAATGTGCTAAAGTCCCAAAACTTATTTAACAAATTGTGAAAAGCAATCTGATGTAGGCGTGTCCCTATCCGGATTTCATTCTTGCCCAAGGAAATCTTCAGGGGACTTTGTTATTAGAATTTCTAGAGATATTTGTTATGTTAAATCACAAACTCAATGAGAATTTCTTGTCCTCGTCTAGGAGCGAGATGCAAAATTTAAAATATCAAAGAAAAAAACAAAAACAACAACAAAAAATTGTCACAATTGGCTTTCAACCTATTAGAAAGCCATTAGAGGAAAGTGAGTTTCCTGAGGAACTAACTAACAAGGGATGTTTGCAATAAAGTCTACACAAAAGTTGAAAAATTACCTTTACGGGAAAAATTTGAAGAGCCTTATGGAAATTACACTCATAATAATCCATGTATGAAAATACGAAAAAAAATGTTAAAATAACAAAAACTTACGTAAAATAAACGAAATTTTGTACATTTTACGAAACTTTTCTTTGTTTTGATATTAATTTCGTATTTTTATACATGGATAATTATGAGTGTAAAAAATATAGCTTTTTTTTAAATCTGTTACGATCATCAACAAAACAACACTAAATCCATTCTATGCAAAAATGAAGGAACATTACGATGATCTTTTCAGACTTGTTAATTCAAATTATTTAACTGCAGACAAATTCGACAAATTTTCTTTTTCCGAAAATATTTGTAGAATGTTATAGATGGCTCCTGCTTGTGCCCAGTGTTCACCGGTAGCGGGATAGGTCGCAGGGTAGATAATTTTATATCATCTCTTAAATTTTAACTTGCCTTTTTCCAATGGGTAACTGCCAATTAACTTTATAGAACAAAACCGTTTTTTTATCCTAATCTTGCGGACTAAGTGACCGGTCCCGAAAGTTTTCAGTGACTGGTTATTTTTGTTTTTTTTTATTATACTTTTTTTTATAATTTGGCGTTGTCCTACCAAGTTATTTTCCACATTTTTGACACCTTGTGATGTATAGGTTAGGTCGAAAAGAGGATTCGGAGAAGGCAAATACTTCCCTAAACCGACTCAAGTCCCTGAGGACTTACACTTAAGCCAGAATGTCGGCTTGCTGTGCGCTCTAAACAATCGGCTCTATGTCCTATGTCACCTTACTATCCCAAGAACTCCGTCGCACTGACGAAATTCCTTAACTTCTTCCATCATATGCCCCTAAGATCCCCCAATGTGGATATTGGGTCACTGGATAGTATTTCGACCCGGATCCCGGCAAATGCCGGGCATTCACAGAGATAGTGTTCCAATGTCTCCTCGTCTTCCCCACAGGCCCTGCACACTTCTGAGTCCGCCCTACCAATACGGTGGAGATGGGCCCTAAGTGTCGAGTGTCCCGAGAGGATTTCCATCAAAAGACTCAGTTCCTTCCTACTGAGATTCAGAATTTCCCTTGTCTTGTCCTTGTCCGGGTTGCCCCAGAGAATATTTGTAGTCCTACCAACACCCGCATTTTCCCAGATGGTCCTAAGCATGGTGTCAGCCCAGTCCACCAGCTCCGCCTTGAGAGCTCGAAAAGGTTTAGCGTTCTCCAAAGTGACTAATTCCAGGGAAGATGCTCGCCTAGCCAAATCATTAGCCACTTCGTTCCCCGTTATACCACAGTGTCCCGGCACACATATAATCTCAATGCGTCCCCGTGAAGAGAAATCGTTAATTTCCCCTTTACACCTGAGTATCGTCATTGATCCCACAGAGTCCATAGATAAAGCCCGGATAGCCGCTTGGCTATCCGTGAAAATCACAATATCACCGTTCAAGCCCATGATATTCACCTGCTTAATGCACTCCGTAATCTCGGTGACTTCCGCCTGTAGTACGGTGTTATGGTCAGGAAGACAGAAGCATTTGCGTACATTGAAGTCAGCGTTACAGAAGCCCAGACCCGTTTTCCCATCCAGTTTTGATCCATCCGTGTAAAAGTGGATCCCCGGTTGGTTCCTCAAGAAGGTCCCATTTAACCATGTTTGCCTGTCCGGGATTAACGTGTCACAGAGCGTCGTGACAGACCTCTCTGAAATCCTGTCGCAGTCCCATTCTGGGACGCAATACCCTGGCAATTGGTCCAAAATAGTACGGTGCCCGGTAATATGGCCATTATTGTCCCATTCCCCGGTAGCCCTTAGCCGCATCATAGTAATTGGCAATATATCTTGTAAAAATTTAAATTTTGCAAAACTCTTAAAATTGATTTATTTTTGATTTATTTTTCTCTACTGAAAAATACATTCTTTCCAAAAAATATCTTGTCACTAATGCTATAAACACATAGACCACAGCAGACTGCAGAGCTACACGACTGCAAATGCCGTTGACTGCAATCGTCGCCGTGTGGTCAGCTACTTATTATTTTGGAAACGACAGCAGCATAGTAAACAGCTGATCACGATTCAATTTAAAAATATCAACAGCTGTTTTTTATACAAATCAGGGATGTTAGAGTTGGTACAATTGTACTTTTTTTGGTACATTTTGACCTTCTAAAGTACCGTGGTACTACCGCGACTCATTTGGTACAATTTAAAAATTTTTAATTTTTCCCCTTTTTGAATTTTTAGTATAGCAAACAAATTGTTATTGTGTCCTTTTTCATTGCATTTATTCGTTTTATGTAATGAGCTCTTAAAATATATGCGACTATATCCGCCAGATTTTACGATTTATCATCATTTTAAGGATTTTGAAGAATAAAGTTGGCAATTTTTTTTTTTTTAATATCGATTAAAAATTTACGATTTTTTACAAAATTTATCTGGCAGCTCTTACATATATTGACACTTGTTGCAGCCAACTTCACTTTTATTTTGAATTTATTAAAATTCTGAAGAAGTGAAAATTGATATAAAGATATGGCATCACTTATAACATATGGGAAAACAGTGGACATTAGAGTGAGGTGAGTTTCTAAAAATAGAACTGTTGTGTTGTTGGAGTTGTACTTCTGAGATTATGTATGCAAGAACAAAAACACCGTGTATTGAATAAAACTAGTTTTAATCACAACAAAACTCGACCTAACTATAGCTCAGAGGGCTAAAGCGCTCTGTCTAACGTGTAGTGCGAGTGCATGTGGCATTAGAAATCAGTTTATCTATACCACGGTCAGTGATTGCACAGAAAAATTTCATATAGACGCAATCGAACAAATAAAAACATAACAAATATTACAGTATTCAAAAATTCAAAAAAAAAACAGGGTCACTGACGAACGTTCAATACCAGAAACTGCGCAGTCTGATTCAGAAAAAATTGAATATTTGCAATGTAGTTATGATTTTTAGAAAATACACTCATTCTTCTCTACCACGCCTTTCACAATTAAATTAAATAAAATTGCATATTAATTATAGTATTAACTGCAATTGTCTGAAAAAGACGTTAAAATTCAAACTCAAACGAAAATTAAATTATTGTTAAAGAAATGAAAGAAAATTCCAAACAATCTTATATATGTTTAATTTAGAACGAGCTCTCAACCTCCGTATATTTACAAAAATAAAGCAAATCAAACATATTAGCTAGGTTAATACTAGTATTTCGATCTGGTTAAAGATCTCATCAGAACCCAATGTTTTAGAAAAGTTATAGCCTCCATAATAGGCAGAACTTTAACAAAAAACCGATTAATCATTAATTTTGCTCCATTCTTGTCTTCTTAGTAAAAATATTACTTGAGCCAGAGTAAAAACTAAAATTTTTTTAACTGAAGTCGTTAAAAAATTAAAACGTTTGTAGTTTTTGGTCGGTAGTAGCTAATTTTTAAAATGAACTGAATGTCAATATGTTTCCAGACATTTCTAGTCGTTGCTGGAATTTTATCCATTCCACACTGGTCTGCAAATGTGGAAAGAGTTTTTTTCTTTTCAAAATATAATAAAAACTAAGGAAAGAAACAGACTACATTAGCCAACATTATCAAGTCTCATACAGACTAAGGATTGGTTAAGAGCGACAAATTTATGCTGCTATGATGTAGAAATTCCAAATAGTTTATTAACTAAACAAATAATTCCATGATTTGGTCTCATATATTCATAAGACTTTTTTATGCCTTATTTTATTCATACATATAATGTATGTTATTGGAAGGTTTTGTTTTTTTTTTTCTGTACAAGAGAATTTTTATGTATTTTTTTTTGTTGTTTTAATAAATTTAAAAAAAATGGTACCGTCAACGTCCAAAAAGTACAATTTTTTTTGGATGTTGGTACAAAATTGAAAACTCCATTTAACATCCCTGATACAAATGCATTTTTGTTTCAGTAGTGCCAATTACATCTTTTTTTTCTTTATTAAAATAGAACAACATGCTTGGCTGTAGACACGTATATAAAGTTCACTTAAAAATACAATTACTTATTTATAATACATTATTATAACGTGAAAATAAATTTATATAAACCCTCTTGAATATTAATGCAATTATACCATTTGATGTTGCGACGTTTTTTGTGTTTAACAAAATAAAATATTTTATAAGCACTAATTTGTTACATATTTTGTTTTATTGTCAACACTATTTTTGTTTTGCAGCCAACAAAAATAGAAATTAACCTAAGTTGACTACAGCGGCAAAAGTAGTCGGGTAGCCGTGTAGTTGTGTTGGTGCCAAAAATAATCGTTTTCATATAAACGTGTGTATTTTATTTTTGACAGGCTGTAGTCGTGTAGCTGCAGTCGTCTATGTGTTTATAGCATAATAGTAAAAATTTTTGCTAAAACTACTTAAAATTTGTTCAAAGTGACGTTGTTGGAAATAAAATAATTTATCTCAAAGTTTCGAAAATTTTTGAAGTTTCTTATACGTACAAAAAAATATTTATCATAGTGTAAATGAATATAAAATTAATTTCTTGAATTAATTTTATTTATCGATCAAAAAAAAAAAAGTCTTATAAAATTTTTACTATATCAAATTCTTAAAATTTTGTAATACAACGTTAATCGTAATTAATAGATATTTATTTTTCGGTTATTTTTAATTCTATTAACATTTTGTGTCCACAATACCCAGAAAATAATTATGCAATTGAAACAAAAACCAACAATTGTTTACATACAAAATACCACAAAATGTCTGTATAAAATGCCACACATTGGACAAAGTATTATAGTGTACCTAATAAGCACAACAACAACAACAATGTTGACATTTTTGATGCAATTGTTGTTACTTTTGTTAACATCACAATGGCAAATGTAATTTTATATACCATACATACAGACATACTTGCAATAAAGTGACCAGCAGAGGAAATATATTGTATCAAGCAACCAACACATTCAACAATGTTTTATTTGTATAGACAAATCAACTGTGGCAGTAGAACATACCCATACACACATCCAAGCAACAAAAACAAATGGCTACTAAATACATAAGTACACTCAAAGAAGTTTGACAGTAGGATCTACTTAAAATGACAATTAAAACAACTGTAAAAAATGCGCAAACGTTGATTACAGTTTAAATAACTTAAAATTTAGTTGTTTTTAACTGTTGCAAAACAACAACAGTAAAAATAACTTACAATGTCGTAAAAATAACTGACAATTTTTTACTACAAAAATTTTGAAACAACTATAAAAGTTGGCAAAAACTACTGTTTTTTAGCTATAATTTCTGCGGTATTTCAAAAATTACAATACAATTTGTATTTCCTACATACTACTTTAAATGCAAATCCAAAACTTTAAACGGTACCTAATTATGGCATTTTTGTTGCAGATATAACGAAATATTCTTATTATTCTAATATAAACTAAATGAGAATTTTTAAAAACTCGAAAATTTTCTTATAAAAATTAACTGTTAACTGCAAAATTACTGAAGAAACGGGGTAGAGTGGTTAGGTTTTACTATATACTTTACCGTGTAACGCATAATCTTTTTAAAAATAACTCTTTATGTGACTTTAATTAAACGTTATTAAACATTTTAAATACGAGTATATAATAATTATTTTAGGTTATGATTTCCATTACACAATTTTAATTAGATTTAAGGGTAGGTTAAATTTCATTAACTTCAAGTCTTGAGAACAAATATAATTTAATTAAAGTTTTAATTCCTTTACCTGAAAATGTATGTACACTCACAATATTGATTGTAATTTATTTAAAAAGTAATCAGTAAACTTTTGTTTTTTAAGGAATATACATTGAAAACAAACTACACATAAATATTAAAAAGCAAACTACACATAAATACAGTTTTTCTGTACCAGTTATTATTTTCATTAAAAATTTTCTTTTACAAAAAATTCTTTATTTCAACCAAAAAGTTAATGATTGTAAAAATTTAAGGAAAACTGTTGTTATAAATTATGAAATGTTTTCGACCTTTGAAATGAATGACTTTATTAAATAATTGAGCTCTAGGTCACGTTTGTAGTTATAAAATGTCTGTTATTATTTTATATATCTCCAATATTTCGTCATTCTTTGAATGACATCTTCAGGGAGTCTAAAATAATATTAATTGAGTATATATATATAAAGAAACATATTCTAACTTGTAATTGGTAGCGTTCTGGCTTATCAGTGCGGGGGTCGTGGGTTCGATTCCCACCGGAGGCACTGGTCTGCTTTCTGTGCTCGGTTAGGGTAATTTTATATAATATATAACTTGTAATTATATGATTATTAATAAATAAAATAAAAAAAAAATAAAAATATTCTAACATACACAGAAAAATAAAATGCCAACCGAATTCAAAAATGTATTTCAGTGGTAACAACTTATAAATTCAGTTAGTACAAACGATATTTACATTAGATTTCTGAATATATTTGGTGTTGCAACTAAAATTTAGTGGAATTAACCGAACTTTGTTGTGAAAACTAATCATAAGTTGTGCCTACCGACTGAAATTCGTCATAACCGAATGTGTGTCGTAGTAACAGAAGTTTTTCTCTGTGTGTAATAACAATTTTTTTTATATAATACTTCAAACATATAACGCAAACATAACATCAAACTAATATTACCAACTTAAGATTTGTAGGGTACAAAATAAAGGGTCCGCCAAATAACTTTTTTTTTTTGAAAATGCTATAAAAAAAACTACTGAATATTTTCTCAAATTTCTTTTTTTATTTGAAAGTACAATCCTTCCGGTTAGTAATGGAAAATAATTTCATTCAAATGGCTGCCTCGGCTGGCCATGCAGTAGCCTGCACGATCGGTCCAATTATGGCCCAATTATGCCTCTGGACCAAAATCCGCACCAAACAGTGACTCGTTTTGGGTGTATCGGTTTTTGAATGTATGCGTGCGGGTTTTCTGTGCCCCAAATGCGACAATTTTGCTTGTTTACATACCCGCCAAGATCAAAATGAGCTTCATCTGAAAAGATGATTTTTTTTGGCAAAATCGGCAGCATTCATTTTCGCACACATTCTGCAACATTACCATGATTTACAAAGTAATGTCGCAATATTTCCCAGCGTTGTTCAAGCGTATACACAACCATATTCGTTCAGCGGAAGGATAAAACTAATTATCTGTCAAATCAGACATGAGCTAAGTGTTACCATTCACGAAATAAGCACTAGTTGAAAAAAAAAAATGTTAGATAGACAAGAACAAATAATATTAAAAACAAAACCTCCTGCTGCTGCCCTCCACTCTGGTCAACAAAACATTTAAAACTGTTTTTTTGTTCATTTATTTTCATATTCGTTTGTTTACTAAAAATCTAAAGCTCTTTCCAATGTTCTCAGTGTCTGATTTGAAATTCATACGTTGTGTATTTGGTACTTTTATGATGTTCCGAGTTTTTAATAACTTGGGAGTTAATGTTTGATGGTTAAAATAAAATAAAACCGTAAATTTCCACGTATTTGGGAATTTTTTTAAATTTTTTATTTTGATAGTAAAAATGAAAAAAAAAATCTTTTATTTTTATAGAAAACGTTTAATTTAAAAGAAAAGTTAGTAGACCGGGTTTCAACGATATGTTTAGTAGTTTTAAAGTACATATTCCATTGATTTTATCGACAAAATTTGTGAGTGTATTTTTAATGCCAGTGTTTATTAAGTAGAAAGTTTGTTGTAATGTTGATTTGTTGTAATTATGTTTTAACACACTCACAAGCTATTGTTACTTCGGGTGTTAGAGAGCAAGTAAGTATTAGAATGCGAAGTAAATTAAGAAGATGTTTCTCTGAATGATAGTGAAGTTGGGTGCAGTTAATTGATTTTAACGATGATTGATTGCAGAGCTGAGACTTCTCTATTGTGCATCAAAGAGAACAGTTGTTATTTCGGTAGTTGTTTATTAAAATAGTAAAATTAATGCTTCAAACAATGGATAAAAAATACACTAATTTTCGTCAGTTGTTTTTTTAGATAACTGTCATAAAAGCTGTTTTATATTATTTCATAGAGAAACAACTGCACTTGCAGATAAAAACAAATACTACTGATTACTACACAAACAACTGTAATGTAGTTACTGTACAAGTTTTTTGAGTGCATATGTTTGTGGAACATATGAATGTAACTATAACAATAGTGCAATTGTAACCAAAATTGAAAACAGAAATTTATGCAAGTAAATCGATTCGGGCAACACTTAATTGCAGGAATATAAATTGGTCGGAATTATTCTATAAATTTTGATTATGATAACTTTAGGTACTTCTTTTAGATAAGTAATGGGGTATTCAATCGGTTAACCGTTATTCGATTAATCGATGAATTTTAATCAAACAATTTTTTCAGTAAATAAAAAAAAAATTAGACCAAAAGGTCCGATTTTTAGTGAAACAAAAAACATTACAAAAACAAAATACAGAAGAACCCTATTAAGATGAACTCCAAGGGACCAAAAAATTACTATTCGATTATGTTAGCATTGGATTGGGAAAAGAGTGAATATTTTCTTTCATGCGGATCTATAATCACCTTAATCATTAAATTAAAAATAACACAAAAATAATATCGATGTATATAAAATCCATAAAAACTACCCAGGAAAAAATTACACATTCCAAAAAGAATGTGATGCCTACACTTGCCTACGTATCTCACTGCCAAAATTAGTATATATTCGTAGTTTTTAGCAGAGTTCGAAAATTTATGTACCACTAACATAACGTTGATATCAAAAAACCCAATACAACGATCTCTATTGTTTCGTTCGTATTTATAAACACAACACAAGTGCTCAAATCGTTGTTTGTAATATAACAAACGGAACAAAACGAAAATGTTTCTTTCGTCAAACATTATTATTTCGTAGTGGTTATTTTTAGTGTTCATTCAACTTAAACATTAAAACGCGTTTTTAACGTTGTGGTTACCAAAAATAAAGAAATGATTTTTCTGCATGTTATCAATGTTTTTTTGCATTAGTTTTATAAAAATTTTACTGGAACTCCTCCGTTGAAACTTTTTATTAAACTCATGCAATTATTCATAAAATTAAAGGACATTTTTTCACTTGTAATATGACATAAACACTAAGCACGGTTTACGAATAGTTTTGTTCCATTCCATAAACACAACAAAATCAAACTGTTTGAAATATTGGCCAAACAGAACAAAATCGTTTAGTTCGGTCTCTCATCGAAAACTGGTTTGTGAAAGTGTTTGTGTTCTGTTTAGAAATCAAAATGAAAATAAAGAAATGTTCTGTTTATGTTTACTGTGCACAACAAAATAATTGTGTTGAATTTCAGCAAAAAGCAAAACAGAACGATAGAAAAACGTTTGATTGTGTTTAAATTCGAACTCTGGTTTTTAGCTCCAATATTATGACAAACTCATGTTATCATCACAATTCGATATTTCACTTTTTAAGATTTTGTTTTTTCCGGATTAGGTTTGATCGTTATATATTTGGGTGTCTCAGGAGAATTACGTGTGAGTAAAAGTTGAATTTACTTAAGTGAGCGTGAGTTAGTGGAAAAATATCCTGAGTGAGTGTGCGTAATAACAACTTTTAAGTACGCGTAATTGTCAGTCACGTGTCGTTCTCTGACGCGGTTAATTAATAGCACTTTTGTAAAATATTTTTTATGTATGAAAATTGAATAAAAAAAATTTCATTTAAAATCATGTTTCATATAAACTTTTATTAATATTAAGAATTTTTTTTTTTAATATTCGGAGGAAAAATTTCATAAGTTTAATAAAAATGTTCCTTGTGTTTTGGCCGATAAAATTATCTGTTTTATTGAATTTTGAATGATGTTTTTGAATTTCAACTCGAATTTTTGAATTCAAATTCTAATTTGTCTATTTCTAATTTCCATATGCAAATTTTCGATTTGAATACGGACGTTTCAGAATTTAAAATTTAGTAGTTTTTTAATGTTTTAGTTGAATCGTTTTTTTTTTCGAATTGTTCTACAAAAGTTATCATGTTGACTTCTAGATATTTGTGGACCTTTAAAGAATAAATTCTTTATGTTCAATTTAGATTTAATATCTTGGAGTGGCTCTACAATATACATTTGATTTATTAGATTAATTTTTGATATCTTTAGAATGGTGTGTTATGCAAAGCACTGCATTAAGTTTAATTAAAATTACATTAATTACACGGTGCTACAATGAAAAAAAACTTGGAAAACGACCTAGCGTGGGTTATAGGTATTGTTGAGTACATTACAAATTGTGTCAAAAAATTTCAGAAACACCCTCAAATTCAGAAGTTATTCTAAAAAACCGTTTCAAGTGATGTTCGTCAACTTATAGACCTGTTACTCAGTCAGTTTTTGTCCGATTTACATTTTTTAACGGGTTTGGAAAGAAAACTGATTAGGCTTTAAAATGACGTGCATTTCTTATACATTTGTAAGTTATAAGTATTGTTTTTGTTAAGAATATCTACAAAAAAAAACGAAAATTATAAACTTTTTTGATTTTAGTAGCTTTTCATTGCTTATTTTAATATGAAAGCTTATAAAAATTTATACCAACGTATAAAGAAAATTTAGTTCTTAACAAAACATGGTTTTAATTTTTCAAATCGGATGAAAATTGTAAAAGTTATTCAACTTTTCATTAACACCTGTTTTTAGCATTTTCTCCCCCAGCGCAAACCATATGAATAAAAAAAAAAAATTAAACAAGCGTTTTTGTAAGTCAAGTGGTTTACCAAAAGAAAAGTCTGCAATCTTAACATTTTACTTTAGAAAAAGTTTAGTAACTTTTGCAAATAGCAACCGCTTTTAACAAATAATATCTCGTTTTTTTCTATATAAAATTGTCTTTAAAATACAGTGCAAAAAAAGATAGGTTTTCATAAAAAAAAATTAAAATAACTCTTGTTGAATTTGAAAAATTTGGAAAAAAAAATAAAAAAAAAAGAGAAACTTTTGCTAAACACTTACCTAATGTCTTGGAATATATATTTAATGAATACATTTCATGAAAGCCTAATTCTTTGTCTTTCCAAAACTGTTTAAAATTTTTAAATCGGTCAAAAAATGTGTGAGTTAGAGGTACTAAAGTGCTACGACCTACCCTAAAACAGTTTTTTGAAAATAACTCAAAATTTTGAGGGTGTTTCAAAATTTTTGAAAACGGTTTTTGTATGTCCTCACCTAGGCCTACAACCCCTACTAGGTCGGTTTTCAAGTTCTGACAAAAAGTTTTTTTTTGTAGCAGTGTGTTATTAATTCAATTAATAACTTGTATAAATTATTCGTATATCAATTTAACGAGAATTCAAAAAAGAATTAAGCGTTTTAAGGTCTCCTTATTCACATGTTCACGTATTAAAACACAAAAAGAATATATGCCGTTATAATTTTGTGACAATATAAGAAGTACTTCTTTTTTTTTAATTGTAACTAGTTACAAATGGTTTAAAAGAAATAGTTATTATTTTTAATATGGAACTACTTTTTTTTTAAATGTAAGTACTTCTTATTTTTTCTAAGAAAATATTCAATAAATCTTGTCAAGCGATATGAAATAAGTGAATATAAAAAATAAATTAAATTGTCTTCCAATTATTTTTCGATATATAATACTACCGGTAACGAAGTATCGGGTTTTTAAGCTACTTTGGTAATAATTTATTAACACATGACATAAACAAACAAACTAAGTCCAAATAGTTTTTGTTCTCTTAAATATCATTTTTAAAAGATCGTTTAAGGAAACTTTCGTGTACGTAACTATGACGACTCTACAAGGAAGTGCAATAAATTGTTAGAGTATTTTTATGTTGTTGCTTACGACCAACGCAACATAACATGAGAAATTCACTTAAGTTCACTATACCCCATATTCTAGCATATGGATGGAACTTTTACTCTTTACTACTTTATTATTGTATGTATTATGGCAATATGTACTACCCCTAGTACTACTGCTACTCCATATAAAACCAATTATATGTCATAACAATAAACAGGCAAATAAAAAGTCAAAACAATTTATTAAGAACTTTTGGTTTATTACCTAAAAGTAAAACATAACCCATATGGTCCGCTTTGGCGTATGAGTTTTATAACTGTTGATAAGAAATAAAAGCACAAATACAATTTAACTAAAGTAGTGAGTATGTATTGTAAGAAGGAAATGTATTAATGCCAGTTAATTTTATTTTTAACATTGTACAGTCAAAGCCCGGTATAACGAATGATATACGGTCAGGCTCGCTCGTTATATAAAAATATTCGTTATATCACGACAACTTTTTATACCAAATATACTGCACTTTTCAATATTTCTAAAAATTCAAAGTTTATAGAATATCAAAATGCAATTGTAGGTACACGCCTAAATGAAAAGGCACTCCAACAGACTTATTGCGATTTTTTAAATATTTTTAGTTTTTACATATTTTTACCAACTGTTCGTTATATTGAGTATACACTTTCAGAAAAATTCGTTATGCAAACAATAAGCTCGTTCGATACATCGCGTTTTCGTTAAACCAAATAATCGTTATACCGGGCTTTGACAGTAATTGTAATTTTTTTTTATGAAATAAAAATAATCACACGCTGAAAAAAAAAACACCCTGCGGAAATATAAATGCTGGTAATATACGTTTATTTGGAAAATATTATCGTTTTAATGTTTATAATATAACATTTTTGCTTGCAAATATAACAATGTTTGAAACTACCTGCAAACATATATATCGCACACCTAGTACAAAAGTAACTCAACTCAAAATTTTTAATATTTCGGAAATTGAACAAAAAAAAAATTGCTACTTTATACCAATTTTTGGTGTCCAGAGTTAGGCAGACACGGTAACGGAACTGATCGTCTTTAACTTGGTAAAGGCCAGAACCAATCCTTGCTCTTTTAACTAACTAAGAAGATTCACGACCTCCGACCCTCCGGGGCAGGTGAACACCGGGCAATGATATTATAGCACCCGCTATGATATTAGCAAATGTGAACAACGTTTCATCTGTTCTTGGCCAACCCGACATATTCGGGGAATAGGGTCAAGCAGATTACGGCACTATTATGGCTGGATAGTGCAATAGGGATGGTAGCGGAAGAACCATTAAAAGTCAACGGTAGCGCCCAAAAGCTTCCAGGAAGCCTACGCCTGTTCTTAGTCAAAAAGGAGTGTCCGGCTCCACTAAGATCTTCTTTGTCCTTACTTGCATAGAAGAAATCCTGGCAAACTAGTCAACAAAAATATGAATAAAACGCAAACAGAAAATAATAATTTCCCAAGAGGTCACAGACGTTTGTCAAATACTCCCGCTTTGGCGGCAAGCTCCACGTGTCTGGGAGGGAGCAATTGATGTTTAGACAGTATTTTAGAAAACTCTAGAGGCCCTATGCTCCACAGGGAGTTAAGCGGAAATGAAGAAGAAAAAGATACCAATTTATTAGTAACAGTTAACAGCAACAAAATACACTAATAATTTTTTTATAGAGTATATTGTGCATAGTTTAAGCATATAAAACCGAAAAATTAAAATTTTGAGTTGAGGCACTTTTGAACTGGGTGTGCGATATGTTTTATACTCTTTTATGAATAATGATCATTAATTTTTTGACATTTCATGATGCTACCATACTTTTGTCACAAATAAATAATAATTATCATTTAAGACTGAAACTGTATTTAAATACTACTTAAATCTAAATGGCAATTACCTAATTGCATATTTAAATACGAAGTTAAAAACTGGGCACTAGAATATTAAGTAGGTAAACCCCACTGCAAATGCAGTTAGAAACGAATGAAATTTCACCTGGAAAAACGACGACTTACATTTCATTAAATTCAATTAACATTGTCGTTTGTTTTTTACTGTTGATAAAATGAACAGCAAATGTAGTAAAAATGTACCACAAATTTAGTAAAAAAAAATGGCAATCGTTTATTTGTTTTATGTTTTTAGATAAATACAAAAAAAAAAAAACTTAAAATATAATGTAAATTCAGGGTATAGTAATTTTATGCGATTTATTTTTTGAAATGAACTACAAATGTAGTCCAACCTGAAATTTCTTAATAAACTTAATTTATCAAAAATCAGCAAAATAAAAATTTTTTTTTATAAAAAAATGTCAGGTATCTTTTTATCGATTCAAAAAGTTTCATCATGTAATTCGGAAAAGTTTTGGAGAAATATTGTTTGAATATCATCCTTCATGTATAATTTAATATTAATATATGTGTAAGAACTACAGAAAATATTTATGAAGGACAATATTCTAGGAAAAACGTCTGACCTTTTTTATAAATAAAAACATTTCGCTAATTTGATATGCTATACATTTTTTCAGATATCTTTAAAAGCAGTAAAGATTCCAGTCTGAAATTTGATTATGTATTTTTGAATGAATTCTCTGTCACGTATTTTTCGGTGTTTCAAAGCTTTAGCGTTGCCACAGTTTTCAAAAAAAAAAAAAAAATAGTTTTACAAACATGCGTCCACTGCTAAACATTCTCAACAAATTTTATCAAAATCGGAGACCTTCGAAAACTTTGTCGTTGACATAATATGCAAATACTCAAATTTAAATGCAACATTTATAAAATTATTAAAAAGAAAATGTATTCCTTTCATTTACCTAACATTTTTCAAACCATACTAACAGTCCTATAAAAATTATAAGTAAAAAAACCCGCACGTACTTGAGAATGAAAAAATTTACTTTGAAATTAAAAATAATTCCATACACGCAGAAAAAAGACACTTTTGAATATTTTTTCACTTTCACAACGATTCAAATTTTCTAACCTAAACAAAGATATATTTGCAATTTTAAAATTTTTATATATTATCTTTGGGACATGCAAATATACTTTTAATAAACATGTATATATTTGCACTCAAACATATTTATGTTTGCCGGTAGACGTTTTCGCTAGTTCCCAAAATATAAGTGGACATTTTTCTAAATTCTTAAATATTAGAGGTTAAAAAAAAAAAATTAATTTTTTCATGGTCCATCAATGACGCTTTATAGATTGGAAATACTAGATATAATAAATTGTAATCCGTTCGCATACATGAATTTGAGCGTGGGCAACAAAAGTTTTAGCATTTTAAAATTGAAAATTAAAAAAAAAAAAATATGTCAAAATTACAATTGTTGGTAAAATTCAAAAGTTATTGCAGGTAAGCATTACAATCATTAGTGTCGCTTAAGTGTAAACAGATATTTGAATCAAACATTTTTTTCGGTACCTTATGTATCATTATTTAAAAACACCTAAATCGACATAAAAACTATTTTTTTCATATTTTGAGGACAATACATACTTTTTTTTGCAATTTTTTGAAGATCATATCTTAATTGGTTTAGGATTTATAAAGTTTTAAATGTCATATCTATAATATTTGGAATTAAAAACAAATAAAATTTTTTGATGGCACATTAATGCCGCTTTGCACGCATAAACTTCTTGGTATTTGTAACTAAAATCCGTTCACGTGCATTGATTTAAATGAGAGCAGCAAAAGATATAGCGGTTTTAAAATGTGTTAGGAGTAGTTTTCAAAAGAGAGTTTTAATGGTTTCCAGAAAAGTGGTACAGTTTGCTGGTCTAATTCGTTCAAAACAAATTCGAATCTTCATTTTAAGCTTTTTATGCATTAGACGGAATGTATGTCCTTTTGAAAAATCCATACATATTGCGGCCTCTTGGCTGTTGGTGTACTTGGTTAAGTGTGCAGGGCAAAATCTCTTAAAATAAAAGTAACGCATAATTGCCCCACAGTGACTTATGATACAAACATTAACAAAAAGATTATGTTCTGCTGAAAAATGTAAAATTAAAAAATAAATCTAATATTGCAAAATTTATGTGAAAGCCCGAAAAAACAAAATATTAATTTTTAAGAGCGGCCTTTTGCAAAAAAGTTTAAAACAGTAAACTATTAAAATCACACCATATTCGGACCACCAAGCCATAAAATTCTGGCTGTACCAGTGTAAAATTTTAAAATGGGGTCTAATATATTTATATCTCATTTGATAAGTTCCCATATATAAACACATACAAATTGATACGAAAAATGCGTCATGTACTTAATTGTGTCAAATTAGATACGATTTGATAAAATTTTATCTGAAATTTGTCCATATCGGGGACATTAAATTATATCTAATTGGATATAAATATATCTGATTTTATATAATTTTAGGCGATAGTAGGTATGACTTCTGTGACATAAAGTTTTGCTTAAAAGTATTTAAGTTGGAAATTGAAATTTCCAGAATTTTATTTTGTTTAAAAGAAACAACAACGAATAGTTCAAAAATTAGCAAGAAAAAATTAAGTGTTTAGTGTTAGTGTTGTCTTGAAATTTATTTGAAATTGTATAAAGAAATCACAAAAAAAATGATTTCGTTAAAAACTAATTAGTGCCATATGTGAATCCATATTTAAAAAAGTCTTAACTAGTAGATAACTTAATTTGATATTGAACTTTACGAAAATATTTTGGATTTACATATAAAGCTGTATTAAATTATAAAGAATACATAAAGCTGTATTAAATTATATCGAGACGAGTGCGTGAGATTTCGGCTATAGCGAGATGAATACTACAGATCTCGGCTATTGCCTTTGAAATATGAATAGCGAGATGAATGCTTCGGATCTCGGCTATTGCCTTAAAGAAAACGATAAATAGCGAGATGAATACTACAGATCTCGGCTATTGCCTTAGAAATATGAATAGCGAGATGAATGCTTCGGATCTCGGCTATTGCCTTAAAGAAAACGATAAATAGCGAGATGAATACTACAGATCTCGGCTATTGCCTTAGAAATATGAATAACGAGATGAATGCTTCGGATCTCGGCTATTGCCTTAAAGAAAACGGTAAATAGCGAGATGAATACTACAGATCTCGGCTATTGCCTTAGAAATATGAATAGCGAGATGAATACTACAGATCTCGGCTATTGCCTTAAAGAAAACGATAAATAGCGAGATGAATACTACAGATCTCGGCTATTGCCTTAGAAATATGAATAGCGAGATGAATGCTTCGGATCTCGGCTATTGCCTTAAAGAAAACGATAAATAGCGAGATGAATACTACAGATCTCGGCTATTGCCTTAGAAATATGAATAACGAGATGAATGCTTCGGATCTCGGCTATTGCCTTAAAGAAAACGGTAAATAGCGAGATGAATACTACAGATCTCGGCTATTGCCTTAGAAATATGAATAGCGAGATGAATACTACAGATCTCGGCTATTGCCTTAAAGAAAACGATAAATAGCGAGATGAATACTACAGATCTCGGCTATTGCCTTAAAAAACGCTAAATCTACTGGTCTACACTACGGCACGTGTCGGAAACTGGAATCTTGTCGGCTTATCTGCTATAATTCGGCTGGTAGGACGAAGTATAGTTTGAAACTCCAACTGGATTCAAGCTTACTTTAGTGTACCAACTTTCACACTATAAGCAATACTTTTCATAGACTCAGTGAGAATTATTAGCATAGCAGCACTATTGGGTATGTGTACTAGTAGTTGTATGTATTTGGTATGTGAAAAAGTATCTTCCCAAAAAGTCGGTATTCAATTATAAGCATACTTGTAAGTACTATTTGTAACGGCACGTTACAGTATTACGTCACATATACTAAAACTTAGCATTGGGCCATATATAATCATATCGATCACTATATATATTTGTATTATTATTATATGACTAATGCAGTTATATTCGAAGTAAGATTTGAAGACATATAATATAAAAAATTCTCTCAATAAAAATTATCAGATGTATTTGTATATAATGACATAAGTCATAATATGACCCCATTCAGAGTTAGATATTATAAGATATAACTATTTTCATTTTCATTGTTTTCACTTGCACATTTGCTGGCAAAAAAAACTGCGAAAAAGTGAAAATCTAAAAACGTTCCTTTCAAACAATTAACACCCTATAACTTTTTAGGTGTTAGTGGCACAGCATCAGTACAGATAGTGTAAAGTGTAAGTGTAGTGGAGTCATAAGTTGTAAGGTTCAAATAATATACCCTTAAAAATTAAAAATTTTAAGTTTGTCTTATCCGAGATTTGGAGAATTTTTAAATTTGAGCGCTAAGAAATACGAGCCTGTTACTCCAATAAGCCTGAAATTTTGCAAAAAGGTTATCATTAAAGTAAATCTATTTGCCCTTTTCTTTGCAGTTCAAAATTAATGAAATTATTGTAAAATTGAGTCAGTTTCATCAATACGAAAAAATTTTGAAAAATGGTCATATTTTTTTTTTTTGTTTTTTTAAAGAGAAGCAACACTCAGGAAATTCTTCCTATTAATTAATGTGTTGCTTTCATTTAGAAAGGGGATAGTGGAGCGATGAAAGGTGGTGAAAGGTGAAGGGCTTCAAACATGGCAACACTCTAATTGCGCGAGGTGATAAGTCTTAGAACAGTTGTTGCTCGCCACCTGATGTAGAGTTTTCGAATTTATTGAAGCTTTTTGTTTCATATCCCCTATTCATTATTTTACTTCGGTGAGGTTAAGTGCTATGGGAACACTGAAGGTGGGCGCTGCGATACATATAAGTCAGGAGTGCCCAAAAGTTCCTTATGGAAGAGCAAACACCAATACATTTAAAGAAAAACTAATTTTTATTCAACATTTTTTGTTGTAAAAACCAATACATACAAAGAAAAAAGAAAAAAATATTTCAATGTTTACCAGCAAAGCATACGAAAGTGTAGAACCCGGGACCATCTGTGTAGCAGTCCAACGCGCTAACCATTACACCACAAAGCCCACAAACGAAAATGTTTTCCAAACAAAAGTATATTACCAATATTTATATTTCCAGCAGGGCGTTTTTTTTTTTCAGCGTGTATGTATGACTCCATACTACATATATATATTTGAGATTTTATTGCAACAAAAATATAAGTAGAAGAAAAAACGCGCACAAGGACCAACATAAGCACACAGTTAGTTAGAGTATCGTCAAAAAGTCATAAAATTTAGCAAACATTAAATCTACCGTTAGTCGTATAAAGCTCTCGTTTTGCTCGTTATACTTGCAACAATCTTTATTTATTTTTCTTCAAGGAGTATTGTTGAGTATTCAAGTGGCACAACTAATGTGATGTGTTTAGTTTGCTTAACGATTTCCGTTTCCTTTTCTGGTTGAAAAAGCCAGCTGGAGAAGAAGTCACTAAGTGGGATTGACTGCGTGTGGTTTCAATATAATTGTATGGTTTATAAGAATACAAAGAAAAAGCACATCAGTATCTTTATTGAATTTTTATTGAAAATTCAAGATATTAAAATATAATTCATTAAATATTTGACTTGTTTCTCTTATTTTATTTGCAATTACAGCATGACCTTAAATTTTCCACATGTAGGAAGTTATAAATTTTATATTTAGGTTTTTCTATATCATGAGTTTCACGATACATCACAAATCGTATTAACCTAAAAAAAATTAAAATTACTATCTCGATTGTAAACTTATCGAATACCAGCAAACCTAATGTCATTATACCATATATAGTCAATATGTCCATACTTTGAATAAAAAGGACAATAAGGACCTTTGATTTTAAAATAAGCATATCACAAAAAAAGTCAAATCAGCCACACAGCTATTTAGTTATGGCGGTGTTAGTTAAATTCCGGTATAAGTTATCAATTAATATCTAGTTTTAAAGTTAAATATTTGTAAATAATAGTTGTATGTAAATGCTACATAGACACATTTTTTGGAAAAAATAAGGCATTAAAAATTAAAAATAAAATAAAAGTGTAGGACATAATGGGGCAAATGTTCAAAATTTCATTTCCCCATTGTCCACTAAAATATTCAGTCAAAAATATTTTTAAAGTATATATAAATAGGTCAAATTTACATTTATTTTTGAATCATTTTCTAAATTTATTTCCATTTTTTTAATTTTAATAGTTTTTTAGTGTTATCAAGGTTTATACATTTTAATTGAGTGTTCTTAAACAAATAAGTTAATTGATCGCAATTATTGCTTGACATGTCAAGCAGAAGCTTATCCATGTACAAAGCTCAAGGTGTAAATGATTTCTTCTTTTTCATTTTTTTGTTTTTATATTATTTTCTTGTATTGTTTGTTTTGTTTTAAAAAAAATAACTTTTCTGTTAGCTAGCTAAAAAAAAAACTTCAATCAAGTTTTTTCTTTCAGCGGGAATTATCAGAATCGACGGAAATTTCATAATTAATACCGCTTTTCGGGAAATAAGAAAGTTTGGCAAAGTTTTAATAAATCTGATAAAATTTAAATAGATTAACTAACTTTAATTTAAAAATTGTTTACATTCAAAAGACTTAGTTTTATGAAATATAGAAATAATAGGAAATATTAGAAATACAATTTCTGTTAAATTACTAACGTGTTATTTGATGTTTAATACCTTATTTGTACAATCGTTAAGGTAGGGTTTGTTTTAGGGTGATCAATTACTTGTCATTTTTCAAAAAACCGGTTTTTTTAAATTTAAAAATAAAACAGTTTTTTGAAATTTAAAAATAAAATAGTTTTCGGTTTTTTGAATTTAAAGAAACCCGGTTAACCGGTTTTAAATGTCATACTATTATACTCATAAATAAATAAATTTAATGAATTTCAATAATTTTAGTTTGAAAAATTATTTTTAATTTTGGATAAGCTAGAGAAAATTCTATAGTTTTAAAAAAACATTCATTTATATAAATCATTTAAACATTTTATTTATGAGCTCTCCGTAGTTATTGTCTGAGATAAACATTTTGCTTTCAAAACCATCATTATAGAAAACGACTTAAAGGAAACATATTTAAAGAAAAAAATTTTTAATAAACAAAGTTTTTTAAAAAAGTTTAACAAATTTGTGTGCTTTTTATTTACAAAACTTTAAGCCATTTTCTTGTTAATATAAACTGACAGAATCATAACACTGGAACAATTCAAAAATTACATTAAAAAATAATGTTTGATGGAAATTTTCAAAGTATATACGAGTAAAAATAAGTACAAATTTTTAAGTAAAAAAAGAAAAATAATAATAAAATCTTCGCGGTTTTTAATATATTGAAGTTAAAAAAAAAAGTTCAGAAAAAACGGGTATTCGACCACAAAAAACCAATTTTCTCGATATTCGAAAATTTAATTTCTTAGAAAACCGAAACCGACAACTCACAAAAACCCGACTAAAACCGTTTTTCAAAAACCGACTTCGTCAGCCTAGTATATTTAAGAACTAAATGTTATTTGTTCATTCAATTAAAATCCTTAGCCTTACTCAACAAAGCTTTGTAGTGAAAAAAACCGCTGTCAGGATAAAAAAAAATGTGATAAGCTTATTATTATGTGAAATTTCTATTTTTTCTCATCCTCTTTTGCTACCTAAATATTTTTTTTTATTAAACCTGACCAAAACAACACAGTCAAATAATTCCAAATAAAAAATAATATAAAATCTTTTAACATTTTTAAGCAACACTGGTTTAAGTTTTCAGAAAACAGAAGCATTTGTTTGAATTGCAGGAAAAATATGTTACACATTTTAGGGGGAAATGTCATTTTTAATTTATATCATATTTTTTTCTCCTAAACCAGCCACTTCAACCTTGTTTAGTATAAACTAAATATAAAGGAGTGTGTGAGTGTTTTATAAAATGTTCTTTTTATGAATAATTTTTTTGTTTCTTTTTACTTTTCCAGAACTTGAAAAGGAAAAAATTTTTTTTTCATACAATTTTTAAAAGAAAAAGTATTAAAAAGTTTCTAAAGAGTATAAAACAAGAACTAGTGGGTTTCTATCCAACTCAGCCTTTCTCAATCTGCCCTCTTCTAACTTTTCCAGAACTTGAAAAGGAAGAATACAATGTAGGCAAAAGTTTCTAAAGAGTATAAAACAAGAACTAGTGTGATTCTATCCAACTCAGTCTTTCTCAATCTGACCTCTTTTTATGTGTTCTTAAAATCGCACCGAGCAAATAAAAACATATTGCAGAAATTTAAAGGTCTAAACTAATTTGTATCGTGTTTTTGAATACTAATTTAATCAAATTTTTATTACTTTCAAGTATTAACTATAAAAATTTAAATATATTAAATTTTAATAGAAAATAACAAAATATAAAAACAAAATAAAAGTTCGTGTTTTGAGCAACAATTTTTATTCAATATATTGCAATTCTCTTTTAGTGTGAAAACAAATGTTTTCATTTGTTTGCTAGAGTTTGGTATTTTGTTCCTGAGAGGCGTGGGAAGTGTAGACTCTCTATTTGTATATACTCTTTGCAAACACCCACACAATAACGGGCAAAAACAAAAATAAAGTATTCCTAAATACACCTTAGGCTTCAAATCTGTCCAAACAAGTGGAGAGAACTGCCAAAAGACCTGCAGCTGTCAGAAAAAATTACATCTAAATTAGGGGGCAGTTAAGCAGACATTCATTCTTAAATACATTCTTTTTTACTTATTGTTTAGCACGAAAAAACTGTTAAGAGCAAAAAAAATTGTTAGATAAATAAAAAAAAATTAAAGTTTTTACTGAAAAACATTCATATACAATTTTCCTAGTCGAATGGTGTTAGAAAAAATGATAAGTTAATGTAAAGCGAAAGTTGACAGTTAAATTTTTATTTTTATAAAAAAAAATTAGTTTGAAGATTAGAGTTAAGTTTAAGCAATCCGTATCCAACGCTCTCTTCTAAACCTAAATCTGAACTGCTTTTTTCGAGAGTTTCGAAAATTTGTATTAACAGCGGTACTTTTAATTAGTGTTCATGGTTTTAAGCAATTTTAAATAAATTTTAAAATTAATTTGTGTTGTTAAATGTATTCTCTGCATAATTGTACAATTAACACAACATGTTGTTTATATATGCTAAAAACTAGGCATTAGGAAACTTTTAAGAAACAGTTTCTCTTAAAATCAGTTGTCATTTAAAATTAAACATATGTTGAGTACCTTGGTTTTTCTTTAGTCTATATGTTCTTTGGTTTAAGGTATTTTAGGAGATTTAAAATTTTTTTAATTACGATTTATGTAAAGCGGTTTTGTTGGTATCACATATTTCATAGGACATTGTTATTTACTTTCTCTTTTGGAGTCTAAATACTCGTTGTGGTGTAATGGTTAGCGCGTTGGACTGTTACACAGATGGTCCCGGGTTCGATTCCCGGTTACGACAACATCAATTTAGAAAAATAATATGTATGAGTTTTCTATCACTTATATGTATCGCTGCGCCCACCTTCGGTGTTCCTATAGCACTTAACCCCACCGAAGTAAAATAATGTATCAGGGCTATGAAACAAAAAGCTTCAATAAATTCGCCAACTCTACATCAGGTGGCGAGCAACAACTGTTCTAAGACTTATCATCTCGCGCTATTACAGTGTTGCCATGTTTGAAGCCCTTCATCTTTCACCATCTTTCACCACCTTTCATCTGTTTACTATCCCCTTTCAAAGAAAGCAACACATTAATTAATAGGAAGAATTTCCTGAAAAAAAAAAAATACTTTTTGAAAATCAACAAAATCATTAAAATTTTATAATTTGTACACAGAAAAAATGATTGTCAATAGAATTTAAATTAAATTAAACTTCAAACTGACTTGCAATTAAAAGTTTGATCAAATCTATTAAATGTTTAATTGAATACGAATTTAGTGCACAGAAAAATTCCCGGTTTTACAACATATTATGACAACAAAATAAAAAGAATGCAAAAATTAAAAATATCATCAAAATCAACAAAAAAAAACTTCCAAAATTTAAAAAAATCGCCGAAATTAAAAAAAAAAATGTTAAAAAATAAAAATAAAATAAAATCGCCAAAATTGAAGTTAAAAAACGCAAAAAAATCGACAAAATTGAAAGAAAATTTTGAAAAATTACATCCTTGTGCAATAATTTATATTCTTAAGATTCAGGCGATGTTTCAATTAAGAGCTCTTTTTCCTCTAAGAAGGTTAGTTTCTACTCTATTTAAGTAATGGGGATAATTTTGACCAATACTGTCAACAGTCTTCAATTCCACCAACAGTCTTTAGCTTCTCTAGTTTTCAAGATACGGCGATGTTCCAAATAAAAAACATTTTTGCTGTGCAATGCTTAGGTTTTAAGAAAAAGGCGATCAAAGAACCCAATAAATTCGAAATTTAAAACCGGTACTGAGGCCAGTTTTGAGCAATTGTTCACACATTTTTCTATCTAGCTCTTTTAGTATTCGAGATATCGACTTTTTAATTGGACGGTTACTTTAATTATTGTGATTTTTAATTTTTGACAAGTTTTTTATTTTAACGATTGTTTTTAAATTTAAGCATTTTTTTTAATTTTGACATTTTTTTTAATTTTGGTAATTTTTTTTTAATTTATTTTGGAAATACTTTATTTTCTTTTAAATCATCAATTTAGCATTTCGGCGATTTTGTTTTAAATATGGCGGTCTTTTTAGGTTTGGGGACTTTTTAAATTTTGACTATTTATTTATTCAGTTTTGTTAGTATTTTTAAATACACTCAGGGAACTTCTGCTTTAAAAATATGTAGTTGTTTGGGTTGTAATACAGTTTCTTTATTTTTAATGTAAATGTAAGTCATTTGTAGAACAAATAAAATTTTTAACTAACCATGTAGTTCATTTAAAAAAACAACTCACATCAAATGACTGTTTTATGATTTTACATTCATTTTTTACAGTTGTTTTTTGTTATTTAAAAATATAAAAAAAAAAATTTTTGGTTTATTTTTTTACTACCATGTGGTTCATTTTTACTACAATTGTTAGTCATTTTTTGAACATTAAAAAACAAATGACAATGTTAGTTGAATTTAATGAAATGTAAGTCGTCCTTTTTTTAAATGAAATTTCTTTTGTTTTTGACTACAATTGCAGTCGTCTTTACCAATAAAATTTCCTAAGTGTATTTTTCGACAATTTCCCTATGATTTCTGTATTCTATGGGTTATTCCATGAAAATTTGCCAAAGAACCATACCTCTATCGTTAAAATCGAGTCCCCTACTTTTTGTTGGTAGATTTTTTCCCAAATTGACGTTCGTATGAAATATTTCCTACACGTTCACATCCATAACTCAAAAACTATGGACCGGGTTTAATCGCCAGTAGGCGCGTTGGAAAGGTGAGCTCATTTTGATCAATTTACAAACAAAAATCTCCAACATTGGTCCAACGGTTCAAAAGTTACGGGCATTTTTGTCCAAAGCATTTGGAGCATTTTTCCATTTTTTTCATGATTTTGTCCAAGAATATTACTTTCATGGCCATTTTTTTGGCTCAATTTTTTTGACTTACGAAGCTTACGAACCTTACGTTACGACTGGACTGATTTCCGCTTTACATTATTGGCATATTTTTTCACAGGGTGCATACCCTGTGTTATGTTTGTTTATTTCTTTTTGTTTTTAGTTTCTTTATAGACTTCTTTATTTTTGTTTGTTATTTTTGTTTGTTTATAATATTGCAGTGTATGCTAGTTTTGTTTGAGCGTCATTTCAGTGAAGTGTTACTTGAAATAACTAACAAATAATCAAACTATTTTGAAATTTAGAAAAGATTTAAAGGTAAGTGTAAAAACATTGCTAACTATTATAGTTAATAATTATATTATTATTCTATGAAAAACATATTTAATTCTTTTAGTGACGGTTTAAAAAATGGATTCAGAGCCTGGTTCAACGCAAAATCCAACAGATACCCAACGCAGTAGTTTGCAACATTTGGTCTCTCATGATGTTTTTTCTTTTGGCGTGGCCTGTGAATTACCTGATATTAATCTGTCAACTAAACGAGATATATTGAAGTACTATTTTTTCTTGGCCGAACGTTCAAAAGCCCAAAGCAAAATGTTTTCGTATAAAAGATTTACTCCCCAAGTAGCAGACAGATTGTTAGAAATTTGGAATCAACTTAATATTGAACTTATACTCAAAGGTAGCATCATTAGAAAATTGAATAATTTGCTTGACGCATATAGTAATGCAGATAAACAACGAGTAAAACGCGCAACAGGATTCAAAAAATTCGTAGAATCAACAAACCAATTATTCAACATTGGAAAATGTAAATGCAAACTTGAAAGAAAACGACTCCTCATGTGGATCTATCCCAGAAAACTTCAAAAGATTTCATGCGCGATCAATATAATGACAGAATACAAACGATACCGGAACACGATAGTGGAAGTGAAGAGACGATACAAACGACTATACCAACAATCCCAGTGAGCAACGATCCTACATACGAACCACATTATGACGAAATGGAAGTTGATGTGAGAGGAGGTTCAGAATTAGTTCTACCACCACAAACATACACTCCCAGATACAATACTAAAAACTATGCAATGATGTGTGACAGATTTGGTGTGCATGCTAGAATGGGATCAGCATTGGCAACAGCTCTGATGGAAGACCTGGGCGTAAAAGATGCTCATGACAATCTTGTCATCATGGATAAAATTAAACTTCGTAGAGAAAGAGAAAAATGGAGACAAGACGCACATCGTAAGCGGTATGATGGCTCGAATTTGATATCATTTTCATTCGACGGCAGGAAAAATTATGCTCTAACTGTAGAAAAAATTGATGAGAAGTTGCATCCAAGGATGGTTAAAGAACCTCATCTGGTTGTTTTGAGGGAACCAAAATCTCAATTGATAGGCTACACAAAACTAGAAAGTGAAACTGCGGCAAGCAAAGTCAACAAATTGATCGAATTCTTCCTAGAAAAACAATTGCCTCTCGATTCATTAATTGCCATATGCGCTGATGGTGAACCAACAAATACTGGCGTACACGGTGGAATTTTGCGACTATTCGAAAAACAGTTAAAGAGACCACTGCACTGGTTTGTGTGTCTTCTGCACTTTAACGAGCTTCCGTTTAGACATTTGTTTGACACTTTAGACAAATCAACCACCACTGGACCACGATCAACTACCGGAAAGTTGAGCTCAAAAATTGCTGATTGTGAAAATTTTCCGGTACGTAATTTTTATAGCTGATTCTTTATCATTTTTCATTCTATTTTTTAGCTTTTATGTTTTCTTTTCAGGTGGTAACCGATTTTGAGGAAATCGCTTTGGAAAATATGCCTCCTGGTGATTTAAATCCAGAAGAATTATCTACTGATTCGAGGTACTTGATGTTGATGGCCAATGCAATTTCTAATGGTGTGGGTTCTGCGGACTTGTCTCACATAAAACCAGGGCCGATTGCACATTCTCGTTGGCTGACCAAAGCCAATAGATTATTACGGTTTTATGTGACAACTAATAATCCAACTGAAAATTTAAAAATTCTGGCTAACTATATAATAAAAGTATACACGCCAATGTATTTCAATGTTAAGTATTATAGCTCTGCCGCATACGGTAGTACATTACTTTTTAAATTTATTACTTGGACACGATTTACTTTTTAAATTTATTACTTGGACACGATTTTTACCTCCGAAAGTTGTAAATACAGTAATTCAAGATAATCCATATTTTGCACACTCAGAAAATATCTTGATATCTATGTTGTTTGATGATAGAATGGAAAAACATTGCTATAAAGAAGATTTTACATTACCGAAGAGATATTGTCGACCCAACGGAACTTAGAGTTTATAAAAAATCTCTTATAAACTTTAATTGTACTGAATATACAAATATGATTGATTTAAATGACGATACCATTTTATTCGAACCACCGTTTACGCAAAGTTATTTGTATGAACATTTGGAGGGATATTTAAATTACGAAGTGCCACCGTTCGATGGTCCACAAATTCCTTTACACATTCAAGGAACGGAAAGACATGTCCAATTGCTGGCTGCCACTGCTAAACGAGTTGCAGGAAAGAATGTAGAAGGCGCTATGGCGACGACATTAGAAAGCCGTACGAAAACATCCAGACTTGAAAGCAAACAAGACTTTCAGAAAAAATAATGTTTTTTTTTCACATTTTGTCTTTTACTACACTCAAATTGAATATTTTTTTTTGATAATAGGTTGATAGATACTTTATTATCTCTTAATTTGAATTTTTGTAGAAAAAAAAATAAAAAGGGAAAAAAAATCAAAAAGTTGGTTTTATGTGTTATTTTGTTTTAGCAATATCGCATGAATTAATCAACCGAATTCGATAAATTTGGGCTTAAACTCTTCGTTTTGAATTGTAAATTGAATTAGATAATGGATTTGAGCCAAAAAAATGGCCATTAAAGTAATATTCTTGGACAAAATCATGAAAAAATGGAAAAATGGTCCAAAATTTGGACAAAAATGCCCGTAACTTTTGAACTTTTTACCAACACAAAGTAGGGGACTCCATTTTAACGATAGAGGTATGGTTCCTTCGGCAAATTTTCATGGAATAACCCATAGAATACGGAAATCATAGGGAAATTGGTGAATTTTTTCACTCCCTACAAATCGACCCGCCATAGTATTCATATTTGGTGATATTTAAAATTTTACCGATTTTTTGAAGATTTTTTTTTAATTAAAGTTTTAACAGAACAGGCAAATCCCGGTGTAATGAATAATATATTGTCATTCATTATAGCGAAATATTCGTTATATCAGAACAAATGTTTGTACTAAATCGACTGCACATTTTTCAAAATTAAAAACAAAACTGCATTTAAAAGGTTCTCCAACAAAAAATTCTTTTCATATTACGATTTTTTATGTTTTTTTTTTTTAGTTTTAAATATTTTTTACCAAGTGTTACATAATGTAGTAAATGCAAATAATTTGCTTGTTCGATATATCACGTTTTCGTTATTACAAGTATTCGTTATAGCGGGCTTTGACTGCATCTACTAATTTTTTTTTTTTTAATTAAAAATAATATGCAATTAAATAAGTAATAAACATGACAACAATTTTAATTGAAACTAAGTCAATTAGGTAGTTAGAAATTAATTTAACTGATACTACAATTTTCTTAATATAAGCGAATTCAATTATATGATACTTTTAATAGAATTAACATATATTTGAATTAAAATTTGACTGTATTTTTTTCTGTGTTGGATTTAATAAAAGATTAAGTAAAGGGCAAAAGTATAGATAAAAAACTTCATTAGAATTTTACTAAATTTCTGAAATTTCTTTTATATATGATTAGCTTTGTTATTTGTTAATATATTTTCGCTGCATATTCACACAAATTCGCATTATCTACACAATTAAACAGTATTCCCCTATTTTATTTTGAGCCCCATATTCTATTTTGGACTTTAAAAAAATTCACTCTATAAAAAATTACGTGGCAGAACATGATACGGGAAAAGCTCGCCACTCTAATGTATAATTAATATTAATTTCTGGTCTACATAATAAATATCACTCATACGTAGTGTATACCAATTAAATGTTTTACAATCACTTAATTGAATTAAAAAGTTTCAAATCTAATTAAATATGTATAATATGTAATTGTTAAAACTAAAAACATTCATTAAAGCTTAATTTATATATGTTTGTAGTTTTTTTTTTCTCGAAAAGAAACTGAAATTTAGTTTAAAACATTAATATTTTATTATAATTTTATATAAACATAAAAATGCGACAAAATTCATGAATATTTTATTAGTTTGTACGTTTTTAGGGCTTCCCAATTAATATCAAAATTATAGTGAAAAACAGGATATTTTGGAAATATTTTGTGATTGATACATACTGAGAGAGCTAAAAATCATGAAGATATTAATGAATAGATTAAAAAAAAAATGGTAGAGTTGTGGTGTAATGGTTAGCGCGTTGGACTGTTACACAGATGGTCGCGGGTTCGATTCCCGGTGACGACAACATCAATTTAGAAAAATAAAATGTATGAGTTTTCTATCACTTATATGTATCGCTGCGCCCAACTTCGGTGTTCCCATAGCACTTAACCCCACCGAAGTAAAATAATGAATCAGGGCTATGAAACAAAATAAATAAATAAATAAACAGAATAAAATAAATCAGGTGGCCAGCAACAACTGTTCTAAGACTTATCATCTCGCGCAATTACAGTATTGCCATGTTTGAAGCCCTTCATCTTTTACTACCTTTCATCTCTCCACTATCCCCTTTCCAAAGAAACAAACACATTAATTAATAGGAAGCATTTCTTGAGTGAGTTTAAAAAAAATAAAAAATGAATGATACTTTTTAGTTAATTAACGAAACTTTTCATTAAATTAACGAAACTTTTCATTAAATTAATTATACTTTTTATTAAATTAAGAAAATATTTTACGAAAATATTTATTTGATTGGAAAAATAAATTGCATGCATTTAATGAAAAAGTTTCGCTAAAAGCTGGTTTTATCAATTTGCCAAAATTTTTCATTAATGTTAAAATTTCTTTTGATTCTCTTGTAAAATTAAATTTCTTTCACCCGATGCCAATTTTCTTGGCTGAAATTGTATCTTTTCTGTCTTACATGTTTGGAATATCTGTGGCATTACAACAGAACAAAGACAATCTGTTTTCAACTTTTTCGTTTTACTAACAATTTATTGCAATGAAACTTATTGTGCATGTCTATAAATCGTATTTTCGTGAAAAGAGCATTTGTTCTTTCTCTATTAAACCCATTTTTTTGTTTTCTATTTATAGTGTTTGTTTGCACTTCATTTGTATTGAGTTTATGTCATAAAATATTCAATGTCACTACCAAACATATTGATGAAGTTAAATATTTATATAAAATTTAAATAAAAAAAATAAATAAAAATGCAAACTTTCAAAAGTTAATATTTTCCGAAAATTAAACAACTTTTTGTATGAAACTCGGAAACACCACTTTTGCCTAAGCATACATTATGTGCGAATTATTTTATGTAAGTCGGTATCGCAGTAAGTTTATGCATTACTAAAATTATAAATCAACTAAAATTATAAGTTTGTTGCTATGTACGCGCTTAATAATTTTTTTTTTTTTTAATTTAATCTATGTATATGAGTAATAACAAAAAAGTTCCGACATCTCTTGAAACTGAATTTAGATGTTTCTTATTTCTCAAGATTTTGTTAATTGAGAAAATCGATTTTACAGGGTTATGTACGAGGCGGTCCCAAAGTCAACAGACCTGATGTATAGGTTGCGGTAGAAGTTTGAAAAAAATACTTTGGTAAAAAGTAGGAACCTTATAAAACATATGTTTTAAGTTTCAAGGCGACACGTTGTTAAGATTTTTGTTTTTGAGCCATCAAAAATAAACGATCTCAGTGAATTTGTAAACATGGAAAAAATTTTTGAACGTTATGTAATTGAATACTTTCATTTGAAAAGTCTCAGTCCAACCAATATTAAAACAGAACTAGGTTCTACTTTGGGGGAGTCCTTCGTTTGCCACTATAAAATATTGGGCGGAAGACTTAAAAAGGGGGCGTACGAACTACCAGGACGAACACCGTAGTGGTCGACCAATTAAGACACCAGAACGGGTAAGAAAAACCACAAAAAGGTATTGGGTGATCGTCGGCTAAAGGTACGTTATCTTTCTGAAATAATAATCTTTTACTAAAAGTGCTATACGACGCACATTCTACAAATATTTAGTAAACGTTTTTGCTAGTTTTAGAAGAATGGATGCTATTTTTTTAATTCAAATTTAACTCGAATTCAGCTTAAATTTTGT
Organism: Delia radicum; assembly: GCA_021234595.1. Taxonomy (NCBI): domain Eukaryota; kingdom Metazoa; phylum Arthropoda; class Insecta; order Diptera; family Anthomyiidae; genus Delia; species Delia radicum. The sequence continues at coordinate 15,863,421 of CM037854.1, read as the reverse complement.
AAAGTTGAAAGATTTATTTTGCTGTTCTTATTTTATTAATTTTTAGCAAAACAAAAAAAAAAATATTGTTTGTTCTCATTTCTTGTACACTCAAAAAAAAAAAGTTTGTAAAGTCAGCAAAAATTTTGCTGAGTCAGCAAAATTTTAGTCAGGAGGGTGTTTGCAAAAAAATTGCTAACGTCAGCAAAATCTTTTGCTGAAAATCAGCGAGCTGATTTTTAGAATTAAAATTTTAGATTCAGCTAACACTTAGTGGATTAGAAGTAAAAATGCCTTGCTAAAACTTAATGAATTTCTGCTGAATTTTAGTAGACTGAAAAAAAACGCAAAAAATTTGTTGAAAAATTGTAATTTAGTTAATTTTTTGCTGAAAATCATAAAACATATTTTTGTGATTCTTTTAAAAATAATTTACAATAATTACGAATATAAAAATTTTAATTTTCCCACATTGACGACATGAATTAATTTAATATCTGAAAATATATAGAAATTAATATATATAACCTAACAAAAATTTTCTTTCAACTACTTACATCAGTGCTTTCTTTCAAAGTACGCAACTGCCGAAGATAATTATAGAAACAAAACGAAAAATAAACAAAAACAAACGAAACGGAAAAAAACCCTTTTTTGCAATAAGAAAAGGAACCATAAAATCTACATAAGATGTGTGTCTTTGTCTTTCGCTTTACTCTGACTACATGTTTGTATTTGACCACACTAGATTATTAATCTATAAACATTTAGTTTCGAAATACATATTAAATTTAAATATTTTATTTTGTCTTTTATTTAATTAAAAGACAATTATTTTCACAAGCCGGTGACAACGCAAAATTTAAGTTCTTTTAATCCTCAATTTAGTTTTATGTATGAAAAACAGATACAAAAGTCTTCCATGGTTGATTTTTTTATGTCTTATTAGAGTTGTACTTTTTAGTATAATTTTCCTCTTCTCTACTACATCTTGACATGCCAAGACATCTGCTTCCACACTATTAATGTGCTTATCACCACAATTTTTTTTAGCAAAATTAATTAGTAAAACATTAGTATATTAGTAAAGCATTAGTATAAAACAGTTAAGTGCTGAATAAGTATAACAAAAATTTTAGCTGAAAACACGATTTTAGCAAAAAATTTTCTAAAAAATAGTATACCTGATTTACAAGACGTTTTACTAACTTTTGTACTAACTTATTTTTTTGAGTGTAGCTTTTTGTGCCATTTTTTACAGGTTTATTTCTAAAAGTGTATTTTTAATATTCATAGCCTTGAGTAACTGAATATTTTTATTATACACCTGTAGGGTATAAACTTTGCAGACAAAAGCAAAATATTTTATTTTTGAATTTTATGGCAAAAGTTATTTTTTAAATTTATTTATATTTTCACAAGTTTAAGCAATAATTCATCAGAATTTGTTTAAGTTATTTTGAAATAAAAGAAGTAAAATTTAATGACTTCTAGGTATAAAACGTTTTATTAACAATAAAACTAGATTAATAAATTTAGAATTAAGTTATGGCAGCTTTTACTGGGCATATACCAATTACCAAGAACTGTTATTTGTGACGTTACTCAGAACAATAATATCGCAAAATAGAGAAACATGGTGCTAGTCGACCTCAATATTCAGTTCACCAGTTGATTCACTTAATCTTACCAAATGCGCTTAAGATGTCATTAAATATTATACAATTACAGTGTTGCCATGTCTGAAGCCCTTCATCTTTCCCCACCTTTCATCTCTATACTATCCCTTTCCAAAGAAAGCAACACACTAAATATAGGAAGTATTTCCTGAGTGTTGCCTCTCTTTAAAAAAAAAAAAAAAAATAACAAATACAAAATATTCAAACTTTTTAAAAATTATTAAAACAAAAATATTTTTGAGTGAAAATATGCCAAACTTTAGTTTCTTTTTACGTTTTGTAAATTCGTAAATATTATTGTTTTGTATTTTGTCAAAATGGTCCAGGGTAACCGAAAAAAAGTATAATTAAACCGTATAGTATAATTAAATTCTGAAAAAATTCGTCGGTTTTTAAATGAAATTTAATTTGCTTTAAAATTATATTTTTCTAGAAACTTATGTCTAAAATATTTATAGTAAAAGTATTACCACAACTAGTACAATGCTTTAAAAATATTCTTACACTCATAGAAATTAACCTGTAAAGCAAGCAAAAAAAAGCATCAAAAAATTAGTTAAAAATGAGCTTGCAGAAAGAAATGCTTAAATTAGCAGTTTTTTTTACTAAAAAAAGGGTCCGCCATCTAACGTTTTTTTTTTCAACTAGTGCTTATTTCGTGAATGGTAACATTTGATTTGACAGATAATTAGTTTTATCCTTCCGCTGAACGAATATGGTCCGTATGTTCGTTATCTTGTGAAAAAGTGAAAGAAACTGGCATCCTCATCGATAAACCAAAGCGTGAAGAACCAAAAAACAGTGCGTACACCCGAGAATATTGCTGCTTGCGGCAGAAAGTGTGCGTGAAGCGCCATCAACATCAATTCGCCGTCGTTCTCAACAATTGAACATTTCGGAGACATCATTGAGACGCATTTTGCATAAAGACCTTGGTATGACGCCATACAAAGTCCAATTGGTTCAGGAGTTCAAAAAAAAAAAAAGTAATTTGGCAGACCCTTTATTAGTAATATTTGAATAGAAAAAATAAAGATGTTGAATTTACAAATACTAAGTTTTGTTTGAGCCAAATTTTAGTTAATGAAAGAAACAAAATAATCAGCTAAAATCAGCAAAAACATTTACTAAATATTAGGAGACAAAACATTATTTTTTTTTTTTTGTTTTTTTAATGCGAAAAAGGTCTGCCGTTATAAAATCAGCAATCTACAACTTTGTAGCAAAAATTTCTGTTGACTTTAGCAAAATAAACTGTTATTTGCATTCTACTAAATTTAAGGTAAATAAAGCAAAATTTAAGTTAATATTACATTTTCTGTTTGCTATTTTGATTCAACACAGATTTTTTGCTAATTTTACAGAGTAAAATGCTAAATTCAATTAAACAAATTTCATAAATTTTGTGAAGCTAACAGATTTGTTTCTGCTGTTCTTACTTGACTAAAATTTAACAAGAAAAAAAATCTGCTAAATTTAGCAGTTTTTCCTGCAAAGTATTTTTAGTAGCTTTTTTCTGCTTTTTTACAGTTTTATTTCTATGAGTGTAATAATTAAAAAGTCTTGTATACTTTCCTGGAATTTATTTTTTTTCTTATTTGTTTTCACAAATTCATTACTTTTTTTCTTTCTTCATTTATACAACAATTTGTGGCAATTTCTTACTGTCTTACAGTTTTTTTCTTGTAATTTTTTTTTTCTTGTTGATTATTTATGATCTTCTTAATAGAAACTGGGTTTAAATGGAAGTTGATTATTTGGTTATTATTACTAACAATTGTGCATACAAAACGTGAGCACAAACAATTCTGTAAATTTTGTTTTCTTAAAACAAACAGAAAAACTCAAAGAAAAGTGGGTTTTAAAATAACTTCCAAGAAAATTTAAAATTTACGGTTGAGCTTAAGGAAAAATAAAGGAATTGCTTCGTTTTTTATTTCTGCATTTTAATTTATTTGTAGTAAAAGGAATGAAGAAAGTATGTACACTCGGGGAGTTGTGCTGTTGAAAAGGTGTGCACTTAATATGCATTGAAATCAACTATTAAATGTTAAAAATTTTAAATGTTAAAAATCAACTAAGAAACGTAAGCAAAAAATTACAAATACAATTAAAGCAACGGACATGAAAACAATAGCAACACTTTAAAAACAACTACAAATCGCACACCCAGTTCGAAAGTGACTCAACTCAAAATTTAATTTTTCGGTTTTATATGCTTAAACTATGCACAATACACTTGTTTATCTATAAAAGAAATATCAGTGTATTTTGTTGTTGTTAACTGTTGACAGTTATGTCTTTCTTTATGTTTCAATTGGTATAAAGTTGCAAATGTTATTTTTCGATTTCTGAAAAATTAAATGTTTTGAGTTGTGTCACTTTTGTACTAGGTGTGCGAAATGTAGTTAAATCCAAAGATATAAAAATTATTGTCAATCTCTAAAAACTACTGTTGTTTGAAATTTAATTTTAATTTCAACACTTTCTTGCTTCCTCTCAAAAATATCGTAAATTTAATTACAAATGTTTTACTTTTAAATTTAAATAAAATTCAAAAGTTTTCTTTCCGATCTTTTATTATAGATTATAATGTGAGCAAGATTATTCAAGTTCAAGATCATTTGTTTTTTGTTAAACAAAAACCGTGCTGTGCTTATTTATTAATTATTTGAAATATGGAAGAAATTGCCAAAAATTTAGAAAAAAAAAATCGTTAAATTTAAAAAAAAATATCGCTAAAATTGAAAAAAAAAGCTAAAATTAAAAAAAAAAACATCAAAATAAAAAAAAAGTCAATATGGAAAAAATCATCAAAATTAGAAAAAGCCAAAGTTGGAAAAAATTGCTGAAAATATAATTTTTCTGTGAGATTTTATTTGTTCGGTTTTAGATTATGACAAATTTTTCTCTAAATTAACAGAAAAATTATAATTTTTATATGATAATTTACTTTGACTATTAGAAAAAAAAACACAGAAAAAGTTATTAGACAATAGCATGAATGGAATGCATTTTCTGACCCACTACGGTCTTCATCAACATTCTTCGTGCCATTTAGTGTTAATCGTAAATATCATCTATTTAACTCACATGTTAAAGAAATTGGGTAACGTTCATTCCATTCATGCTAGTGTCTAATAACTTTTCTGTGTTTTTTTTTCTAATAGTCAAAGTAAATTATCATATAAAAATTATAATTTTTCTGTTAATTTAGAGAAAAATTGTCATGATCTAAAACCGAACAAATAAAATCTCACACATAAATTTATAGATCAACGATAAAATTCACTATTAAACCACTCACCAGGTACAGTGTAAAAAATCGTTTAATGTATATGCTCGACATATGTATTAATAAAAAATCTTTAATGTTTGTTGATATGCTTTGCTAACGTAGAAGGATAGTATATGATGACATTAGAGAAAAGAACTGCCATTTAAAGTTTTAATTGAAAGTTAAACTGGCAACTATGATAATGACTAGAGAAAAAAACAAACACACTATAAATAGAAATCGTTCGTGGTAAATTTCATTCTAACTCAACACACAGGGTAATGTGGGATTTAACGTTACCTAATTTCTTTAACATGTGAGTTCAATAGATGATATTTACGATTAACACTAAATGGCACGAGGAATGTTGATGAAGACCGTAGTGGGTCAGAAAATGCATTCCATTCATGCTAGTGTCTAATAACTTTTTCTGTGTTTTTTTTCTAATAGTCAAAGTAAATTATCATATAAAAATTATATATTTTCTGTTAATTTAGAGAAAAATGTGTCATGATCTAAAACCGAACAAATAAATCTCACACATAAATTTATAGATCAACGATAAAAATTCACTATTAAACCACTCACCAGGTACAGTGCAAAAATCGTTTAATGTATATGCTCGTCATATGTATTAATAAAAAATCTTTAATGTTTGTTGATATGCTTTGCCAATGTAGAAGGATAGTATATGATGACATTAGAGAAAAGAACTGCCATTTAAAGTTTTAACTGAAAGTTAAACTGGCAACTATGATAATGACTAGAGAAAAAACAAACACACTATAAATAGAAATCGTTCGTGGTAAATTTCATTCTAACTCAACACACAGAGTAATTTTGGATTTAACGTTACCCAATTTCTTTAACATGTGAGTTCAATAGATGATATTTACGATTGACACTAAATGGCACGAAGAATGTTGATGAAGACCGTAGTGGGTCAGAAAATGCATTCCATTCATGCTATTGTCTAATAACTTTTTCTGTGTTTTTTTTTTTCTAATAGTCAAAGTAAATTATCATATAAAAATTATATATTTTCTGTTAATTTAGAGAAAAATTTGTCATGATCTAAACCCGAACAATAAAATCTCACACATAAATTTATAGATCAACGATAAAAATTCACTATTAATATATTTTTTCTTCAAAGTTAAAAAAAATGCTGTAATCAAAAATGAAAATTCGCTTTGAAAAATTTAAAAATTTAAATTGGGGAAAATTGGAAAACAAATTTAACAATTAAAAACATAGCTCAAAATAAAATACAACGCGAAAATTGGAACAAGCCAAAATTTAAAAATCGCTAATATTTGAAAAAAATTTCAAAAATTCGCAAAAACTGCGAAAAATCGCTAAACTGAAACAATCACCGGAATGAAGTTTAGTGCATATATATCTCGAAAACACTTTAAATTTTTGTAATTTTTTTAGCTTCGGTTAATTTTTAGTTCCAGTGATTTTTTTTTAGTTTTTGATGATTTTTTTGTTTTAATATATTTTGTTTAATTTTTTTTTTTATTTGCTGATTTTTAAAATTTTGTTTTTTTTTTTCTTGGTTGTCATTATGGGTTATAAAAACTGGAAATTTTGCGTGCACAAAGTTAATTTTCAATTAAACATTTTATAGACATTATTAAACTTTTAATTGAAAGTGAGTTTAAAACAAACAAAATTTAATTGAAAATTGTTTTTAACAATTATTTTTCTGCGCCGTTAAGGAATTCTTTTATACTACATTTTTAAATATGTATCATATGATATACATAATTCTGGTTATACGTAAGTATTTCAAAGTGTACAAAGTAAACCAGTTGTTAATATTTACAATTTTCTCTTTTTTTTTCTTTTTGTTTGTGTGTATCTAAATAATTAAATAACTTGGGTTAAAATTCTTAGTTTCAGGTATAAATTGGCAACACACACCAACAAACTCTATATTCATATTATAAATTCATTCATTCCTTTTGCCAAACACATAACAAACGGATTACAGCAGCTAATTATTAACAAGGATTAAATATGTTACGTGTTCATGTATTTTCGTAAAAACATACAAAATATAGAGAAGCAGACTTATTCAGAAGCTAGTAATGCTTAGTACAGGGGGTGGTGAGCCTTTTTCCGTTGCGTGCAAATAAAGCAGACATATTTTGTTGCAAAAAGTTGTTGTGTGCCACCTTAATTGCATTTTTTGAAAGCCCTTTTCTATCGCAGTCTTTTCAAATTCGGATAATTTTTTCCTTTAAGAATATATTAAATTTTTTTGCTTTTCAACATTTTTTTGGATTTTCTGATTTAAAAAAAAAATATATATTTTTTAAATTTGCTGTTTTCAAGCGTTTTTTTTTTCAACCCTTATACTTTTGTTTTTACGGTCTTTCTCCCACCAAACAATTTAAAATTCTATCAATATACACACACAGAAATAGAGTGCCATCTGAATTGTGAAATTATAAATGTATTTAGTACAACGATATTTATATTAGATTTCTGAATATTATGTGTCTAACAACTAAAATTCAGTGGAATTAACCGAACTTTTTTATGAAAACTAATGTTCAGTTTTATCAACTGCCGGAAATTCGTTATAACGGAATTTGAGTTGTAGTAACCGAATTTCAGTTAACAAATAGCTAAATTTTTCTCTGTGTTTAAAGTTCCATGAAATTTTTACGGATTTTTGTTATCGAAATGTCATGTAAAGGGTCCGCCATATAACGTTTTTTTTCGATGCCGATTTTGCCAAAAAAATCATCTTTTCAGATGAAGCTCATACTGCATGGCTAGCCGAGGCAGCCATTTGAATAAAATTATTTTCCATTATTAACCGGAAGGATTGTACTTTCAAATAAAAAAGAAATTTGAGAAAATATTCAGTAGTTTTTTTTTATAGCATTTTCAAAAAAAAAAAAAAGTTATTTGGCGGACCCTTTATTTAAATTAGTTATAGCACATTTTGAAAGGTCATTTCTACACTTTTAATGACAAAAAAAAAAAAACAATACCATTTATGCTCCGAAAAGCTTGTAAAACTTTGATTCCTGCAAAACGAAATAATGATTTTTCTAAAAAAAAATTGTATAAAAGATTCAAGATTTTTTTGAAATTTTTATCATTTGCAACCATTTTTCATTTATATTCATATTTTAATATCGAAATAACTATTCAAACTAAAATTTAAATATTTAAATACTTTAAAATTCAAAAATTTAAAAAAAAAATTTCGAGCGCCACTGAAAATCCGCTCGTGAGCCACCCCTGACACGCGTTTTACAGTTGCTCCATCCATGACTTAGTAGATTGTTTGCTGTTTTTGTTCTGTTGTTGTTTTTCTTATCTTTGTTGCTGTTGCCGCCAATTTTGCTGCTAGTTCTAATGTTGTGTTTGTTTCTCTTATACTTTGGCTTAAAAGCTTTTTTATTCAATGGTGTTTGGATGGCATAGATTACAAAGATCTGCAACTCTTTGACATTAGCTGTCAGTGCACGTAACTCATGAGAATGTGTAGGACATATGTCGTACACCTATACAAAAAATATTTGAATGTATATTTGAAATATGTTTAGTAAAAGAAGATTCTGAGATCTTTGTAATCTATGGTGTATGGTTTATTTTTTTTTTACATGCATATAACACCTATGTTGACAATTAGTTCAAAAGCAAAGCCGTCGAGCGAGTAAACGCATAAATCGTTTTAGTCTCAAAAATTAATAAGATAATATAAGCCAAAAACAAAGGATCAAATCTATGGCCGGTGCTCGAATCCTAAGCAAAGTGTAAGTTTTTATTTGTTCGTTCTCTGTGACATAAAATGAGTGAAAAAATAATCAAATAAAAAAGGCGATGCTACAAATTGTGATACGCTTTTTAAATTAGCAGGACGCACAATCGAATCATAGAAATAAAAATGTAAAAATAACAAAAAAGCTACTTAAAATTAGTAAAAATGTCGTTGCAGAAAAAACGGCTGCAACTAGCAGATTTGTTTGTTAAATATTTGTTAGATAAGAACAGCAAATATAGAACTGTGAAATTTACAAAATTATTTATTTTTAATTTATATCCGATATGAATTTTAGTTAATTAAAATATCAATTTACTCTGCCAAAATCAGCAAAAATAGTTGTAAACTAAAAACAGCAACAAAAACAGTAATACCTACAAACTGTTTGCTACATTTACCTCAAATTTAGTTGAATGCACTCCGCAGTACAGGGTGTTTCATAGCTATAACGTCAATTTTGATTACTAAGTATTTCTTAAATTGTTGAACCGAACGCTTAAAAGCCTTCAGAAGGTTTACTCAAATATGGCTTATTTTTCGATTGATGCAACATAAATAGTAGTTGTTGTTGTTTTTAAGTTCTGAAATTGTCTAGTGTTTCACAACGTAACATTAGTTTTCACAACAATGTTCGGTTAATTCAACTGAATTTTAGTTGCAATAACCAAAATATTCCGAAATCTAATGTAAATATCATTGTACTAACTGAATTTATAAGTTGATACCATTAATATACATATTTCAGAAGAGGTGGAGGAAATTGAGTGGTTGATTTTTATATTTGTCAATAACTCAGAGACTAATCGAAATTCCAACCTGAAGTTTCCTCACAAATGTAAATGAGGTTCAATAAAAAACGCATATTCTTTTAAGAATCTAAAAAATGCGCATTTCGAGGTGTAGGCGTAAGACCCCAAAATATTACCTTTCACCCTTCTATGAAAAAACTAGATATGCCCACCATTTTACAGATCACATTTTAACTTTAAAATAAGACCAACACGAATTTTGTAATTGTATAGTTTAAAAGTTTTAAACCAATTTATAGGGATTCTTTAGTCAAGTTTTTTGTAATTTTCGCGACATCATATTTCAGAAACCGGAACTGAAAATTATGTTTCATCGATTTCTTGCCGAGTATGAGAGTTTATGCTGGATTTCATTTAAAACGGAGGTGTTGGATCCGAAAATGCCATATTTTTGATTGAGTTGACATGTTTTTACTAAATAGCTAAAATTGTCAAAAGAGTGTATCTACCCAAAACTTTCTTACACAGTGATTGGTTAAAAAAAACGCGTACTAACGCCACAAATTAACTAAATTGACATCACTGCATAAAAGTACTTTTATGACTGTGAGAATATGTTTGCACAAGTTAACGTTTATGTTCGCATATTCACTTTTATTTCTTCTTTTGTTTGTTAAACGTGAAAATTCTGTGGTACAATGATCATCATCATGATGGTTGGTAGTGATGATGAGGATTTTGATGTATTTTAAATCCTTTATATGTAGTAGTATGCTACAATACACTTATGTATACGTATTGTTGTTTACATTTCAAACTCTTTTAGTTTAGTTTGTTCATTCCACATGCTTTTGCTTTCCTTTACACTTTTTTACACTGAAGCTCGCTTAATTAAAATGAAAACAATATTAAATGTGTGTGTGTGCGTAGTATTGTATTCTTATGTAAAGGAAACTAAAGAGCGAACATAAAAAATTTAAGAAGGAATTAGAACAAATGTTAAGTACAATAAACTGAGATTGTAAAGGAATTAAACAAGAAAAAAAGAAAAATTAACTAAATATGACACTTTAAATATATTTAATTTTGAATTGACAAGTTTGAGATCATAATTAGCTGATACTATTTCAAATCGAAAAAATGTAAGAGAAGATGAAAAAAATCTTGTGGGTATCAGCTGTAGGGAGTGCCGTACTCTCGACCTAAGCGACTAGATCATCTTCAGTCTCATTCTTATCCACCACCCACAAGAAACTCAAGGTTTGATCGATCAGGTATATATATCAACCAACCTCAGAAAATCGGTGATGTTAGTTTAGCCAACAGCTTTAAATCATAAAGCTTTTTATTTGGCAGGGTCGCTAGTGCTGTTTTTAAATTTATTTTAAAATATTGGTAATTTTATGGGCAATATTTCATTGCTGTACATTAGTTCTTTGAAAAAAAAATTCAGTTATGTAAATAATCTCTAAGCCGGCAATATGACGACCCCAACAGGGAATGTTTTGCCTATAAAATTTAAATGCTCGCTATTTTTCCGATTTAAAAAAAAAATAACATATATATAATGTCCTAGTAGATACAATACTTACATGTCTGGGTTTTATCAAAAAGTTCCCGAGATATTCCCATTTGAAAATGAGAAATTCCGGGACGAAATCGGGTTCAATTGCTTTTTTTAAATATTGGTTGTTTAACTAAATAAAATAAAAAAAATGAATGTAATATCTTATTTTAAACATATAAACTGTGCATACTATACTGAAAGGTCTTTTTATACATTCATAATAATAAAGGGTGTCCCAAGAAGAACGCAATTTTTAAATCTGGCAACATTCGAAGTGTCATTGTTTGACATTTGAACAATTGTTATTGTTTGCTAGTAGAAGGTATGAGGTTAGTAAAAATGGAGCGCTACACGAATGGAGTATGGATGGAATGGAGTAATTGGGTATTGGAGAGACAACATGAAAATGCTGATTTTGCCGATAAAATCATCTTCAGTGACGAGGCCCATTTTCATCTTGATGGCTTCGTCAATAGGCAGAATTGTCGCATTTGGGGTGAGGAAAATACTCGAGTGATTCACGAGAAGCAAATGCATCCTCAACGTGTCACTGTGTGGTGTGGTTTTTGGGCTGGAGGAATCATTGGACCTTTTTTTTATGAAAATGAGGCAGGTCAAGCGCAAACAGTCAATGGTGTTCGGTATCGTGAAATGATAACCAGTTTTTTCTTGCCTAGAATTGAAGAAATGAATGTGGAGGGCATGTGGTTCCAACAAGACGGCGCCACATGTCATACAGCCAGAGAAACAATTCAATTGCTGCATCAGTCATTTCCCGGTCGTGTTATTTCGCGTTTTGGAGATCAGAATTGGCCGCCTAGGTCGTGCGATTTAACACCATTAGATTTTTTTCTTTGGGGTTTTTTGAAGTCGATGGTTTTCGCGAATAAGCCGACGACGACTCAAGCCTTAAAAGAGGAAATTGGACGCTGCATTAATGAAATACCGCAGCATTCATGCAAAACGGTCATTGAAAATTTCATTAAAAGATCGCGTGCATGCCAGCAAAGCCGCGGCGGCCATCTGCACGATATATTGTTCCATACATAACCTCATTCTGTCTACTTTACGATATAATAAAGTTTCACGATTTTTTTTTAAATATCTGTGTTTTATTTAAAATTTAAAAATTGCGCTCTTCTTGGGACACCCTTTATATGTATAAAAATACGAAATTAATGTCAAAACAACGAAAATTTTCGTAAAATTTACAAAATTTCGTTTATTTTACGAGAGTTTTTGTTATTTTGACATGTTTTTCGTCTTTTTATGCATGGATTATTATGAGTGTATAAAAGTGTGTAGTGTTAAAATTTTTTTATTTTGTATACTTTTCCCTCCAGCCGCTTATAAATTTGACATATTTTTAAAATGAATATTAATTTTAACCCCATGTTATATATTGTGTAAGCCCCCAATTAGGTACACTCATAATAATCCATGTTAAAAATACGAAAAAAACTGTCAAAACAACAAAATATTTTGTAAAATTAACAAATTTTCGTTTATTTTACAAAATATTTGGTTATTTTGACATTTATTTGTATTTTTGCGCATGGATTATTATCAGTGTAGCGAAAGCGGTAATAGATACTCCAACATATACCCGACTCATTGGGAAAGTCTCTTTCAATCCCCGCTTTAAATGTCAGCAAAAACTGAAAACAAATCCCAATTTTTTTATATTATTTTTATTTCCGGGAATTGTGCTTATAGCAAATCATAAATTCAGATATATATTTCACGTTGTTGACTTAACAGTCTAAAATTATTGGATTATTATCGTATTATGTCTTTTAATAAATATTTTAATCAATAGTGAAAATTTACATTTTAACAAAAAAACTGAAATTTGTACTTTCCTATTAGGGTAACATAATGTTTTTTTTGTACCAAGAGTGCTAAATGTGACTCTTTTTAAAATTGTTGTAACCTATAGGTAATTCCTCCTCAAGAACTTTGCCATAAAAGTTCAGCAGTTATTTTTAAAGTTACTCCATAAAGATGTTTCAATTGAGTATATAAAGGGTGCGCCAAATAACTTTTTTTCAACTCCTGAACCAATTGGACTTTGTATGGCGTCATACCAAGGTCTTTATGCAAAATTCGTCTCAATGATGTCTCCGAAATGTTCAATTATTGAGAACGACGGTGAATTGATGTTGATGGCGCTTCATGCACATTTTCTGCCACAGCAGCAATATTCTCGGGTGTATGCACTGTTTTAGGCTTTTCACGCTTCGGTTTATCGATGAGGATGCCAGTTTCTTTCACTTTTTTCACAAGATAACGAACATACGGACCATATTCGTTCAGCGAAAGGATAAAACTAATTATCTGTCAAATTAGACATGAGCTAAGTGTTACCATTCACGAAATAAGCACTAGTTGAAAAAAAAAACGTTAGATGGCGGACCCTTTAGTTAAACTACCAAAGAGTTATATTCTCTGTTATTAAATAACCAAAAGAATTCAAAAACCGTATTAGTGAAAATATACATTTAAAATTTGGTTTAAACGAAAAGTGTGAGTGTATTATTTTCTACACATATTAATATTGAATACATTTTAAATACTTTTTTTTCGCCTCTTTAAACAAGTTTTTAAGCATAAAATATGATGGTCATTTGGACTAACCAGCAATAAAATTAGAACATAACCTCTTCATAATTAACATATTGTATTTTGTTTGTTGTTGACTTCCCAGCAAAAAGTTTAGATGCAATAAAAACTCTTAACGAATTAATGTATTGCTTTCTTTGGAAAGGGGAGAGATTAAAGGTGGGGAAAGTTGAAGGCCACCAAGTGTGGCAACACTCTAATTTCACGAGATGATAAGTCTTAGAGCAGTTGTGGCTCGCCACCTGATGAAGAGTTGGCGAACTTAGTGAAGCTTTTTGGCTTATAGCCCTAATTCATTATTTAACTTCGGTGGGGTTAAGTGCTATGGGAACAGTGGTGGGGTTAAGTGCTATGGGACAGAGCTGTGAATGAATCATTCATTTTTGATTTCAATTCATTACGAATTTGAATTGAATTTTGAATAATTCTTTTCACGCAAAAAAAGAATTGAATGAAATTTGAATTAATTCAAATGAATTTGGTAAAAATAAATTGGAATTCATTTCCAATTCAAATGAATTCGGCAAAATGAATTGCAATTCATTTTCAATTCAAATGAGTTTGGCGAAATGAATTGCAATTCATTTCCAATTCATTTGACTTGAATTGATTTTGAATTAATTCAAATGAATTAGAAAAATTAATTGCAATTCATTTTCAATTCATTTGTTTTAAATTGATTTTGAATTAATTCAAATGAATTAGAAAAAATATTGCACCGTGTAATTAATCATATTTATAAAATTTTCTTATATGTGATGAAGAGTTTCATAAAATTCATTTGAATTAATTCAAAATCAATTTAATACAAATGAATTGAAAATTAATTGCAATTCATTTTTCTAATTCATTTGAATTAATTCAAAATCAATTCAAGTCAAATGAATTGGAAATGAATTGCAATTCATTTCGCCAAACTCATTTGAATTGAAAATGAATTGAAATTCATTTTGCCGAATTCATTTGATTTAAAATGAATTGCAATTCATTCCAGAAAAATGCACATGAATCGATTCATATTTCATTCAATTCGTTTTTTGGCGAAAAGAATTAATTCAAAATTTTACTAATTCAGTGCATGAATGATTCGCGAATTAATTCACAGCTCTGCTATGGGAACATATGAGTCATAGAAAACATATATATATATATAAATTTTTTAAATTGATGTTGTCGTCAGCGGGAATCGAACCCGGAACCATCTGTATAACAGTCTAGCTCGCTAACCATTGCACTACAACGCCCCGCGCCCCATATTTAAAGTTTAAGTTTCTTAAGTTTTGCGAACAGCAATATTTCCCTTTTCGAAAAATTTGCGGTTAAAATTGCATACAAACTTTTAGCAATTTTCATTAAAAGTACTATACAAAAAAACGCGTTACAAAAAGTTCTCGATTATACCCTTATTCCAGCGAGGCATTATTTGTTCAAATATTCTTTTTTTTTTAAATCAAAATTAATTTTTGGAAAAAAAATTATCTCTCAATTCTTTTTATATTTTTTATATAAATAGCAAAACACGTCTCTTCCATTTTAACAGCCTTTATCATTTAATTTTTTGCTGGTTTATAACACAATTCAAATTTAACCAAACTTTACCCTTCCCCTAACCCCACCACACTGTTTCTTTTTCACATTTTTCACGGTATTTAGCATATTTATAGATGATTATAAATTCAACACGTTCAAAAAGTCCAGAACAAATTACGCATTGTCCATTGTATTTATGATGCCCCTGGGTAACATCTCTTATTCGGCAGATGGGTTGAAGTGGTGAAAGAATTTTGTTATACAAAATTGTTGTTGGTTACCCAAAAACAAAAAAAAACTATATTAAACTACTGTGATAAACATTTGTAATTAGTATGCAGGCTCCAGAAATATTGAGCTGTTACACAAAATAAATAAAAAAACAACCAACAAAAACGAAAACAGACAAAATATTGACATATTTATTAGAATTTTAAACCAAAAAAACTAGTAGGCTATAATTTAGGTAAGAAAAACGTAGTAGGAGTAAAATATTGTATGTATTTTAATAGAAAAACTATAAACACTCATAGAAAAAGTTAGTTCAAAAGTCTGTTAGATGGGTTCCAACTTAATTGAACTAATATTTTTTGTTAATATCGCTTAAATCTGTTATTAATTTAGCAGAATATGATTCTCAAATTCATTGAAAAATCTGCTGGCTCAAATACAGGTAATATTTTCTGTTGCTGTATCTGAAATTTCCAATATTTATATGGGCTGTTTTTATGAGTGTATGAATTAAAATTTTTAACAGAGATAAAGTTGATACACACAGAGAAAAATTTAGGTATTTGCCAACTGAAATTCGGTTACTACGACTCAAATTCGGTTATTCCGAATTCCAGACGGTTGGCACAACTTTACATTAGTTTTCATAACAAAGTTCGGTTAATTCAACTGAATTTTAGTTGCAACGCCCACAATGTTCAGAAATCTAATGCAAATATCGTTGTACTAACTGAATTTATAAGTTGTTACCATTAATATACACTTTTCAATTCGGTTGGCACTTTATTTCTCTGTGTGTAGATTTTTAAACAAAACTACTTTTGAAGCAAAAAGACATAGTAAAGTGGTTTATTGAAAAAATTATTTTTGTGATAGAAACACACATTATAATACATTTTTTTTTAAATTATAATTTGTAAATCGGACAAACATTGCAACCCTGCTTACCATTTCATTGTATTGCCTTTATGTTAAAAACAATTTGGCTGCCATTTTGACACAGATTCGGTGTATCAAATAACCCCAAAGAACATGTCATAGGACTGCAAGGAAAGAACATGTCCTGGAACTGTCGGAAAAGGGCATATCATAACTCTAATATGATACCAATTTCACTTATTAATTTGGAAGAAAAAAAAAATAATATTAAAAAACATCATTAATCACTTTTCATACTTTTATCTATTTTTTTAGTTCTGTCGGAATTCTACTTTTAAAGACTTCCATAATAGATACTTTAAAACCGGCCCAATGATGGGTACTTAAAATTCGATATATTTGCACCTATTCAAACCAGTCACGTGAAAGACACTTTTAAACCAGTAACATGATCATTTTTTTAAGGAACCGGTGTAATTTATACCTACCACAGGCTTGGGACTTTAAGGCTCATATCGTGATATAGACTTTTGAGCCAATAACGTGGCAGGAACTTTTAAAGCCGGTTTTGTTTTCACCATGGGACTAGTGCTTTCAGACCTATCACATGATAGAGAATTTTATACCGAACACGTCATAGGTACTTTAGGAACTGGTCCTGTTTCCCACATAACACAGGACTGGTACTTTCATACATACATAAACCGGTCACATGGTTGGTACTTTAGAAACCGATCCTTTTTTTCAGGGACCGTAACGGTTATAAGTGATATCAAAAAAGTTCCTTTATAACAGTTATTTTGTGGCTTAAAAAGAAAAAAAACATCCAAAACAGTTATTTTTCAACGTAAAAATAAAAGATCGGATGAAACTCTTAAGAAGAGAGTTTTATTTCGCCTTCATTAAATAAAACTCTTTTGAGGAGTTTTATTTTTTCCGTCTAAAATAAAACTCATTTGAGGAGTTTTATTTTAAAACTCATTTGAGGAGTTTTATTTTAAAACTCATTTGAGGAGTTTTATTTTAAAACTCATTTGAGGAGTTTTATTTTTCCGTCAAAAAATAAAACTCATTTTATGTAGATTGACACTCAAAGCTTGCCGCTTTCCAGATCATTACAATTTGTAAGGCAGTGTAATCTTATCACTTGCCTTGCAATTGAAAAAATCGTCCTTAAAATGAAAACATGTGGGTTTTTAATTTGTTATTGTTGGATTCCTATTATTAAATGGTTGTTGTTTTATTTCTTACATGTGTATGTAGATATGGAACAAGAAAGAGAAGGAAGTGATAATGAGGATGAAAAAAAGCTTTCTATGAAATCGACAATTTTTCTCCAAGGCCCTTGTCGATTGATAAACCTCTTTTTGAGTTTTGGGAGGCTAAAAGAATACACTATCCGTACTTGTATACATTGGAAAAAACTGTACAGTGTGTACCTGTAACCCAGGTAAGCGTGGAAAGAGCATTCTCTGCTGTTAAATTGGTATTGAGCGACCTACGTTCAAATCTTTCCGCAGAAAATTTGGAAAAAGTTATGTTCGTTAAATTAAATAAATAAATTACTACACACATTATAGCAAATAAAGTCAATAAAAAAAGAAGAAAATAAACAACATGAGTTTATTTTAGACGGAAAAATAAAACTCCTTAAATGAGTTTCAAAATAAAACTCCCCAAATGAGCTTTATTTTCTGACGGGAAAAATAAAACTCCTCAAAAGAGTTTTATTTCAGACGGAAAAAATAAAACTCCTCAGAACAGTTTTATTTAATGAAGGCGAAACAAAACTCTCTTCTTAAAAGTTTCATCCGATCTTTTATTTTTTCGTTGAAAAATAAGTCTTAACTGTGGAGTTGAGATCGTTTCCTTAAGATCACAATAGATTCTGAAAGAGCACTTCAATACGAATCGTTTGGTATATAATAATATACGTCTCCGTTGACTCTAACATAGAGAGTTTTTGAGTTATAGTTTTCGGGATAACTGTTATTTTCGGTCCCTGCTTTTTTTACCTATCACGTGCTAGGTATTTTGGGAACCGTACTTGTTTTCACATATCACTCTATGTGCAGTGATATGTGAACCCAAATTCCCAGCTGGCCCATTTAATTACTAAAGATAACGGAAATTAAACTCAACGAGAGTTTAGGAAATTAAATACCGTAAGCTTGATATTGATACGATATACTTTTTCGACATTTACCGATTTTTTAGAAAAAAAAAATTGCTGGTCACGCAATAGTCAAAAGTATAGTGAATATTAAAAACCGGAAAGCTTATAGTTTTGTTTAAATTATTACTGCCCATGTAATTGCCCATTGTAATTTTTCAAGTTTTGTAAAACTACCTGTTTTTGGAATCACAGTTTTATTCAATTCTTGCAATTTTGTAGCTACAAAAGTGGCCGTATTTTAAAATTTACCGTTATTTTAGAAATAAAATCTGTGTGATATTAATAATAGATGAAGCTTTCTAGTGTTTAATAAAAAGCATGTATTTTGGTTACTTAGATCATGCACTGCATTCAGTCAAATTATTCGTTACATATACTTAAAGCAATGTATTATTAATTAAGCCTAAATAATTTTTTTTTTTTTTTAATTCAATTTTTAATCTTTTTTAAATTTAGCCTTTATTAGCTTTTTATGAATTTTTAAATTGATAAACTCTTTTTTTACTTTTGAAATTGATATGATTACTATTTTAATTAAATATTGGTAAATTTTTTAATTTCAATTTTAATGGATTTCGTTTAAATTCCAATTGTTTCAAATTGAATTAAATTTTAAATTGTGGTCGCAAATTATATAATTGTTACTCGGTTTTTGTGTGTACGAATTCGCTAACGCCTGTCGTCCACATTGTGATTACCACATTAGTGGTTCCAAATCATTGCATATATTCACAATAATTGTGTTCTTGATTCCCCCAACTATTTTTTTTTTTTTTTTGCTGAATTTATAAGGAAAAGTTTTGTTTTGCAAGTGTTTTGATATAAAATTCATTAATTAATTTCGACATGTTTCATCCTTAACTATGGGGCTCATTAATGAGTTACATGTTGTGCTAGTCGTCATATTTATATGAATGTATGAATGAATGGCTGTGTAAGCTTAATTGGCATAAATTTATTTTTTGGACTTATGTACCATGTCCTGTCCAGTTAATGAATAACGAAATGTGCAAACAAGTTTTATCATACACTAATAGAACAAAATTAGTGAAACTACTGAAAATTAGTTATAAACTACGTTGCAGGAGAAACAGCGCAAATTAACAGATTTTTTTTGCAAAATATTAGTTAGATATGAATAGCAAAAATAAATCTGTTAAATCTGCAAAAATTTACTAATATTCAAGTTTACTAGTGTTATCTGAAAGCAACTAATTAATCTGCTAAAATTAGTAAAAAACTGCTAAATATTAATAGACAAATATAATCGCAAAAAAAATGTAAAATTTCCTAAGTTTTTTTATATTTTTTTACGCGAATAAACATTTTCAGCCCACAATCGTTTCTGTTGTTTTTAGCCAAATGTACTGTTATTTGCTTTAATTTAAAAATGTTGATGTTAAGAAGAAGAATAAACGTTTTTTCTCTAAAAATTATAAACACTATTAATTTTTAAATCAGACTAGTTTCTGCCTTTTTATGGACAGGCTCATCAGTGATTTTCCATTTAAATTATATTATTATTTGTGTCTTATAATTGTCAGATTGTCTCTATATGATAAATTTTTCAACAACTTGCTGCTGTAAGAATCAAACCTGCGCTCATCTTACATTACAAACGTAACAATACCAAGTTTGCATTCAACTAAAATTTAGGTAAATATAACAAACTTTTTATTGATATTACAATTTTTATTCACTGTTTTTTTTTTGTCTACAAATATTTAGCAAAATCTTTTGCTGATTTTAGCGGAGTAAATTTACTAACTAAAACTCAAATCAAATAATTATAAATAAAATTTTGTAAATTTAACAATTTTATTTTCGATGTTCATAATTTTTTAATATTTAACAAAAAAAAATCTGAAAATTTTACAAGTTTTTTATGAGTAGCTTTTGCTGTTATTTTTATAAGCTAATTTCTATGAGTGTACACATTACGGACCACAAAGTTATTGAAATGAAATAAAATTGTTTAAATAAATATTTAACTTTAATACAATATTATTTGAGTATTTAAAGTTAAAAAAGCCACTTAAAAATTTTCAGTTTCTAATATCGTCTCAACGCCATTTATTTCGTGATATTTTTTTTCTCCATTTCATTTGTCTGACATTTTTAAAAGTTCAATGCCAACTTATGCTTGTGCGTTTTATGGGATTACCATTAAATTTAACACAAAATATTGCACAAGAGTGATGCAGCAGTTGTGCGCATAAAACTAGAAGTGGTGACAATAAAACATTCAGTTTTCAAAAATATTACTTTACAGCCAAAGAGTACACTTATAATAATGCATGCCCGGTTAAAGAAGTTCATATAGTATAAACAAAAATGTTCATTTATGGACATATTTGGTTGTGTATATGGATAAATTCTTTTTTATCTGTAGGTTCCAGTTTATAAAACTTATAACATTAATATTGTTCACAATATTAACTTTATAAATTTATTATATTAAATTTGTTTAATTTGTCGTAAAGGGTCCTCCAAATAACTTTTTTTTTTGAAAATGGTATAAAAAAAACTACTGAATATTTTCTCAAATTTCTTTTTTATTTGAAAGTACAATCCTTCCGGTTAATAATGGAAAATAATTTATTCAAATGGCTGCCTCGGCTGGCCATGCAGTAGCCTACACGATCGGTCCAATTTTTAAGCACATTATCGATTGTGTGCCACTGTATTTCACCAATGGCTTCACGAATATTGTCCTTTAAAACGTCAATTGTCTCTGGCTTGTTGGCGTAACACTTATCTTTGACGGCACCCCACGAATAACAGTCCAACGGTGTCAAATCGCAGCTCCGAGGTGGCCAAACGACATCAGCTCTGCGGCTGATAATGCGATCTTCAAAAACAGGGCGCAAAACATCGAGTGTAGCTTCGGCTGTGTGGCACGTAGCGCCGTCCTGTTGAAACCAAATGTTGCCAATATCCTCCTCTTCAATTTTTGTGAACAAAAATTCGTTCAACATGGCCCGATAACGATCGCCATTGACTGTAACGGCCACTCCTTGCTCATTTTCGAAGAAAAATGGCCCAATTATGCCTCTGGACCAAAATCCGCACCAAACAGTGACTCTTTTTGGGTGTATCGGCTTTTCATTGTATGCGTGCGGGTTTTCTGTGCCCCAAATGCGAGAATTTTGCTTGTTTACATACCCGCCAAGATCAAAATGAGCTTCATCTGAAAAGATGATTTTTTTGGCAAAATCGGCATCTTCTGTAAGTCGATCGCAGGCCCACTTAGCGAAGCGAAAACGCATTGGATGGTCAGTTGGCTTCAACTCCTGAACCAATTGGACTTTGTATGGCGTCATACCAAAGTCTTTATGCAAAATTCGTCTCAATGATGTCTCCGAAATGTTCGATTGTTGAGAACGACGGTGAATTGATGTTGATGGCGCTTCACGCACACTTTCTGCCATAGCAGCAATATTCTCGGGTGTGCGCACTGTTTTTGACTTTTCACGCTTTGGTTTATCGATGAGGATGCCAGTTTCTTTCACTTTTCTGCTTCTCTTCTTCCAAAATCCGTACGAATGTGCGAAACACATTCTGCAACATTATCATGATTTTCAAAGTAATGTCGCAATATTTCCCAGCGTTGTGCAAGCGTATACACAACCATATTCGTTCAGCGGAAGGATAAAACTAATTATCTGTCAAATCAGACATGAGCTAAGTGTTACCATTCACGAAAAAGTTGAAAAAAAAAACATTAGATGGCGGACCCTTTATTATCGGCAAATATTTTTTCATACTTAATATACATGTTCTGGCAACGCATGGCCGACCGTCGCAGACACTTTCCCAATACTGTGTCGATTGTATTTTTATGACTGGGTATATACTATAGATCACATATTAGTTTGTAAATTTCAAAAAGTATATTGATGACCATATAAAATAATATATGAACATATATGACCATATTTGTCCATATTGTTCTTCGTCCTTAAATAGAATATAATACATGAGGATGAGTGGAAGGATCACTCTCTTAACTTGTATCATATCCGTTAGTTTTAAAATTTATATCACTTAACTGCTATTTTTGCATTCACTTCTAAACTTAATGAACATTTCAACACCGAACACTGTAAATTGTAAACCGTTCATCTGTAGAACTGCCTTTTTCTTTTACTTTCACCAAGAGTTTTAGTTTCGTTGTTGTTTCGATGTGACGAAATAAAATTTATTTAGTGCACTTTAAACCATAAATCAAATGGAAGTTTTCGACATTTTCATCACTAAGAGGCATGAAAAATATGTTTTTTCTCCCTGAATTTTGTAAAGTTTTCGAAAAAAATTAGTTGTTAAAAATACCAAATAAAAAAATATATCATTTGTCATTTAACGATTTGTTAAGGGGTATAGTTTGTATTTGAAAATGGTGACTATTGATTTTAAAAAAGTGTTTGAAAACCATT
Source organism: Delia radicum (assembly GCA_021234595.1). Lineage (NCBI taxonomy): Eukaryota > Metazoa > Arthropoda > Insecta > Diptera > Anthomyiidae > Delia > Delia radicum. Next base: position 15,840,506 of record CM037854.1, on the reverse strand, counting down.
AGTGTTTAAACATTTTATTGTTAAATCGTCAAATGTTGTTATATAAAATTCTTTGTCGTACTAAGTATAATATATTTTTTATAATTTTTGTTTTAGTTTTCATCCCTAATAGTAATTTGTAATGTAGCCAATGGTATAGTCAAACGTCTCGACCGCAATGTCAAATGTTGTTTGCAAAAGTACTTTTTAAAAAGCATGGATGGTAACCGATTTTATGCGGGTATCGGTAAGGGCAACGCTATTTTCGTTTATTTCGGTAACGGTATTTTAGGGACAACGATATTTGAGTTATTTCGGTATTTTACTTATTTCGGTAACAGTATTTTAGTGGTAAAAGTCTTTGAGTTATTTCGGTAACGTTATTTTAAGAATAACGGTTTTACAGATATTTCAGTAACGGTATTTTAAGGTTAACGCTGTTGTATTATTTAGGTAATGTAAGTGAACATCGATATATTTAAGCTCCATTATGCCCGAATTACAATGACTCTCTAGTTTATGATCAAACTTTGAGAAGATATATCTATTAACAGCGTTTTATTTTTCTTTTTATCTTGCGAAATTATTTCGGATACGGTATTTTAAGGATATTGCTATTTTAGTTATATCGGTGACGCTATTTTACGGATAACGTTATTTAAATTATTTCGGTTAAGATATTTTAGGGATAACGATAGTCAGCTGAAAGGGTTTTGAATCCATAACGCTATTTTAGCGGTATTGCCTGCCATCCCTGTCAAAAACATATATTCTTTTTAGCTATTTATGACCATTGGTTAACGATAAAAGATGAATAAATCAACTAATGTTTCAATTTGCCTGGTCGAAAATTTATGAATGACTAGAATTATTGCGGACAAAATAATATTATTTGTATTTAATTTAGAAATATTTTTGTTAGCAAAACAAGATTAAAAATAATTATTTAAAAAAAATGGTGTAGAAACGGCCCAGCCAGAAAAATACGAACGGCAAAGCATTGGTCCAGTGCTTTCAAAGGTGGTATGAGCGTTGGCAGATTTCAGAAGATTTAAGTGCTTTGCCAACCCCAAAATGATAACACCGGGCAGGGCTTGGCCGTCCCTTTTTTAAGGGATGGGCAATGAGCGCATTGCCAGTACCAAAACCATGATTTTAAAACGTTGGCAAAGCATTAGTAGAACAACCAATAAAGTGCTGTTTTAATAATATAATAAGTGCTTTGCCAACCCCAAAATGATAACACCGTGCAGGGCTTAGCCCTTTCTTTTTTAAAACGTTGGCAAAACACCAAAACCAAAAACGACCAATAAAGTCCTACTGAGTAATTCACTTCAGTAAAGAGTTGTATTATTTCTTATTGAAAGATTTTGGTAATTTGAATAGAAATAACAATAGGCTTGCTTCAGCTAAGTTAATTACAAAATAACTGAATATTTTTTTTATGAAATTATTTTTGTGATAAGTTAGCACAATTTTTTACTACAATTTTACTAAAGAAAGAAATTTGAAAATAAATTTCTTAAGTAAAATTTTAGTACAAAAACTATACTTTGTGCTGACTATAATAGGAGACCTTAATTTTTTTAACTTCAAATCATAAATTGCAATTTAGTTTTGAATTTTTCCACTCTTTTTGTGAACAACGGATGTGCCACTGTTGTCATTAAGCTAACGGTTGTAAATTTTGTAAATAAGTACTGGCAATGTACTTTTTGCCAATGTTGGGAAAGCGTTCTAAATCAGTACTGTGCCAGTGCTTTTTTATATTTACGCTTGTAAATTTTGTAAATCAAGTACTGGCAAAGCACTTTTTACGAGCGTTGGCAGAGTGTTTTAAGCCAGAGGTGTGCCAGTGCTATTATTATTTTTACTGTTGTAAATTTTGTTAATTAAGCACTGACAAATCACTTTTTACTAATGTTGGCAGAGCGTTGTAAATTAGTGCTTTGACAGCACTTTATTCGTTGGATCTTTGGCAAATAGTGCTCTGCCAGTGCTTGATTTTTCAGACCATTGGCAATTTCTGGCTAGGGGGTATCATTAATAGATTAATTTTTATACGAAAATTTATTTAAAGTAGTTAAATAGATAAATGTTCTTACCTAAGGCTCATAATACAAAAAGGATCTCATTTTGAAGCCATCAATAATATTGAACAAATATTAAATTTTACCTTAAAATCTTTCATTTGCCTTAAATCTTTGCCCTAATCTAAGGCCATAGAACAAAAACAAGCTTACACAAAAAAATTAAGCTTGATTCAACCCATTTTTTTATTTTTTTTCAATTTTGTGTAACGATAACAATTAGAAATATAGGAATTTTGGACTCCTATGAGTTAAAGTGTTGTTAATCAAAGCGTATATCCCGCTTTTCCAGAATATAAAAATTTCGAAATTTATTGCAAAATAATATCAGTTTCTAAATAATTTGAAATAAGCTCATATATTTTTTTAAATAAAGCTCATAAATGGATAAGCTTTTTGAAGATTAAAAATAAAACCTTAAAATTAAAGCATACTTTTAGGATATTATTGTATTTAAAGAACTGAGCCTGATTTTAGGGGTTTATAAAATTAATCATATTATTTATTTTATGTTTTCTCTATGGCAATTGTTTAAGAATTTACTGTTAAATAATTTCATCTGTCAAAAGCTTTATGTTTAGTATCATTTTTTTCTGTCTCAATAATCTTTTTACCTTAAAGTATACTTCTTTTTGGTACTTTTTTTTCATTACAGTTTTTATATTTATTTATGTTAACACATTATGTTATGATTTACTTTGTATATTATATATATTTAATACAACAATAGAAATACAAACATCAAGATAAAGATTTACACTCAGAATATTATGTAGTTTACTGTTTGTAGTTTACTAAAAAAGTTTTCAGTTGAGTTAAAAATAACGGAACATGCACTTATTTTTTAAGTTAATATTTATTTCAACTTTTTTGTTTCATTTATTTAAAATTTCATATAAGTTTAACCACAAAAAAGGAATATTGTACTTTATTTGTTGCCGTTACAGTTTGTTTATATGAAAAATTTGTTTATATGAAAAATTATTTCATATCAAATAACATACTACAAATAACTGCATCGAACATTTATTTTTACTGATCTGTAGTTAAAATTTGAAAATTAGCTTTTTACTTGCTATTCATTTGTTCTTACGAATTTGTTAGTTATTTAAACAATATTTAAAAATAAATAACAAGAAACATTTCATTTAAATGAAAAGTAAGTAGGCCGGCTTTTAAGTGATTTATCATATATGCTAAATTATTTTTTCAGTTAATTTAAACCACAAACTACTTTTAGTGTATAGAAAAATGAGTAAACTTAAGTAAAGCTCCGCTTAAATGTAAAGAAAATGAGACAAATCTTAGTCCAATAAAAACTTCGATTGTTTTTTATATAAACAAAAAAAAAAAACGAACAAAGATATAACACTCACACAGAAAAAGGTCTAATTACAACTATACCTCTATTTACAGGGAAAAAAAAATTCTTTAATAAAACTTTTTTCTCGATTTTCTTAACTCTACCTACAACTTATAACGGAGGTATCCGGACCTGAAATCGCAGATTGTAATGAATTTTCGTTATGTTGTGAAGTAGTAAAAAAAGAGACACATATTTTTTTTGGCTGCCAACCTCACTTTCAAGGGCTAAAAAGTAGAGTTAAACATTCATTTGTTTTTGTATGAAAAAGTGTCTTTAATTTACGAAAATTAGACGTGTTTGTACGCAGAACTAAAGTACTCAAGAAAAATAAATTGACAGACACCCATATTTTTGAATAATTTTTAATATATCTTAAAATGCTCTTCGGAAAAAGTCGCATAAAAACCGAGTATCGGAAAAGCTCAGATACCCCCGATTAAATTAAACAGGCATTGCAACGCATTATTTTTAGCTTAACACAACTAACATTCTTCAATAAACCGCCAGATTTAATGTTACCCAAAACACCTTCTTTTGAATAACAAAAATACTTGAATGTCTTTGGGCATAATTTATACACAAGTGAAAGCGCCTTTATGAAACCTTTCAAATGATAACAAATTTGTCACTAGGTTATTTGAATAGAACGAAATTAACCGAAAAAAACGTAAATTGGGGTCATTTTTTGATCCCATTTAGTAACGCCTAAACATGAGATTGGGCAGATATATTCTATTCTTTTAATTTGTATCTCTACAACATATCCGAAGTTCAGTAAGATCTGCCGGTCTTGGTCGGGATACATCCCTTGTTAGTATTCTTTTATATCAAAATCCTAAATTTTGCTAAAACGTTATTAATGGGAGAGCTGTATTTTGAAAAAAAAAAAAATTTTTCACAAAAACTAAGAACATTTGAAGTATCTTTTGTTTAGTGTAAATAAATATACATATAAAATAAATTGAAGGAAATGTTGGTTTGTGTTGGTTAACAGTTATATGCCATACAATATAAAGGTTAGGATGTCCCTTAAAAAATTATTCGTCAATTTTCGTCTATAACTGTTTTATTAAAAATGACTCCAAATGGAAGAAATTGATTTTTTTAAGAACGTTTACCCGTTCTAAAATTTGGTATAAAATTGTCCATTTCTTTAAAAAGTTTGTTTTTGTTAAAAATTCCCAAAAATCAATATTTTGAAAAATTTAATTTTTATATAGTTTATTCCGTTAACTTCAAGGAATAGTATTAACCCACTTTCGCCTAGAACAAAAAATCACCCACGAATTTGATTAAAATGCAAAAAAGTGTTTTTTAAAAATTAATTTAAAAGATTTTTTAAAATGCCTCATTTGAAGATGTCGATTGTTATGTCTAAAACTGAATAGCGGATACGTACATACTGTTTTGCAAAATACTGTTTAGACAATATACTGGTGAAAAATTTTAAAAATCCTGCTTTTCATAATACTGTTTTACAAAATACTGTGTTTCATAAAACTGTTTTACAAAATACTGGATTTCACAATACTATTTTGCAAAATACTGTGAAGTAAAAATGCTGGTTTACGAAATTTATTTTATTAAAAATAACTTCAACAATGTATATAATTTTAAAAAATTAACAAAAACATTTAACAAAAAATTAATTTCAATGCATTTTATAAACTTTTAAATTAGTACAAGATTTTTTTGCAATTCGCTTTCAATGCATTTTATAAACTTAAATTATTACAAGATTTTTTGCAATACGCTTTAGGTAGCCTGTATGGCTTAATTCACACCTTTTTCTTATAACTCTTTTAAAAAGACAAGATTACTAAACATATGATTTGATTAACTACACGTGGGTATCAACACGTTTTATGCTGCTTGCAATATCAAAGTAATTGCATATGATAACAACAACACAGGTGAACTGATAACATCTGCAATGAGATCAGCTGTTATTAATATATGTTGATTACATTAGAATTGTCTTTTGGTTTTGTTATGGTTTATTTTAATAATCATATATAAATTGAGATAAATTTTACTTAATTATTACAGTAAAAGTTTTTGTAAAAATAAAGCAAAAAGGCGTTTTTGTAAAAATAAAGCAAAAACTTTCGCCGCCCAGTAAAACAGGATTTTGCAAAACAGTATTTTGTAAAACAGTATTATGAAATTTAGTATTTTGCAAAACAGTATTACGAAAAGCAGGATTTTGAAAACAGGATTTTGTTATACACAGGATTTCGACCCGAACCCAATTAATAGTTGTAAAAATAAAATGTGTGTGTGGAGCGGCCATCTAAATAATTTTAGGCATATTAAATGAGTAAGTGAAATGAAAACTTAATAACACAATCTTTTTCACAACTGAGCCTTTTTGAAAAGAAATTCGGGTACTTTTTGTCCCCAGGCCATAACGTTTAAATATTTTTTAAATAAAAGTAAATATAAATTTAGTCTAATCAAATATAAGTGCTATTTTTCAGAAAATTATGCAAAATCTGATGCAAACATTTAAATTTGGTTTAATTTTTTGAGTAATTTGGTTGATACATATACCTGACATAACCATGAGTTATTGTGGATGTTGCATTAGAATGAGGCTCACTTAGGTCAAAGTGTGGCTCTCCCTTAGCGCTGATCCTAACACGAATTTTTTCGTCTTTCTCTTACATTAATAAAAAATTATTATATTTATCATAGTAACATTTTAATTATGATCTCAAACCTGACAATTGAAAATGAAATTCAAAATAAACAATGTCCAAAAAATGTTCTGGATAGAAATCCCTGCACACAAAACACGAATTATCATTTGTTTACTTTTTTAACTACACTCAGGGAACTTCGCTATAAATATTTGCAGTTGTTTGAGATTTAATACAGTATCTTTATTTTTAAGTGAAAAAACAGTCACTTGTAGCAGAAATTTAAATTTTGACCACAATTGAAGTTCATTTAAAAAAACAAACCACATCACATTACTGTATTATAATTTTACAGTAATTTGATACATTTGTTTTTTCAAATTTAAATACGGCGCGTGTTAAGTTAACATTTGCCGAAAAAGTCGATTTATTCCATCAGGAAGCATCTGCAATTTAATTGGGAGATGTAAAGTCAAATAAATTTTTAAGGGACACCCTAATGAAAGTATGTATGAAATGTATGAAATGTATATGTATGAACATTTGTTCACATTTTTAATATTTTTATATTATTGTTTACTTAAGGTGTAAAACATCTACTAAGTACTTAAGCAGATTAAAAATGATTTCTACACCCAGAAAAAGGATTAGTTGAAATTTAGTTATTTGATTGGACGTCATTTTATTTGAAACTACCAATAATAGATTAATAAAGCAAATATACTGTAGTGGAATTGAGGAAGAGGGGAAAATAACTAAAAACAATCCATTTATCCAATTATTGGTATTTTCAATCAACTTTTCAAATAAAATTCTGTTAGTAATTGTGTACGGTAGAAGCAACCATTTATTTTGTGGTAATACAAGGGAATTGGTCGATAATCAAAAGTGGTTACTGCAAATACGATATTCGTAATCAATATGCCGCTAAATTAGAGGTTCAGTAGTACCAACTGAATTGTGGATTGCATTGTTTATAGATGCAACTAATGATTGGTATAGGTAAACGAATTTGAGACAGTGTTTGTGTTCCTAACAAAATATTTAAATACAAATTAACCACTCAACATTTATAAGTGTTTTTGGTGTAGTGAGTAGAGAGTGTACCTTGTACCTTGCTTCGAGTTCAACTCTCGGAATTGACAAATACAATTTTTGTTTTTTTTATTAGAATAACATATTCAAATGTTTAAGTAGCAAATAAGGCAATGAAAATTAAAAGTGATTGTGGTGCCATCTGTGGGACATAGAACTATTAATCTAAATGCCACGGTTCAATAAAAGAAAAATGAAAAAGTTTTTTAATTTCAATAAAATTTTGTGGAACGTAATAATATTATTTATTTGGAATGTAATAATGTGTTTGACAACTAAATATTAACTATCACGACTAAAAATATAATTTGCCATTACGATAGTTGTCGTAACCGAAAACAAATTCGGTGGCCATAACTGAGACTGTTTTCTGGGTGTAGCATTTTTTGATAAAATAAAGTAAATTTTGGGAAAAATAATATATCATCATCTTTAACAGAAAAAAAAGTTGTGGCTGACTTTATATGTTTAAAGCTTTTTTTTGCAATTAAACAGTATAATTGTTAATTTTACACAAAACAATATATTATTAACTAGAAATTAGTGACAATAAACAAAATAACATATGTTTAGGAAAGTTTTTGGAAAGAGTACATCATAATTAATTTATTGTGAGCTCTGATTGCATCACTCTACCAAGTGATCTTCAGTTTAATTTTAATATCACTAGAAGAATGAATTAGATGTCGCGGCATGTCGCGATGTAGTAGAGAGGAGGAAAATTATACTAAAAAGTACAACTCTAGTAAGACATAATATAAAAAAAATCAACCATGGAATATTTTTGTATCTGTTTTTCATTCATAAAACAAAATTGTGGATTAAAACAACTTAAATTTTGCGTCGTCACCGTCTTGTGAAAGTAATTGTCTATTAATTAAATAAAAGACAAAATAAAATATTTTAATTTAATAAAAATTAAATGTGTATTTGTAAATTAAATGTTTATATATATTAATAATCTTGTGTGGTCAAATTGCAAACAAATATGCAATAGGTAGACAGACTAAAGCGACAGACAAAGACATACATCTTAGGTAGATTTTTATTTAATTTAGACAAAAATTGATGTAAGTAGTTCAAAGATAATTTCGTTTATGTTATATATAATTATTTCTATTGTTTTTAAATATTACATTAATTCATATCGTCAATTTGGGAGTATGAACATTTTTATATTTTGTAACGTATTGTAAATTATTTTAAAAAGAATCACAAAAATATGTTTTATGATTTTCAGCAAATAAATTAACTAAAGTATAATTTTTTTACAAATTTTTTTAGTTTTTTTCAGTCTACTAATATTCAGCAAAAATTTTATTAATTTTGAGCAAGTTTTTTCTAATTTGTAATCTACTAAGTGTTAGCAAACTTTTGCTGAATCTACTAATTTTGTTGCTAAAAATCAGCTCGCTGATTTTCAGCAAAAGATTTTGCTGACATTAGCAATTTTTTTGCAAGCACCCTCCTGACTAAAATTTTGCTGACTCAGCAAATTTTTTTTGCTGACTTTACTAACTTTTTTATTTGAGTGTACAGTTAGAGAATTCTATACGTAAAATCAACTGAAAATGGCAGTTAAAACAATTACATTTTCAGTTAAAGAAATGAACGCTAAATGTTATTTCAATCAACTGCAATGTGGAATTATCTGTAACTGCCAAAAATCACTGACAAATGTGTAAAATTGTAAAATTAGCTATAAATGCAGTGAAAACAGCAGACATTCAAAGTATTGTAAAACTGTAAAAGCAACTTTAACCCATTTTAACCTATTTTTTAACAAACATGAAATTTAATTACTACTTTCACAAAATTTCACAAAAACAAATACATTTGAATCCAAAATTTATCTTTTCGTTTACTCAATAAAAATTGTTTTTATCACATTTCTTACATTTGTTTATTTTCATGAATTCTCATCATTCATTAAAGCCCCTTTTCGTTGGTACCTTTTGAAAAAAACTATTTAAAAATGCAATAAGACTTTTGACAAAAGACTTTTTATTGTTATGTTAATGAAGAAATAAAACAAATATTTTTTTGCTTTACATTTAAAATATGTCGTCATTTTTTCTCTTCTCTTTCAAATCTCACTGATTAAAAGCCGTATGATTTATATTAACACAAATAACACACATACGTCATGTAGGACAAACTAAATTTATAGTTGATCAAGAGAGGGTGATAAATATTTACAACATCCCAGTGTAGAAATGGTAATGACATATCATTACGTTTATAACTACCAGTAATGATACCAGCTTACTCTCCGCAATACTTTAACACAAATATGATACAAAACATAATATGAGTACACATGATAACACAAATGATAACGAGTTAATTTTCCCAATATTTCAATAAAAAAAATTACCCCTTACACATAAGTACTTGTTTTTATCATTATTTAAAATATAAAATAATAATCTAAGCGGTTTTGGAAAATCAATTTTTAAACTCATTACCTTATCACTTCTAGAAATTACATATATAAATACTTGTTTATGATATAGCTGGGAAGTAACGGCATATTCCGCCAGCAAATCATTTATGTTTTTATCTTTGAAGTATAACATGTCGAGGTAGCTCATATTAATTTTTTGAGCAAATGTTGTCCAAAGCTTACCCAACAGGCAATTTACATATTATATATTTAAGTAATTTTTTGATACTTGTAATTAGAAAGATTTTTTTAAATAGGAGATATAAATAAAATATATCTTACATGCAAAAAAATAAAATTGAATTTCAGTTAAATCTTTCTTAAGTCTATTAAAAGTTGTGTTGTAATCGGTCTTAACTATTAAGAAAATTGTAATTTTTATTTTTAGTAAAAATTATATCAAACTTGTATAAAAGCAAAGTACGACCTTGTTTACTCCCCCTGTACATTTTGTTTTTGTTTTTAAACAAAACAAGTGTGAAATCAAAAGGAAAAAACAAGAAACGTGTTTTGAATATCTACTAAAGGTATACCTTGCATATAACAAACAAGTTTATATCAATGGTGATAATCTTTAACTTCGAGCTCATATATTAGTTCTCGTACAGTGAGAAAACTAGTTTATATGAATGCTTGATGTTTTGTATGGAGTTGTCACTTCTTTCAAAACGTGTTCTGATGATGGGGACCTAGAAAATTCGCGAAATAGATCTATCAACACATTCCTGAAAGTGGTCAATTAATAAATTTGAAAACAAAATCTATATAGATTATTTGTTAGGACAATATTTTAATAAAGAAATATAGAGTATGACCTCGAACTTGAATAATTTTCATTTCATTAATTAAAATAATTTGCCACTATTTAATTGATTTATTTTCATTAAGATTTTAAACATATCTATTAAAAATAAAATTGACTATAGGGTTTGTTTTAAAAAAAATTTACTAGATACCCACCAAGACTTTCTACTACGCAGTAATAACTTTGGGAATAAGAGTTTAGGTCGATAACTGGTTACTTTTCTATTGCAAACCCTATTATTTTTACAAGCGCATGTCCATTCTGGAAACACCTTACAAAACACATAAATTAATAAGTTTTTTTTTTAAATTATTTTTTTATATGGGGTATTAAATTAAAATTTAAAAATGTTTAACGAAAAATTTTATAAATTAAATTTTATATAAGTTTTGGGTGGATATAAACTTTTTGCAATAAAGAGATAACTTGTTACTTTTCTATTGCAAAACATATTATTTTAACAAGGCTATGTACATCTGGGTTACTACTTACATCGGTATCATATTACTCCTTTCTTACAGGTAACGAATTATCAAAAACTTTTTATTTAAGTCTTTAATTTTTATTTCAAATAAAGGGTCCGCCAAATAACTTTTTTTTTGAAAATGCTATAAACTACTGAATATTTTCTCAAATTTCTTTTTTTATTTGAAAGTACAATCCTTCCGGTTAATAATGGAAAATAATTTCATTCAAATGGCTGCCTTGGCTGGCCATGCAGTAGCCTACACGATCGGTCCAATTTTTTGATTTTTTTGGCAAAATCGGCATCGATCGCAGGCCCACTTAGCGAAGCGAAAACGCATTGGATGGTCAGTTGGCTTTAACTCCTGAACCAATTGGACTTTGTATGGCGTCATACCAAGGTCTTTATGCAAAATTCGTCTCAATGATGTCTCCGAAATGTTCAATTGTTGAGAACGACGGTGAATTTCGCACACATTCTGCAACATTACCATGATTTTCAAAGTAATGTCACAATATTTCCCAGCGTTGTTCAAGCGTATACACAACTAGATTCGTTCAGCGGAAGGATAAAACTAATTATGTGTCAAATCAGACATGAGCTAAGTGTTACCATTCACGAAATAAGCACTAGTTGAAAAAAAAAGTTAGATGGCGGACCCTTTATTATTTTAAAATTCTTAACTCTGTAGTAAAATTTAAGTGGCAAAAAAACACCTTACCAAATAATGAGTCTTGTAATCTAAACTCTAAATTTTGAACGTATTTCCGTTTTTATATTTATTAATGGCAGCCTCACATATGAATAATAATGGCTTACCTATACAAGGGTGTGAATAAAATGCCATTACCAGAAGAAGAAAAATAAAGGGTCTACAAATAGATTTTTAAGAATCTACGAATTTAAAAAAATATTGTTATTATTTTTTTCTAAACATGGTAGAGCCGGGAATCGATCCCGGGTCGTTAGATTAACGGGCAACCGCTCTACACTTTATGCCACCGAGGCATAGAACATGTGATAGTTTAAAACATAAATGAAGTTGTATTCTATGTAAATTCGTTGAAAACTAATATCTTACCCTTGCAAAAAGAAGAAGCTTACAAAAGAAGAGTTATAATGAGTCGAAAAATAGAATCCAGTAAAATATTGTATCATTATATTTTGCCTGGAAGTAATAAGATGAATAATATATATTTTTTTTATGAAAGTTATCCATTATAATTTTATTATAGGTAACCCATCATTATTTTAATATTTAAAGTAATGCAGAAGGTAATCAGAATTCATTACAAGGTAATGTATAAAATAATAAGTAGTCATTACCATGTTTTTGCTCGGAACTACACTCATTGAAAAATGTTTCATCATGAAGTTTTGTATGAGGTTTTCATAGATATGATGAAGAGTTTCATAAAAGTGTATGTCAAATGTTTCATAAATCTTTATCATTTCATAAAAAAGTTTCATAAACCGTGTGAACTTTTTTTTTTTTTTTTTTTTGTTTTCCTATCAATTGAATTTTAGAATTTCTATTTAAATTTGAAAAATAATACAATAAAAATTAATTTTCTTCAATGTCTGTAGTATTTATTGTGTTTGTACGCTACAAAAGAAAATGTTTCGTGTTATTAAAATTTACGAAAAGTTACGAAACTTCTTCATCATATTTATGCAGCGTTACAGTGGACGACAATTAAATTTTGCATCATATTTATGAAGTTTTTCATAAATATGATGAAGCTTTTCCTCTGAGCGTACCAACATATCTTTTTACCAAGGTTTTGTGGAATTCTATTAAAATTTGAAATAAAATTTAAATAAATTGTCGAAATATAAGATAAAAGCTAAAATTAAAAAAAAATCTTTAAAATTGGACAACATTACTAAAATTTAAAAAAATCACTAAAATTTTTTAAAAAATGGCCAACATTTAAAAACAAAATTTTAATTAAACAATCGCCAAAATTTAAAAACATGCAAAATTAAAAAAAATCGTCATAAAATGGAAAAAATCACTAAAATTGGTAAAAAATCGCCAAAAGAAAAAACGCTAAAAATGTTTCAATTCAAAAACATTACAAAAATTGCTAAAAAATCGTTGAAATTAAAAAAAAAAATCACAAAAATTTTAAAAAACTCGTTAAAATAGAAAATTGTGGCATTAGAAATAAGTTTATCCATACCACGGTCAGTGATTGCACAGAAAATTTCATATAGACGAAATCGATTAAATAAAAACATAACAAATATTACATTATTCACAAAAAACAGGGTCACTGACGAAGGTTCAATACCAGAAACTGCGCAGTCTGATTCAGAAAACATTGAAAATTTACAATGTAGTTATGATTTTTAGAAAATACACTCATTCTTCTCTACCACGTCTTTCACAATTAAAAACTTTTCAATGTTAAAAAATTGCAAAAAATTGAAAAAGTAGGCAAAATTGAAATAATCTATATCAAAATAGAAAAACTTTCCGATGCTAAAAATAATCGCCCAGATTGAAAAAAAATTACGCAAAAAGTTAAATAATCGCCAACAATTGGAAAAAAATGTGTCAAAATTTAAAAAAATACAAATGCAAAATTGACAAGAGTTAACAAAAATTGAAAAAAAAAATCGAAAAAAAAATTGGTGAATTTATAGAAAAAAAAGCCACCAAAATTTAAAAAAAATTTCAAATTCGAAAAAATTTCCTGAATAAACAAACACCCAAAATTTAAAAAAACAAGAATATTAAAAACAAAATTTATAAAAATTGGATAAAAAATTATCAAAATAGAAAAAACGCTAAAATTTTAAAAATCGACAAAGTTTAAAAATAACGGCAGTAAGGAAAAAAAATCGCTAAAATTAAATAAATTCTAAATTTAGCGTTTTTTAATTTTTTATCAATATGGAATATTTGATTGCCCTAAATGTATTTTTTCATTAAACATTTTTTTTTTATAAATTATTAAACTTTTAATCGAAAGTGAGTTTGAATTCAAACAAAAAATTATTTGCAAATTTTTTATAATAATTTTTTCTGTGTTAGTAAAAGTTAATTCTATTCTCTATTAATGCAAATTATAAAAAATTAAAAATATTTTTTTTTTTTTGGTTAAATCAGATAAGAAAAAGCAACACACTTAGACAGAAATTTGAACACGAAATAAAATAAAAAAAAAACAAATACACGAAAAAAAACAAGAAATAGATAAATTTAACATTATAAGAAATAAAAAGCACAAATCTTAACATATCAGTTGCGAAAAATATACAATATATATAAAATATATAGATACAAATTGTTTGAAATGCATATTCTGGACTTCTTAAGGTTTTAGTATAATGAATATATGCAACCATGTTTAATAAGCCGGGTCGATTTGTATGGAGGCAAAAAAATCGCTCAACGTTCAAGGAAAATCGTATTCTAGGGATCAAAATAAGAAACTTTGCCGAAGGAACCATACCTCTAAAACGAATTCTGATGTCCCGACTTTTGACCGTAGGATCAAATTTTGAAAAAGCCCACTTTGATATTTCAGAAAGTAGGAGGAATCTCTCCAAGATTATGGGAGATACTTCTTCTCCGGGAGACGCGCTAGCAGATTAATGCATAAATCATCATTCTAGGGTTAAAATTTAAGTTAAAAGAGGGCGTTTTTAGCCGTGTTTTTTTTTAGCAAAATGTACAAATCTCGGGATAGAGATATTTCAGAAAGAAGGAGGAGTCTTTCCAAGATCAGGGTCTCTATTTCTTCTCCGGAAGAAATGAAGCAAAAAATAACCTGAATTTGGTAAGCAGTAACTAAATTTGTATGCTTCCAAAATAGCGCTTCACTGCCTTGTATACTATAAAGCAATTTGGGAAGGCATTCTGTCGTGCTTACCAGACTGCCTTCTTTGAAGCAGTGAATAATGCTTAAAATGAAGCAATAAAGTATGCATACCGTGAAGCACTAATATTGTCAACATACAAAAAGCGCTTCTTAGTCCCCATGAATATATTGCTTCTAAGAGCACATGAAAGAAGCGCTTTAAAAGAGACATACCAAGTGAGACATCGCGAACAAAAATCATGCCTTCTTTATTTGCTTTGGAAGCGCTTCGTTATCAAATAATGCTCTTCTGGATAAGCACTATTTTTTGCTGGGATATTAGAGTTGCTAAAATAATTTTCTTCTATATTTTTTTAAGTTTAACGGTCTGTATTTGTAAGACGTGTCACTCAAAAAATTCGTGTAAATGAGTGAAGAAATTAATTTTGGGGTTTTGTAATGCAAATGTCACTTTGAATTGAGTGAAAACGTAAGAGTTGTCGTTTTCGTCTCTTTTTTTGGTTTCCAAAATGCGTCACAATTTAATATTAAAAAAAAAATACAGTAAAACTCGGTTAAGACGAACCCTCGGTTTATACGAACTAATTTAAAAGTCCCGACGTTTTGGCAAAAATTTTCATATAAAATACATCTTATAATACGAACTCGGTTAATACGAACCCTCGGTTATTACGAACTGTTTTAAGCAGTCCCAAAAACTCGTTTTCATACAAATTACCATGTTTAGTACACTCTTTATCCGTTTAATGGGATAGACCTAATATGAATTTCATATCTGTGGATGACTTTCTAGATATAGATGCTAATGTTTAGACGTCACATACTTTATCAGGTGAAGAAATATTGGAAATTGTTAATCTCCCAATGTTGAAAATTTGTTAAGTGATATATTCGAACAAAATCGTGTGCCGAAGAAGCTGACAATCATATTTTGGTAATAGAAAAAATTATAACGAATGAAATCGTTAATTCAGTTATTCAGATTTTTTTTTTTAAATGAAGAATTTTAATTGAATTTTTAATTGTGGATGCATGAAATGCTAAATTTATTTTTTATTTATGTAAAAATCTTGTTTTGTTTTAATAAATACATATTTTTATCGTTAAAAATACCCGCTTAATACGAACCTCGCTTAAGGCGAACTAATTTATTTGGTCCCTCGGAGTTCATCTTAACCGGGTTTTACTGTAATACTTTTTAACAAAAAATTGTAATAAAAATAAGAATAATGATTTTATTTTTATTTTCATTTATATTTATATTTATTTACATTTTTAGTTGTAAATGTTTTTGTTTTTTTTATACAAATTATGTTTTTATATCCACTTTTATTGTTTTCTAAACAAAATAAATTAATTTTTTTTTTAAGCAAAAATCATCTGTTTTTGTATATATTTCAATTATAGTGTTGGGTTGCCATCTAGCAACGAAAAATGATTTATTTGTATATGAAATAAACTAACAAAAACCGAAAAGCAATGTCATGGCAATCTCTACTGTTTGACATAACATAAAGCTTAACGTACTCAAACGTAAGTCAGGCGAACGAATTATAAAAACTCATTTCCTTACGTATTCGTTCGGGTGTCACACGTTCGTCTGAAATTATACACGTATTGTAAGACCGTAAAACTCTACTATTTATATATTGTTGCCTTTGAAGCTTTTAAGGGCTAACCGCGTGTGGATGTAGTAGTATGCGAACACTAACAAAATATGACATCTAACAGACAAAAGCTTCTTTTTATTTTTTGTTTTCTCTTAACCCTTTGAGCTGCATGCAAAAAGTTCTTGATTTTTTAAGTTAAATGTAAAAAATTTTAAAAAGTATTACATTTTCCCTATAGTTATACATATTTTATGAAATATAATTTTGTTAAAACTATAATAGAAATATTTTCATCTCAATACGTCTATTACTATTGGAAATATTTGCAGTTTTAGGATAAAACATTAAAACAAGGTTTAAGTAAACAACATCATAAAACCACTTGGACAAGAAAATTGCAAAAAAAAAAAAAAAACTTGAAAAAAATAAATAAATATAAAAATTAAAATTTAATTTCCTCCTTACGCTGTTAAAAATCGACATATATGCCTCCATACATGAACACTAGGGTGGTCTTTCGTTGTATGGGCGAAAAATAAAAACCAGATTTTGACTGTACCCCCCTCTTAAAATATTTGTTAGGGTGTCAAAATACGCCACGCAAAAAATTAAAGTTCTAGCATAACGGGTAGATGTCCCGCATCGCCCTTGAAAATCGGGCCCCTTGGAAAAATGGGCATAATTAAAAAAAAAAAATACAAATTTTTTTCTTTAAAATTAAAAAAATATAAAATAATTTTTGTGTTGGGTTTAATCATAACTACTCAGATAAAAAATATTACTTTCCCAGAAAATCGCTAACTTACCCTAACTTTGTTTCAAAAAAAAATAATAAATATTTTGGGGGTACCTGAAAGTGACTTTTTTGGATTTTTGAAAATTTTATTCAACAAAAATCAAAAACCTGGTGTTTGCTGTCAAGTATTTTATTAAACACATCTCAAGTATTAAATAAGCCAAGTATTACAGATATCCGTTGGCAATTTTTTTTTTAGGGCATTTTGATTCTCGGGGATTTCAAGTTTTTTTTTTTATTTTTATACATTTTTACTTTAAAACAAAGTTTTAATAATATTTCATCAATATTATTGTATATGCTCTTTTATATGATTGTAATAACTTTATTTTCAAATACTATATTTTCTGTTGATAGTTAACCCATGTTAACCTGAGGTCAAATATGACCCACGTAAGAAAAATGCAGCTTTGTGGCAAAATTTATAAATAAAATAAAGAAAGGAGTAATTCAATTTAAATTTATTCTAAAAAATTTCGTTAACCGTTTCTAGTCTTCGAGTAGGTCAATTTAGTAAACATTAGAACTTAAAACTTTTCCATAATAATAATTTTGAGGGAAAAAAATTTACACTATTATGCTATAAACACATAGACCACAGCAGACTGCAGAGCTACACGACTGCAAATGCCGTTGACTGCAATCGTCGCCGTGTGGTCAGCTACTTATTATTTTGGAAACGACAGCAGCATAGTAAACAGCTGATCACGATTCAATTTAAAAATATCAAGAGCTGTTTTTTATACAAATCAGGGATGTTAAAGTTGGTACAATTGTACTTTTTTTGGTACATTTTGACCTTCTAAAGTACCGTGGTACTACCGCGACTCATTTGGTACAATTTAAAAATTTTTAATTTTTCCCCTTTTTGAATTTTTAGTATAGCAAACCAATTGTTATTGTGTCCTTTTCATTGCATTTATTCGTTTTATGTAATGAGCTCTTAAAATATATGCGACTATATCCGCCAGATTTTACGATTTATCATCATTTTAAGGATTTTGAAGAATAAAGTTGGCAATTTTTTTTTTTTAATATCGATTAAAAATTTACGATTTTTTACAAAATTTATCTGGCAGCTCTTACATATATTGACACTTGTTGCAGCCAACTTCACTTTTATTTTGAATTTATTAAAATTCTGAAGAAGTGAAAATTGATATATAGATATGGCATCACTTATAACATATGGGAAAACAGTGGACATTAGAGTGAGGTGAGTTTCTAAAAATAGAACTGTTGTGTTGTTGGAGTTGTACTTCTGAGATTATGTATGCAAGAACAAAAACACCGTGTATTGAATAAAACTAGTTTTAATCACAACAAAACTCGACCTAACTATAGCTCAGAGGGCTAAAGCGCTCTGTCTAACGTGTAGTGCGAGTGCATGTGGCATTAGAAATCAGTTTATCTATACCACGGTCAGTGATTGTACAGAAAAATTTCATATAGACGCAATCGAACAAATAAAAACATAACAAATATTACATTATTCAAAAATTCAAAAAAAAAACAGGGTCACTGACGAACGTTCAATACCAGAAACTGCGCAGTCTGATTCAGAAAAAATTGAATATTTGCAATGTAGTTATGATTTTTAGAAAATACACTCATTCTTCTCTACCACGCCTTTCACAATTAAATTAAATAAAATTGCATATTAATTATAGTATTAACTGCAATTGTCTGAAAAAGACGTTAAAATTCAAACTCAAACGAAAATTAAATTATTGTTAAAGAAATGAAAGAAAATTCCAAACAATCTTATATATGTTTAATTTAGAACGAGCTCTCAACCTCCGTATATTTACAAAAATAAAGCAAATCAAACATATTAGCTAGGTTAATACTAGTATTTCGATCTGGTTAAAGATCTCTTCAGAACCCAATGTTTTAGAAAAGTTATAGCCTCCAAAAAACCGATTAATCATTAATTTTGCTCCATTCTTGTCTTCTTAGTAAAAATATTACTTGAGCCAGAGTAAAAACTAAAATTTTTTTAACTGAAGTCGTTAAAAAATTAAAACGTTTGTAGTTTTTGGTCGGTAGTAGCTAATTTTCAAAATGAACTGAATGTCAATATGTTTCCAGACATTTCTAGTCGTTGCTGGAATTTTATCCATTCCACACTGGTCTGCAAATGTGGAAAGTTTTTTTCTTTTCAAAATATAATAAAAACTAAGGAAAGAAACAGACTACATTACCCAAAATTATCAAGTCTCATACAGACTAAGGATTGGTTAAGAGCGACAAATTTATGCTGCTATGATGTAGAAATTCCAAATAGTTTATTAACTAAACAAATAATTCCATGATTTGGTCTCATATATTCATAAGACTTTTTTATGCCTTATTTTATTCATACATATAATGTATGTTATTGGAAGGTTTTGTTTTTTTTTTTCTGTACAAGAGAATTTTTATGTATTTTTTTTTTTGTTGTTTTAATAAATTTAAAAAAAAATGGTACCGTCAACGTTCAAAACGTACAATTTTTTTTGGATGTTGGTACAAAATTGAAAACTCCATTTAACATCCCTGATACAAATGTATTTTTGTTTCAGTAGTGCCAATTACATCTTTTTTTTCTTTATTAAAATAGAACAACATGCTTGGTTGTAGACACGTATATAACATAAACAAAAATTTATTTTGTCATCTTTGTGATTTTTGACTCTTTAAAATACGTGGGTCATTTGTGACCCCATGAAAACACAGGTTAACAAAGAAAACGAAAAATTATACTTTATAAAGTTATTACAATTATATAAAATAGCATACACAATAACATTGATGAAATATTACAAAAATTTTGTTAAAAAAAGTCTATACAAATTAAAAAAAAACGTTGAAATCCCCGAGAATCAAAATGCCATAAAAAAAAATTTGCCAACGGATATCCGTAATACTTGATTTATTTAATACTTGAGATGTGTTTAATAAAATACTTGACAGCAAACACCAGGTTTTTGATTTTTGTTGAATAAAATTTTCAAAAATCCAAAAAAGTCACTTTGAGGTACCCCCAAAATATTTATTATTTTTTTTGACACAAAGTTAGGGTAAGTTAGCGATTTTCTGGGAAAGTAATATTTTTTATCTGAGTAGTTATGATTAAACCCAACACAAAAATTATTTTATATTTTTTTAATTTTGAAGAAAAAAAATTTGTAATTTTTTTTTTTTGAATTATGCCCATTTTTCCAAGGGGCCCGATTTTCAAGGGCGATGCGGGACATCTTCCCGTTATGTTAGAACTCTAATTTTTTGCATGGTGAATTTTTGTACCCAAACAAATATTTTAAGAGGGGCAGCCCCAAAAATCGCAAATTAAAAAATAAGGACGACCCTAATGAACACACATGGTACATAATTGTCCACATGCATCCATTCGTGATTTATATCTATTCATAAATGATTCATACATGTTCATATGAGAATCATATATGTTTATGAATGTGCATCAATGAAAATTGAGATAATATCTATATGTCTGATAATACATGTCCATACATTTCCACACATGTTAATATATATACATTAACGAAAATTGAGGTATTATTTACATATATGAAAACATATCAAGTCATATGTATACATATGAATTATATATGGTGGTAAACGGACATGTATGACCTCGAATCACTTCATACATGAGCATAAATGAATTCATACATGTTCATAAATAGATGCAAATATTTTTTTTTTTTTACGTTGAACCAACACTCAGGGGATCACCCTACTAATGCATTGCATTGTGTTGATATCAGGAAAATAGGTTATGGGGAGTAGGAAAGAGGGAGTAGTATTTGTGGACATTTGACTTGAATTTTTCTAAATTGTAATTTGCAGGGAAGACTTCCGCAGGGAGACAATTCCACATATGGCTATGTTGATTTTTAAACGGATACTAAAAGCTTCTTTTTATATTTTCGATTTTATTTTCAATAACGTGTTGAAATGAAAACAACAAACACTGGTGACCATGAAAAACCCCTTTTTTGTACATTTTCTTCCTTTTATAGTATTTAATGTGTGATAGTGAAAATATCCTATTTTTGTATTCCTTTGTTGTATTGTACGAATGTTCTTGTTCTTGTTGTTGTATTATGATTGCTAAATCATTATGGCGTAAAAACGTGTACAACAATGTCAGAAGCATTGCATCGGCTGGCTAGACTTTGTTGTCTTACTTATTTATGCAATCTTTTGTAGATTTAGGAGTTTTTTTCAAAAAAAAGAGATTCTATAATATTTTACTTTACCAACTACATCTGTGTCTAGCGAAATTATAGTTTTCAATCGGGTCAAAGGATTCTGCTTTTTGTATTAATTTTACTTGCTAGAATTGAAAACGTGACTTTGTTATTAAGAGCTTTTTGATATAAAATATTATAAAGGATAAAGATTTTATAAAAGAAACTGTAGTTTTTTTTATTCAATTTCTAATAAATTTTTACATTTTATATAGGCATTATTACATTTTTTAAAGTACTAAATGTCTATAAACTATAAAAAAGGGATCCTTGGTCACCCACACACAAACAGATATAAAACTTTATTTCAATCACGAAACCCGAACATTCAATAAATGGTATCCGTAACATTTCTCCAGGAGAACCACAAAGTGTTAATTCCTTTATAGATTCATTTTTCATATTAAATCATTAACGACATGTCATAGATGCGAAATTTTCAGATATGTTAAGCAGTGTTTTCTTAAGAAATTTATGTGTTTTTTTCCTTAAGCAGCCCTCTAGTGGAAATATTAGCAACCAAAGTTGAAATTTTGACCGAATATAAATTTTTACCAGAAATAGGATAAGTAAAATTTTATGGACAAAAATTAAATGAAAAATATATGAAATTTTTTTTATTTTTTTAGTTAAACGATTTTTTTTAAGTTTTTGGAAAAGTAAGAAGAAGTAAAAAAGTTTTGTTATAGTTATAAATGACCAGTAAAATATCGGCAATAAGTTGGTAACTATTACGAACATGTTAAATGGTAATAATTTAAACTCGTTACCATTGCATTAATTCGCAACAAATTCATATGCTTAAATATTTTTATTTAAAAAATTAAGGATTTCCCAGCAAAACTTTGGTAATGGGTGCATTATTACGAAACATAAAGCAATGAGTTACCAATAATTGTATATTCATGGGTTATCCTGATATATAATTACCTTTTACATTATTGGAAACATAATATAATGACTTACCGATCATCAATTACATAAAACATGAAAAATAAACGTAAAGTAATATTTTAAATATTTTTTTTTTTTATTTATATTTAGACACATTACTTTGTGATTTTTATTAAGCGTGAGGGTAAGGTATATATTTTTAACATCACAAACGGAAACTTGAAGCACAACAATTCATTTACATTTTAAGCAATTTATTATTATATGTGACGATAGTTCTCGCCGAACAACCAAAATACCCCAAGTTCGAATCCCAGCGAATAATTTTTCAAAAATTGATGATTTTTTAATAATTTTTTTTTTATGAAAATCTATTTATAGACCCATTACTTTTTCGAACCCGGTAAACATATAAGTAACCAGCTACTTAACCCCCTTTTAGGGTTTGAGCCCACACATTACTCTTAGGCTCGTCGCCTGTAAAATTCATCAGTGAAGTAAGGTATATTGTAATGGGTTATTTGGTAATGCGTAGTTTTGCTGTGTTAAATAAAAAGTTTTTTTATAACTCTTTACCTTTAAGAGAAAACCAACCTTACCGACGAAAGTACCCAGCCAGAAAATGACAAACGAACCACCGCTGGGAAGGATCAAGTGGTACAAGTGCTGGCAACAAGTGCGTTTCCTAGCCCAAAAAGAAAACATCATTAGATAAAAGGTCCGTCTGTTCAAAATGTGTCGTGCAAGCACTGGGGAAACAACATTTCCAACATTGGCAAAATATTGGTAGAACCATGAAAAAGGTGGTCTAAAATTTTGTTTCCAAAATAATATTAAAAAAAACTTCATATATAATTTTATTGGTCCCGCCAGGTTTCGAACCCAGGCCACCAGATTGGCAGCCGACAGCTCTAACCGCTGAGCTAACGAGATATATAATACTTGATAAATTAAAACATAAGTAAATGATAACTCTGGGTAACAGTTGGATGCTCAAATATGTCAGCACTGGCATAAGGTTTGATGGAAACAATTTTCCAACATTGGAATAACAAAAAAAGTTGTTCTTTAAAAAGCATTTCAGAAACAAAAAAATCTATTTTATATGAAAAAAAATATTAAAAAGTATACAAAAATTACAAAAAAAATGTGTGTCTGAAACTGGGCTCGAACTCGGAAGCTTCCAACAAACTTGTTTAAGCAAAGCTTTGGCAGCGTTTACACTTTTGAGCCATCGATATTTCTGACTGGATAGCAATGTAAAAACACTTTTTCCCAACGTTGGCATAGTGGTCTCAGTCAATTATTTGCCAATGATATTTTCTATAGGCCACTGAAATTATTGGAAACGCTGGTAAACAAATGTTCTGCAAGTAGTTTAATTACAATTAATTTCCAAACTTACAGGGAAACTACACAGTGATGAATCCGCCGATTTAAACGAAAATTTAATATGTTAAAGAGAACAACAAAATATTAGGCACTTGTTATATATTTTATTTACATTTTTAAGGCGCGCGGTCTCAAGTTTAGGGGTTAAAAAGTGGTGTCAAAAATTACCCAATTTGAAGTTTTTTTTAAACATTTTTCTTATATAATTTATTAAACAACAATGGGCACATTGGGTATCATATGAAAGGTATTTTAAATACGCATCCACCGGTTTATAAAACATTTCATATACATATTTGTTATTCAAAAAACATTTCTCGTTTCGGATGCCACAGTTGTAGGGAAAGTTGTTGGTTTGAGTTCAAATTAATATATAATAAAGCTTATTTAACTTTATCGAGGGAGTGTCTGGGATTTTTCAATTTTCATAATCGTTCGACTTAACACGACTTTTAAGAACCTATATTTAAAATATTTCAAATAAGTGGCAACCCAGGGCCCACAGCATAGGCAATATGGGTAACAAAATTTTTGTTTTAGAGAGTACTTAAATACAGCTCAAAAAAAAGTATGCATTTCTTAAAGTTTTTAAAAATGTTGTCATATTTGAATTCCCTATTTAACCCCTAAACGTGAGATTAAGAAATTAACAAAAATGTGTGTTCAAATTTTGTTTGTCCTCAGCAACATATCTGAGTTTTATTTAAGTCTCTGAACTGAACACTATGTTGTTTCCGGGTAAGTAAGATAGACAAAATCATTTCGTTGGATGAAAGACTTAGCGATTTCAATAAAACTTTTGGCAATCCATTAAAATTCAAGCTTGTTTCATTACTAACCTTCTTATTATTTACTAGGTTAACAAAAATTTGGAAGCCACCCCAAATATTTTATGGGAATGAGAATTATGAAGGAGAGCATAATTTAAAATTAAATTGTCATTCATATTTAATAAAGTCTGTCCGTCATCAGTTAATATGACAACATGAACTTCTGTAATAATTTGCAAAATTAAGCAGCAAATGTATCATACATAATATCCCATCAATTATGCGGTGTTGACACTTAAATAAACATTTGTACATATTTACTTAAATATATACACAAATACACAGAAAAAAGTTAATTTAACTTTCAATGAAAATTTAGTTTAGTCAATTAAAATTTTAATTGAGTACGATAATTTGTAACCATATAATTAATATCCTTTCAATTAATATTTTAATTACATCTACTTAATATTTAATTGAATATTATCCTTAATTTCAAATTAATTTTTGGTAGATACTATTGAAACTTTAACTAACAAAAATCACTAAAATTTGGGAAAAATCGCCAAAATTCAAAAAAAAAAATTTTAATTTACAAAAAAAAGGTGCAAAAATAGTCAAAATTATTAGAAAATTTAAGAAAAAAATCTCAAAAATTAAAAAATTACATTATTTATAAAAATCACGAATATAAAGGGTCCGCCAAATAAATTTTTTTTTTTTTTGAAAATGCTATAAAAAAAAAACTACTGAATATTTTCTCAAATTTCTTTTTTTATTTGAAAGTACAATCCTTCCGGTTAATAATGGAAAATAATTTCATTCATATGGCCGCCTCGGCTGGCCATGTAGTAGCCTACACGATCGGTTCAATTTTTAAGCAAATTATCGATTGTGTGCAGCTTTATTTCACCAATGGCTTCACGAATATTGTCCTTTAAAGCGTCAATTGTCTCTGGCTTGTTGGCGTAACACTTATCTTTGACGGCACCCCTCAAATAATAGTCTAACGGTGTCAAATCACAGCTCCGAAGTGGCCAAACGACATCAGCTCTGCGGCTGATAACGCGATTTTCAAAAACAGGGAGCAAAACATCGAGTGTAGCTTTGGCTGTGTGGCACGTAGCGCCGTCCTGTTGAAACCAAATGTTGCCAATATCCTCCTCTTCAATTTTTGTGAACAAAAATACGTTCAAGATGGCGCGATAACGATCGCCATTGACACATTCTGCAACATTACCATGATTTTTAAAGTAATGTCGCAATATTTTCCAGCGTTGTTCAAGCGTATACACAACCATATTCGTTCAGCGGAAGGATTAAACTAATTACACAAGGCAACAATTTTGAAAAAATTTTAGGGGCTTTGAAAACCACTATACAATTTTGATGTATTGTGGTCCCAGTAGTACAAATATGGTTCAATTTTGAAATTCTATGGAGAGGTTTTTTTTTAAAAAATTTTTAATTAAAATTATAAATTTTTTTAGACGTTTCTCCACATAATTAATGATAACTAAAAAAAAATTAGTCCGATATTATTCAAATAAATTTAGAAAAACTGAAATTTACATAGCCTTTAATCCGTTAATATATTGCGTTTCAATCGGCTCAGTAGTTTTGGAGTTATAATAAAAAATTGAGGGAAAAAATATTTTTTTTACGTGAAAATAGCAAATTTTTTTGGTTAAAAAAAATCATAAAAAATCGAAAACGGCAAAAATCGTTCAGATTTATTGCTTTATCGCAAAGCCACATGTAATAGGAACAAAATGAGATATCGATCATAAAAATCGATTGATTTTTTTCGAATTTATTCACAATTAAGTGAATTCGCTCATTTTCACCAAATTTTAGTTTTTTGTCTGATATACATAAAATTGAGTAGTTAATGTTCTTCTTTCGATTGATTGAATTTTGAAAACATTTTCCCCATGCTATGTACAAATTTTCACATCAAAAATGCATTACATAGTAACATTCGTGTATTTTTTGGCAAAACCCTACCTAGAATATACTGATTCTATTCTTCGGAAAGACATTTGTGTTGGATGAGCTTAAATGTAAATAAATAAATAAATTAAATAGTAGAAAATTTATATTTTATTATTCACATTTATTATAATAAATAAAACAAGAAAATAAATAAATAAATATGTATTATAAACTACAAACTCTGAAATTTTCTTTTAGTCGATTTTCTACTATTGTTGAATAACGAAGTGTTACTCTGAATACTCCAGCAAAAATCAGCCATCATGTGTGCATCCCAGCGACGCTGGTATCGTTCCTCCATTGTCCGGATATCTTGGTGGAATCGTTCGCCCTGTTCTTCACTCAAGTCTCCTAGATTTTCAGGAAAACGATCTAAGTGACTGTGCAGGTAGTGTACTTTGATGCTCATGTTGCATCCAAGATTCTGGAAGTGAGTTAACATCTCTTCAACGTGCGCAACGTAATCATCACCCTTGTTATTGCCTAAGAAATTTTGAATAACCCATACAAACGAATCCCATGCATTCTTCTCAATTTCTGACATTGAACTGCCAAATTCAGTATCGTTCACCAATTTGCGAATTTGTGGGCCATCAAATATGCCTGCTTTCAGCTTTTCCATACTTAGATTGGGAAACTTCCTTGAAATATACTGGAAACATTCACTATCTTTGTTAAGTGCTTTAACATATTGTTTCATCAGACCAAGTTTAATGTGAAGAGGGGGTAATATGATGCGATCTCGGGGCACTAGAGCCACATTTATAACATTTGGCGTACCTGGAACTAGTGTTTCCATAGAAGGCCATTGTTTTCTCTTCCAATGTTCTGTTTTAGCTCTGCTGTCCCATAAACATATAAAACAAGGATATTTTGTAAAGCCGCTTTGTTGGCCTAAGAGGAAATTTACCATCTTAAGATCAACACAAATTACCCACTTATGTTCATCATACTTTATGTTCTTCATGACCAATGCAATTACAGAGTATTCTTCTTTTACTTTGGTTGAATGTGCGATCGGCAAGGAGTGAAATTTATTTCCATTATGCAAAAGGACACACTTCAAGCTGCGTTTTGATGAGTCGATAAATAAACGCCATTCGTTTGAATCATATCTCTGTAAGCCCATGGTAGTCATCAAACCAGAAATATCTGTGCAGTACACAAAGTCATCCTCTTCAGCAAAATAATGAAGTAAGTCTTTTTCTCGAGTACGGTAATACGAAACTTTAGTTTCATTAGTTATGAGACCTGTTTCTTTCATCCGGGACGCAAGTAATTCAGAAGATCTTTTCGACAATCCAAGGTCTCTAATTACATCATTAAGCTGATCTTGATTCCATGGTCTCGGCGAGAAATGTTTGTGTGGGATGAACTCGTCATTTTCAGCTGTAGATGGTAGTGCTGGATCTGACATATCTGATTGGTAAGACATACTTGAGGTTGAGTGTCCTGGTGAAGATGAAAGCACATGACTACAGCTTGCACCCCGATCTTGAGCATATTCTATTTCTTGTGAATGTAGAACTGCAAGTGTAAACCCATCAGCAGACCTCGTGGGGTAAGACCATCGCATATGTTTTCCAAAACCGCTTTTTGTACTTAAACAAAAATAACACTCAGATGCGTGGTTCGCTGTTTCTCTCCATAGCATAGGCTTCAAAATTTCCAAGTGTCGTCTGTAAAATGAAAAAAAAAATTGAAATCAGGAATATGAAGAATTCAAATTTTAATTAAGAAATATTGTAATTATAAAATATTCCAAATCTATTAATTTATACTTACTTTACGTTAGAAGACTTCATAGATAAATTCAATCGACATGGAATGCATATAGTACTCGATGTCCAATGCTGGTTCAAATTGTGCGGATAGATATTATAGCAATCTTGATATGACTTTTGCAATGAAGTTAAGAAGCACTTCCGTTTTTTCCCGGTGATATATTGGCCGCACACATAACAAAATAAATCTGGATCGTTTTTACATAAAAATGTTCTGGCTTTCTGGCTCATTTTTATTAATATTTGAAAATTGTTTTTAACTTCTAAGCTGTATGACTCTAATTTTTGTGTAGGTATTAAATGATGTTTGCGTTATCGCAAACACCTCTTGAATGAAATAAAAAGGGTCAAGGAGATCTTATAAATACTGATACTATAATTTGGGATAACCCTTTGTGTGGATACAGTTTGTGTGTGCTGCAAATTTTTTATTATTCCCAAGAATCCTAAAAAACATTAAGGACTTTTATGAAAAAAAAAAAATCATCCGTTACAGGTAGCTAACGGAGAATAAGAGCACTTCAGCGTACACGCACATTTATGAGCGTTTTATTACTATCCTACCGCAATCGTAAAAATTAAACAATCTTTTGTTTATTACTTATTTTTTTTTTAATTATTAGAATCATAAAAATGTCATAGAGGTTTTTCCCAAAGGGGTTTTGCCAAAATGCGTGTCGTAAAATGCACCTGAGTTTTTATGTTCTGCATTTTCATTATATAGTAGGTACAATTTTCTACAGTGCTTGTAAATATGCGATACCTTCAATTAATTGTAAATAAAAATGTAAAGCATGCATCGATTTTTATGATCCATATCTAGTTAAATTCGCATGATATGTAGCTTTACTACAAAAAAATAAAAAGTAATATTTTTTGCAGTTTTCGATTTTTTACAGATTTTTGTTTTTCAAATTTTTTTTTTTTTTAGCATTTTTTTTTTTTTTTTGCTAACAATTTGTTTCATAACTTTGAAACTATTGATCGCATTAAAAAAATTTGTATACGTTCTTAAAGATATTGTAAACCTTAATTTTTGTAAATTTAATTTGACAAAATCGGACTAGTTGTTTTTGAGTTATGACAACATAAGTGGAGAAATGGCTCAAAATATTGTCAATTTTAAAAAAAAATTTTTTAAAAAAAAATTATCCATAGAATTGAAAAATTTTACCATTTTTGTACTTAGGCAGCCATGATGCATCAAATCTATATAGTGGTTAGTCAAGCCTTTTTTTGCTGTTGACCTGTGTTATCTGTCAAATCAGACATGAGCTAAACACTAGTTAAAAAATAAGCACTAGTTAAAAAAAAATGTAAGATGGCGGACCCTTTATAAAAAATCTACGAAATAGTTTTCTTATATTTTAGTGATTCTTAAATTTTGGCATTTTTTTCAAAAATTTCTTTGTGCTTGATGCAATTACAAATAATTCAATTATAAATAATCATATAATACACTCACTATATTTTAACAGTAACTGATTGTATATTATTTCAAAAGTAATAAGTAAAATCTGATTTCAAAGGAATATACAATTAAACTACAAAGAAATATTTGCTTAACTTATTTTACCATTTTTTAAAAAAACAAACTACACATTTATACGGTTTTCTGTACCAGTTATTATTTTAATTTGACATTTTTTTTTGTTGCAAAAACTTCTTTATTTTCCTTGGATAAAAAAAAATCATTTAACCCATTACCACCCACCGTCCTCATGTAAGGACACCCAAATTTAGTGCCGTCAAAAGTTTGGTTGGATGAAAAAAAAATATTTTTAGTTTTTCTCGATTACCGATTTAATAATCAACAAAATAATGTAAAAATGGTTTTTTCCGCCATTTTTCGAAAAAAAACTTTTTTCAACATTATATTAGATAAAGTCAAAGACTGAAATTTGAATTATACATTTTTAATTTTTCTTTCTGAACGTGAACTGTAAATAGGCTGATTAAACTTTTTTTACATAAATATTGTATTTTAGAAGAAAAATAAATAAAAAGTTTAAAAAAATTCTAAAAATTGATCTTCAAACTTTAGTAACAGCATGATATTTGTTAGAAACGTGTTTGATTACTCAGAAGACAAGAAATGAGCAAAAGTGATTATTAATATGTTTTTTGTTAAAGCTCTGCCTATTCTTTAAGCTCTAGATTTTACAAAACTTCGGGTTCTGATGAGATCTTTAGTGATATTTGATTTGCTTTATTTTTGTTAATATATGGAGGTTGAAATCTCGTTATAAATTAAAAATAACAATAAAATAAAAACTGTAAAAAATATTACAGAGTAAAAACTAAAATTTTTTCTATAAAAATACAATATTTTTGGTCTTCAAAGTTTAGTAACGCCATAATGCTTGTTGGTAAAATACCCTATCCATGTGTTTGATTACTAAGCAGACAAGAATTGTGTAAAATTGATTATGAATAGGATTTTTGTTAAAGTTCTGTCTATTGTGGAGGCTCTAGCTATTCTAAGACTTCTGGTTCTCATGAGATCTTTAGCCACATCGAAATACTAGTATGAACTTAGCTAAAATATATGTTTGATTTGATATACGGAGATTGAAAGCTGGTTATAAATTAAATATAAAGTTTTTTATTTGCATAGCTATATTGATGTCCACAAATGGGGTCAATGGGTTGATATCAAAATCACAAAAATAATTTTAAATATTTCATTAAATATGAAAAGATTCGTTGCAAAATTTATAAAATAGAATAGGAAAAGCACATACTTTTGCTATTGGCTTAAAATTATGATGCGACAATATAAGAATTTATATCAATACCCCCAAATCCTACTAAATACCACCGACTGTAATGGAACAGGAATGTTGCTGTTCTGATCATGTTTATTACAAAATAATGAAGAAATAAGTATAAAAATGTAAAATATCAACAGCAATGAGTGTTATTAATAACCATGCACTTAAAAGTGTGTTTTAGACGCCTATAACATGCATGAATAATCTTAAAATATGCACTTAAAATTAAAAAAAAAATGCACTTAAGATTTGTTTAAATTCTATTAAAAACAAAAACATAAGAACTCAATTTCATGTTTTTCTTAAAACACAAAGTATATAGAGATTAAATAAACTTTAATAAAACATTTATTTTAAACGAGCTTAAGATCATTTATTTATTAATTATAAATATTTGGGTGACTTCTTCAGGGAACAATTATTACAATTTGATTGAAAAAAATGTATTTATTATATAAATAAAAAAATTTTTAAATATTTTCAAACGTAAAATTTTATCTTTTTGATCCTAAAAGGTTTTTGAATGTAGAAAATGACCACTCAATGCCGAAGTTTGTGGTCTGTGTATTTTGATGTGTATTGATTTTTTGAGTTTCTATCACAACTGGCTTCTAAAAAGCAGAACTGGGATATCGAGAGCAATTTTAACTCCATTTTAAAGAAAATTTGGAAATCTTGGACAACTAAAATTTTTTTCAGTTAATTGCAGTGAAATACTCATTTAAAAAAACCACTAAATGCCAATTTGCATATAAAATTTGAAAAAAAAAAAATTATATTTTTTTTTTTTGAGAAATTAAAAAGGCATTAAGAATATGCATTTAAAGCAAAATTAGTAAAAATATGCAACAAAAATATGCATTTAAAACAAAATAAATAAAAATATAATATAAAAATATGCATTCAACGCAAAATATACAAAAATATGAATTTAGAGCAAAATATGCAATAATATGCAGCAAGGAATCGATGCCATTTTAATGCAAATTGAATTGAGGGGAAAACATGCATTTTCATGAACTTTTGGTCCCTCTTAATAACAAAAGCAGTAAAAATATGTAACAAAAAAAAAAAATATTGTAAAAAACTATGTAAGCGATAATGTAAGCACACATCACATCACTATATATTTAAAATTATCCGTAAAACATCATTAATTCATTCAGTTGTTGAAGTTTTTTATTGGAACAGCATACTTGCAATGCAAAAAATCTATTAAAACACTTTTCGTTTAAAAAAAATATTGAACAGTTTCATATCACTTCTGTCTATTGTCCCCATTTGTGACATATCCTGCAAAAGGCTATCAATGGATATATTAAATACTTTTTTATATTTTGTATTCTAATTTAAATTAATTTATTCTATAAACTAGTTTAAATCGGGTTTTAAATGCCACATTTGATTTGGGTGTTAAAGGGTTAACATAAAGAATTATAAAGGGTCCGCCATCTAACGTTTTTATTTTCAACTAGTGCTTATTTCGTGAATGGTAACACTTAGCTCATGTCTGATTTGACAGATAATTAGTTTTATCCTTCCGCTGAACGAATATGGTCCGTATGTTCGTTATCTTGTGAAAAAAGTGAAAGAAACTGGCATCCTCATCGATAAAACAAAGCGTGAAAAGCCAAAAACAGTGCGTCCACCCGAGAATATTGCTGCTGTGGCAGAAAGTGTACGTAAAGCGCCATGAACATCAATTCACCGTCGTTCTCAACAATTGAACATTTTGGAGACATCATTTAGACGAATTTTGCATAAAGACCTTGGTATGACGCCATACAAAGTCCAATTGGTTTAGGAGTTCAAAAAAAAAAAGTTATTTGGCGGACCCTTTAGTACAAATAAAAGAAAAACTGTAGTTTTTAATAATTTGGAAGTTCATTTTTGATAGTTAAAAAAAGAAAATCGTTTATTTTTACGGTTTTTGGAGTTTTTTTTTAATTTAATTTTTAATAGAGTCATTCTGTATGAAAACACCGAAAAAAATGAAAAATTGTTGCTGGACCATTTTGGATTTTGTTAAAATTTTGTGGAAATGTTCCTAAGGGTTCCCAAAACCAAAATCCAAGAGGATTTAATTTTTGCACACGGCACTACCGGTTCACGCAAAATAAAAAAACTAAAAAGTCTTGTTTTTGTGCGTAGAGGTTTGAGCTGTTAAAATTTTTCTGCTAGAGATATCTACATGATGAAGACATCGTTTTAAAGCTGAAAGATTATTTTTTTTTTTTTTTTTTTTTTATTTTAGTTAATGTACTTATAATTAATATAATTACATTACTCCCATTGGAGCTTCTAGCAACAAGAGAGTTCTTACGTTCCATGTTCCGATTCTTGTCCTTATTCGATAGCCAATTGGTTGTGCCGTTAAATCCGTTTGTATTTGTGTTGTTTCGTTAATCCTTTTAAATTTTAAAATGTGCGATTGGTTAGACCACAGCATCCGATCCTAGTGTTGGGGCTGCCAACAACCTCTAGGCAGGTGAAGTTTAAATCAAATGAGTTTCAGTCACGGTTATTGTTACCTAATTACCCGAGACGCATTGATATTATTGCCAGTCGGGCATCAATTGACCGCCTTCTCACTTTAGCTGCCGACAAACGGGTGTTTGAACGACATTTCCAGGGAATACGTGGTTTACTAGAAACCGGACGTAGTGAGCTGCTTAGATTTTTCAATAAAGGAATCGCTTCTTGCTATTCCCAAGTGAATAGCAGACAGAAAGCTTTCCGCACCTAGATGCACCTCTATGAAAGAACCTCATTCCCCATGAAAGATTATAGTTTCTATCAAAAATATAAAATTTGACTTAATTTATACACCCGAAAAATAACGTGGTATTGAAAATAAGCATATTTCATGGGTTTTTTGTGTTTTTCAATGAACTCCAGTGTCGGCGCTAATGAACATAAAAGCATAATAATTCTCAGATACAAATTAGACTTGTCGGAAAAAATACAAAATTAAAATTGACTCAATCTGGCAACTCCTTATGAAAAAAATCGTTACTTGAAATTTTGAAATTTTGAAAATTTGCATATTTCAGGCTACAATTTGGTCATGTTTGTTAGCAGATACAAACTTGAAAATTATAGAGTATTTACTCCCTACTTTTAACTTTATAACACTTCAAGACCCGTTTAGTTATTTTCACTCCTCTCGGATTTACAGGGTTTTAAAGAAAAGCCTTTTTGATTTTTTGTATGTATTTTTATACTTCCCTCAATTGTTATATACAGAGAAATTGAAATAAAAACTAGTAGTATTATGAAGTAACAAAGAATAATTATGGACTAAAAAATATATTTCATAAATTCAGTAGATTTTTTATGTTAAAAAATTTTACAGTGGTGGCAGAAAATAGGCACATGGTATATTTTTATTATTTATTTTTGGATGGGAGGAATAGGCGATTCGTCCAAACTAGAGCATACCTTGTTCAACGATTCCAGAGCAACATGATTAGGTTCAAAGGAAACATCGAAATCATCAAAATTCTGCGTCAGTACTTCATTTATATCATTAGAATTTACTTCTGACTTATTTTTTTTTTTAATTCTCCGATACAACGTGAACAAATTGCTTGGCCTGGTATAAGATTTACATTTTTATTTACATCACAAAAATTTACTGTTATTTCTTTCAACGATTTACGAATTGTTTTTTTATGAACTTTTAATTAATCGCAACACTTATTTCCGAATGCATGAAAACGATACGTTACATATTTTATATATATATGTATTATATATATATATGTATGCGTAGCGCATACTTTAGGGACATGGCCAAAATTGTCGCCGGAATATGCGGTGTATAGAAAAAATTGTCCTCATCTTAAACGCTAGATGTATGAAAAGGCGCGAAAATTTGGGGACAGTCCCCAAAGTAAGGAAATGTCCCTAAACTATGCGGGGGAACGAATAAATGTCTCTGGACTATGCGCTGTGCATACATATATATATATATATATATATATATATATATATGTATGTACAGCGCATACTTTAGGGACACGCCCAAAATTGTCGCCGAAATATGCGGTGTATAGACAAAATTGTCCTCATCTTATACGCTAGATGCATGAAAAGGCGCGAAAACTTTGGGGACAGTCCCCAAAGTAAGCAAATGTCCCTAAACTATGCGGGGGAACGAATAAATGTCTCTAGACTATGCGCTGTGCATACATATATATATATATATATATATATATATATATATATATATATATTTTTTATATATTTGTTTTACGTTGTGGATCGTTTGAAAAATACCAAATACTAAATGATTGATTCTTCACAAGCAAATATCGCCGCCTACTTAGTGAATCTATGTAATTTTTATAAAATTATATAATTATTTTTATATTATATAATATACCTTTAACTTTATAACACTTTAAGGCCCGTTTTGTTATTTCCACTCCTTTTGAACTCACAGGTGTTTAAAGAAAAGCTAAAATACAGAAATTTTCTACTTTACACGAAGTATGTTCTCTTCATGTGCCTGTTTTCTGCCACCACTGTAAAATTTTTTAACATAAAAATCTACTGAATTTATTAAATTATATTTTTTACTCCATAATTATTCTTTGTTACTTCATAATACTACTTGTTTTTATTTTAATTTCTCTGTATATAACAATTAAGGAAAGTATAAAAATACATACAAAAAATCAAAAAAGCTTTTCTTTTAAACCCTGTAAATCCGAGAGGAGTGAAAATAACTAAACGGCTCAAAACCACTACGCACAAAAACAAGAGTTTTAAGTTTTTTTATTTTGCGTGAACCGGTAGTTCCGTGTGCAAAAATTATATCCTCTTGGAGTTTGGGTTTTCAGACCCTAAATATCATTTCCAGTTAGTTTGAGTAAAATCTAAGATATACCAGCTTTGCCGATTTGGTGATTTCATACAGAATAACTCAATAGTAATAGTAAAAGTAAAAGAAAATCTTTTATTTTTTATGGATTTTATGTTAATTTTTTATAGTTTAAATAAAGACAATTGCTTTGATTTTACAGATTTTGTTCTGTTCATTTTTTAGTAGTTAAAAAT
This sequence comes from Delia radicum, assembly GCA_021234595.1. Lineage (NCBI taxonomy): Eukaryota > Metazoa > Arthropoda > Insecta > Diptera > Anthomyiidae > Delia > Delia radicum. Next base: position 15,804,449 of record CM037854.1, on the reverse strand, counting down.
ATGAGAACAATTCTTTTGATTTAAACGAAAAGTGAGTAGAGCGGTTTTTTCTATATGTTTAGTAGTTTTAAAGTTAGATATTATTAAAATTTTAATTGAAAGTGAGTTTGAAATCAAACATAAGTTTAATTGAAATTTTAGTGACAGTAATTTTTTATGTGCATGTCATTTTATGCGTTTCCTCTTACTTACTAATTTTCAACAATATCAATGTTTGCGGTTTATAATTACACTCAAATAGCACAAATATGTTTACGTCATTTTACTGGTAAATATTTAATTACAATTTATAATAAAATGTGGTTTATGAAGTGATAATTTGAAAAAGAATTTAGTTTTTTCATTAAAATAGTAAAATATTTATTTTAAAATAAATAAATTCGTATGATTTATTTAAAAAAGTTCAATATGCGGAAGCCATCTAAAGTAAATATGAGTATTTTTTTCATTTTCATATTTTAAAAATTGTCCAAATCATAAAAAAAAATCTTACCTCTTAAATATGTTTTAACTTTTGGTACTCTGAAAATCCCAAAAGTATGCAATGCATTTTTTTTTTCAATTTATTTAAATATACTGATTTATTTACTCAATAAAATATATTTACTGCATAATTATTTACATTCATAGGGGCAATTTACACGGTGATGTTTTAACTTGATTCTGTTGCATGCAATTCTCGTTTGTTGACGAACGGTGTGGAGAACCAAGAAGTACTGTTTTCGTTTTCCTGCCTATTTTTGACGATTTTGTTTACTCTTATTTGTATTCTTGTTATGTTGCTTCATTCGTATTTAGCTTATGAATTGATTAGGTGTTTTTGAAAAGAGAAAATGTGCATCAATCAATACTATATTCCAATATATATAGTTTAAACGTGTATTTTAAATTATTTCAAATAAATTAAACTGGTTGTGCAAAATTATTTTTGTTTTATTTCTTTAGTTGCGAATGAATAACTAAAGAAGATTGGTCTATTAAATGTCAAACAAGGTCAAAAGTTGTTGCAAGCAAAAAATCATCGTGTAAATGGACATGACTTTGGGAACCAGCTTTAAAAGGGAATTGAGAAAAAAGTCTGCAATCAACTGCGTCGTATAAATTTTCTCATACTCACATTTTTTTAAAAGATTTTATTTATCTAGAAAAAATTCCAAAAATAAATTTGCAAAGATGAACAGAAAAGAAATTGAATTCAATGCAGACAGTCAGTCATTTGTTCGTACTGCATGTAGCAAATTAATTTAACATTTGTCTTGTTAAAAAGAACATCATCGTCAGTTAGTATAACATCACATCATTGTCCTCAGGCATACGCAAACACACACATACATAAGCAAAAAAAAAAAACAACTACACCATAATATAAGAGTCTTATACAACAAATTTGAATTTCTTTAAAATCAAAAGCAAAAAAAATAAAAAACTATTCTGCATGCATTTGAGATTCATTTAAGGCTGCATGGTTTGTTCTAAAAGTTGTAAAAACACACATTGAAACTAACACACATGCATATGTTAAATGAATACTTTCTTAGGCAACCAGACAACAGGTGGCTTATAACGAACAATATACACAGACACGTAGGGCCTTTGATAATTATAGAGCCTAGACCAGACAGTTTAACTGTTTAAGGACAAATCACAGATCGGCTGGACATATATTAACCAAACTTTGAAAATATATTAGACAATGCTTCATTAAGAAGCTATTTCAGTTGTTGCCTTAAAGCGAACTTTAGTGGAAATACTAGCAAACAAAGTGAAAATTTTGACAGAATATGAATTCTTAATTCAGTATTCATTTAAAAATCTATGAAAATTTAGTATTTTAAAGATAGCCGATTTATAAAATTTTCGGAAAAATATCGTGCACTTTAAGAAAACGAAATTAAATTTCGTACATTTTCTTTGTAACATTCACGATATTCTTTTTTTTTTTTTTTAGAAAATTTGTTCGTACTACTAAAGTATTTTATATGTTTAATAAACATATTGTTTTGTTGATTTGAGGAGAGAAAATATTTCGTAAAATTGAGAAATGTTAGCCTTTCTAAGAAAAAAAAGTTCTTTTATTTTCTTGAAATCTTACAAGTAAATCAAATACATTCACTTATGAAAAAATATGTAAGCGATACTCGTAGAATTAACCCTTTCACACTACAATGTGAAACTAAAAAACAGAAGCTAGAATCTGGAAACTTGGCATGTAGCTTCATCTAATGACCAGAAAAACCCGAATTGAAGTATTTTGGGTTATTTGAATGTTTTAGTGGTAAGATGGGATGAGAAGTTTTAAAAAATTCGATTTTCGGTACTATTTTTGGGATGGTAATAAGGGGTAGGAGCATACATATAAACATATTTCTTTTTAATTTAAGGACCCCTTACAACAATCTGAAGTCAAAATATAAATATATTCACAAATAAAAAGTTTGTAGTTAAAGGGTTAAAGTACCGAGTTGTTAACTTCAATTTTTTAATTAAAAATTTTATGATTACTTAGAAAAGTACTCTCCCTTGATGGTATTATATAACATTCCAGAGGACAACTTACACAGGTAAGGTTGCATTTATGAAAAACACGTTTAAGACTTTCGAAGCTTTAAAGTGCATTTTATTATCTTCGGTTTGCACAAAAATATAATTAAAATTGTCACATTAAATATTTTATAAACAATTTTTAAAGTACCTTCTCAGGAGGGCTCCTCTTATTCTACAAATCATTGCTTAATAATTACAATGCTTAATGAAAGGCACACCCATGAATTGTTATATAATTTTTTTTAATTTGTTAATAATTAATAGCTAAAAAACATTTTAAGAAAACACGTCTTGTTTTAACACGAATTGAAAAAGTCAATTTATAAATTTAAAGTCGCGAAAAATATTTAATTTCCTATTTGAAGCCACATTTTATGGTAATGGTATTAATTTTTTTTTTTTTTATTAATTAATAATCATATAATTACAAATTATATACTATTACCCTAACCGAGCACTAGCTACTATGGCCTCCGGCGCATTTTAGCGAAAACAGACCAGTGCCTCTGGTTGGAAACGAACCCACGACCCCCGCACTGATAAGCCAGCACGCTACCAACCAGCCTACCGGGGCGCACATGTTATATATTTGTTCTCTTTAACTGAGAGTAATGCAATCTCTTTATTTTCTAAACTTTCGGGTGCTAAGCTTCTTTTTATCAAAATAACTTAAAATTAAAAATATTGAGAGAAAAAAAAAAAAAATTGTGAGACCAAACACAAATTTGCAAAAGTTTTGTATTATTTACAAAAAATATGTCCTTCATTTACTAAATTGTGTTCTTTATATTTATGGATTTTCTTAATGTACTAATTTAAAGTTACAATCGCAATTACGAAAATTTATTAATATTCCCAAAATTTCCGTGCCATACACAAAACTTAAATAACGAAACAAACCTTTGTATTTCTCTACATGAACTATTTTGAGTTATTTGAAAATTTTCATATGATAACCCTGACATTATGGCTTTAATAGGTGTAGTAGTAGTAAAAACTAGAAATTATTTTGGCATATTTTGGACTTTGTTGATGAGTAGATGACACCTATTGAAACTGACTTCTGATGCCTCTTGTTTCTCAATATTTTTTGAATTGAGAGAAACGGATTAGGTATATTTAAAAACTAAGGCATGTAAAGTTGCCAGTTCAATAGTCTAGACCTAAATAATTGATGATAATTTAAAAGTCGAAAACTTAAAAAAATTACTTGAAACTTCCAAGAGTTTTTTATTCATTTTACTTTTATGATCACACATTGATAGAATTTTGTGCTTAGTATTAATGAATTCCTTAATTAATACAATGAATTTTTTCATGAAAAAGTCCCCAAAGAAATGTTTCATTGAATTAATGAAACATGTATCATTAACCAAATTTTAATGAAAGGCTTCATTGACCCAATGAAAATTTCATAAAGTATATGAATCTTTTTTCAATAATTCTATCTGAGGGCAACGAGAAGGCAGATTGTCTTGCCAACCGCGGGGCCCGAAAGCCCTTTATTGGTCCTGAACCATTCTGTGGAATTCCTGCGGGGTATGTTAGGGAAAGGCTCAGGGCATGGAGAGAGTCTGAATTCTCTGGTTACTGGGAAAACTCTCCTGGTCAGCGCCATTCTAAAAGATTGATCTCTTTTTCCATTAGGGGTCGAGGCGACTCTTGTCGCTTGAAAGGGGGGGTTTGAGGACCCTGGCGTCGTACTTAACTGGACACTGCAATCTCAGATACCATCTGCACAAGAAGGGTCAATCGGACACGGATTTGTGTAGGTTTTGCGAGATGGTGTCTGAGACCTCGGAGCATATTCTCTGCGAATGTCCCAGGCTTTGTGATAGGAGACTTAGGTTTCTAGGTGATCGCTTCATTTCGCCTTCCGACATCGCGAACATTTTGCCTAATAGGATAATTGGCTTTATAGGTAGCTTGAATCTGTAGGTAATCTTAGGCAGCACAAAAGACCTACATTGGTCGCGGTGCATAGTGCCTTCTGATCTAATATAATCTATCACAAACATTATGAAAGTTTCATGTGTGAATTACCTTCTACAGCCCAAGTATGTAATGACATATTTTTTTATTTAATTTATATAATTATCTTATTAAAGACGTACATTTGATACACTTTTTGATAAGGTTGAGATAAAAAGAAAATTTTTAATTCATTGCAAGAATGTTTTTTTTTTGTAGTCAACATTTCACAACAACACTTTACACATTAAATGCTTTTTTTCAAATTTTTGATTAATTATGTTTAACAAACGAATTTATGTCATTTGTTGTATTGACCTTTTTCTTCAGAGATTATGTTTTTAGTCCAAAATGTACTATAACGAAAAAAAAATCAAAAACCATTTTTTTGTATATTGCAAGTGACAATTTTCATTGAAAAAAAAAAAATAATTGAAAAATTTGCATTAATTTAATGATTTTTTTTTTTTAAAGAAAGGAAAGTGAAAAAATTGTATGCAAAACTTAACAACATTGATGAAGTTTCATTCAGTTAATCACATTTTTCATTTAATGAAATCGATTCATTAATACTATAAAGCAAATTTTATCAGTATAGTTATTAACTTTTAGATCTAAATCGATACAAAATTGTTTCACGAGACTTGGGAGACACATTCGCTTAAAAGTAATGCCTATATCGCTGCACGACTCGGTAATATAATTTGATCAAGGAGTGCACGGCAGGGCAGTCCAAGGATATTCAAATGTTCAATGGCATAAATCCAGTCCAACGGCAAACACCCTGGATGAGAGCCCCGTTTAAGGACCTTCGCAGGATATAGCAGGATAACTCAAGGATGCGATTTACGAACTGCATAAGTCCTGGATGAAAATCGCGTTCAAGGACCTTCGCAGCATATGGCTGGATAACACAAGGATACAGAAATACGGTAGGATAACCCAAGGATTTCGAAGGACCTCCGCAGGATCTGGCAGGATACTCCAGAGATCTCGAAGGACCTTCGCAGAATGTGGTAGGATAACTCAAGTATTCATACAGGACCTTTCCACGATACAAGAAGTATATATGTTATACGAAGGATAATCACAAGATATCGAAGGATGTGAAAGGTAGCGACCTACGAGCGGCAAACTTCCTTGGCAGGCTAAGTCCTTGCGAGCTAGAAAACATAGAAGGATTAGTGAACTATACCTTGCGTTCGAGACCACGGCTGCAAACAACTGAACCCGATTTGTGTGACGTTTCTCTTTATAAACCCCCTTTGTGTTGCGGAATTACTTGGACAATTACTTGGACAAATAACATTTTAAGGGCGAGATTATTATAATATTATACTATTTTTTATTTATAATAATTCGTTTATTTTAAATAACATCATTAATAGCAATAGTATTAATAATTAATTATCCCAAATTCATTATAATTCAGTGTAATTATTAAGCGAGGGTGTTGGCAGAAATGATTGTCCCAATTTCTGCCATTACAAGGCGTTGATTCTATTGTGCACAACTAAACAATCTATTAAATATTTTAACCATATGTCAAGTTAATTAAATTTAGTTAAAATCGAATGTAATTAAAATCGCATAAAGCCTATTAATGCCTTCAAATTAACATTTTCTTATTACAAATAATTTGATTTATGCCACAATATAACATATATAGCATTCGTTAAGGAATTGCAAAGCCTTTTATGACCTTCTTTAATCTATAAAATGTTAAAATAATCAACACTCTATTGAAACACGTTTTGTGTATAAAGATCATATTACTGAATTTTAGCTAATTGACTATTCAGCTTCATTTCCACTAATGAGGTAACATATGTAGTATATGTGGTATTGTATATGGAACTAAAACATTACCAAGAACAATAGAAGCGTTAACACGTATTACGTTAACTTGGTAAAGAATTTTATTTTGAAATCATTCCCCCACCAATTATACACCAGCAAAAACATGACAATGACTACTTATGATTTTATACATTACTTTGTAATGGGTTTTAATTACCTTCTGCATTATTTTAAATAATAAAATAATGGGTTACCGATAAGAAACTTATAAAATTGCGAACTATAGTAGATTATTCAGCATGTTACTTCTAGGCATAATTTTGTAAAAAACCTATTTTCAGACTCCTTATAGTTCGTGTTTTTGTAAGCTATAGGGTGAGGCGTTAATTTTGATTTATACTAATCGAATTTACATTGGCAACACTGTTTTTGCCAGCTCCGCTGTTTGGCCACCTAGATCGTGCGATTTAACACCTTTAGACTATTTTTTGTGGAGCTATGTTAAGGATCATGTTTATAGGGACAAGCCCGCAACGTTTGACCAACTGGAAGCCAATATTGAATAATTTATTCGTGAGATACCGGCCGAGAGTATGCCAAAATTGGACACGGCGTATGAACCATTTGAGGCGTAGCCGCGGTCAACATTTACATGTAATCATCTTTAAACATTGAATTACATAGATCCTTCAATGGACTCAAATAAAGATTTCATACATTTCTCTAACCCATTCCTGCCTAATGGGTATTTAAATACCCAAGAAAATGTTGACATTAAAAAAATTCTAGAGCGGACCAGGTGAGAGATGTCACGGTAATTTTTTTTTATAACAAAGAAGAAAGATGGGCCTTAAATAAAAAAAATGTAACCGAATATTTTTTTGGGGCTTACCTTTTAGTGGTTTTTTCACTGCCGGAAAATGGAGAGGAAAAGTGCCTCCAAACATAGAAAAATGGCAATTACGAAAAACGTGTACCCTTACCGGATAGCTATTGGTATCCTCTTTTTAATAGAGAAAGCCGAACAGAAATAAGTTTACACACCTGGCCGTGAGTTCAGTTCTTACGAAATTGGGTATTTAAATACCCAACAGTGCATGGTGTGTACTAAAAATACAATTTGCAATAAGGAAACATTTATTTTATTTTAAAAAAAACTCACATTTAAATCAAAAAGTTTGTGTTTTTATTTAGAAAACGTGATATTTGTTAAAAATAAATTATTTAGCTTTAGCAATTTTCTTCTCATCTGGCTCAACACCATTGTGGTAATCCAGGAAGCAGAATGCAAGTTCACCTGGCACTTCAAGCAACCATATTCAGTTTTGCCACCACATTGAGAGCAACGATGACGAGAATTAAGTTTTCCAATGAAGTGATCCATACAGTCGTAACGCATTACCTGTTGTGCCCCGGAATCGGACGTTCTACCCGTATGACGACAATTTGACTTTATTATAATCGATTCGCACACCTCTACTCGGAATTCGTATTGAGATATGGGTGTTTTCTTTTCGTACTTGCGACAAAAACAATTAAGTTTCCATGCATTTACCATAGCCGCATCAAACGCATTTGTGATTAATGGCCAGTACCACTTTTTTCACCGAATCCGAATTCGGTAATTGTTCATTCCATTGTCATTGTATTGGTTGAGCATGATTGGTTCGATTATCAGGGACAGTTCCCAAAGCAAAAAATCCATCGTTCGACAAACGAGTCATTAGTTTGTGACTTGTAAAAAAAGTATCAAAAGTAACCGTGTGCTTATCGCGGGACTCCAGATGGGACAGAAGAGAAAGGACAACTCTTTCTCCCAACCCAAAACCTGAGTCCGTCTTTTCCGATGCACCAGCATATGGAATGAGCTGATACAAATAGCCTTCCGCCGAAGCCCGACACCAATACTTGTACCCGAAACGAATAGGCTTACCTTTAATGAACATTTTACAAGAATGACGGCCGTAGTATGCAATCATTTGCTCATCGATCGAAAGGTTGTGAGAGAATACACCAAATTGTAGGAATTTTTTGTTCATTAAATCATTCAATGGTGCGACTTTTGCAAATTTATTTTTCGTGTCCAATGCTGAGTTGTCGCAAACGTGGAAAAAACTGTTTGATTCGTTTGAATCTGTCTCTCGAAATACATTTTTTTATAAGTGCGCATCCCAAAGATTCTCGATTTGACCAATAACTATGTATTTGTGGCAGGGTGTGGTAACCAGTGATATACAATACACCCAAAAACGTTTTCATTTCACTACTTGATGTAATAAATGATGGGCAATTGTTGGTCACAGCATATTGGTTGGTGGAAGTGACCAAGAGGTTCAAGACCTCCTCATCAATGCATTTTTCCCAAATCTGCACTGGATCCAAAGCTTCAATTTGTTCATACAACGCCTTGTATGAAGTTGCCCTATCATCAAATGGAATTTTATCGAATTGATAATTTGCGACCGAGACCATCTTGGTTTCATTTCTTGATCAATTCTGGGTCGCTTCGGTGCATTTATTGATTTCAGAGTTGATTTACGACCACGGCCACTAGATGTTGAGGCCACCGGCGCATCATTTTCTTCTTCAATTTCGGGTTCATTTACGTTATCCATATCATTATCACCACCCGATGACATGTGCTCATTGCAGTCATCGTAAACACATTCAATTTCAAACTGTCCGGCAATCTCCCGAGGCAACTCCTGTTCATCGCTCAACAATTGAACATTGTCGTCCAATTCCTCATTATCACTAAAATTGTCGACAACATCGGGTGGCGTTATTATGACGTCAACGGTGTCTGCGTGTTCTACAAAATTCTCTCCTCCATCACTATCTTCATCAGACCAACTATCAAAAATAGCTAGCATTTCGATAGCAGTCAGAACTTTCTGTCGACGAATCAGTATACAAAATGTCATAACAATAGCATGTTGATTTTTTGGCAGAGATGGCAAAGTGAAAGTAAAACTATTACACCAATGCCTGTTGGGTATTTAAATACCCATGTCATATCTCAGGTCTGTGTACAGGTAAAAAATTTTTTTTGTTCCTATCAACTTCTGTATTCTCCCGGACACATATATCCAAATTTGATTAAGATCGTACGAGCCGATCTATGAGCAGGCATTAATGGGCTAAATTGTATGTGTTTTTTTATCAAATCCGAAAGCTGTTAAAATATCACACTTTATTATATGTCTCGATGGCTCAGGGTATAGAGCAGCCAGACCGTTAATCAGACGACCCGAGATGGATTCCCAGCACGATATTTTAAACAAAATAAATAACATATTTTTTAAATTCGTATTTTAAAATAAATATAAATATATTTTTAAACCCATTACTTCTTTTCTTCTGCTAATTTCTTATTATTCAAACCCTGAAGTGCAAATAGGTAACCCATTATAATTCATAATCATGTAAGGCCGCCAGTAATGAATAACTGATTACTTTTGGGACAGAATTATAATATAAAGTGTAATATGTCCAAACTTTCGAGTTTAGATTACTAGACTCATTAATTGGTAAGGTCTGTTTTTGCTGGGATGCCTTAAATTTACGGTAATAATTATCCACCTATTCATTGAAAAATGTTGATAAGATACGCATATAGTATAAAGAAAAGCTGTTAATTTACATTCATTTACACACAGAGAAAAATTTAGTTATCTGCCAACTGAAATTCGGTTACTATTACTCAAATTCGGTTATTATGAATTTCAGACGGTTGGCACAACTTTACATTAGTTTTCATAACAAAGTTCGGTTAATTCAACTTAATTTTAGTTGCAACACCCAAAATATTAAGAAATCTAATGTAAATATCGTTTTATTAACTAAATTTATAAGTTGTTTTAATTAATATACACTTTAGTTCGGTTGGCACTTTTTTTTCTCTTTGTGTACATGCACGTTATTTCAACAACAAAAAAGAAGATGGAAAATATAAAGTTATCTCATTAACGTTGACGTGTAAGTATTTTTGTTTAATTTTGCCAAACTCAGCAAGTTAATTTAATTCAAAGTAAACAGTAGTGTGTGTTTACTTAACAGTCATATGTAATCAGTAGCATACTTTTAGGATACAACATCATTTAATTGTATAGCATAGTTTCAGTTCCTTTAACAAAAAAAAATGTGAAATAATTTTAAACTTTTATAATATTTTAATGTTAAAGTTATCATATTTACTTAACATTTACATGTTTGAAGTTTTTTATATTTGATTTCGTTTATTTTTTGTTACTTTCAAACATTTGTTAAATTTCCCACACTTAATAGATATTGGAATATGTACTAAGTTTGTTTGTGTTTTTAAGGGCCTTAAGGATTTTTCAATTTGTTTTTCAATTGTTATTTGCATATTTCCATTAGAATTACCAATTCTTTGTCAAATGTTCACATTGTACTGATATTTGATCTCTTTTTTTTGGGAAAAAGGGACATTCCAATAACAAGAAAATATTAGAAAAAGTTTTAGTTTTTAGTTTTTCTGGCAAATATAATATTTGAAATTGAAGGAACGTAAGCCATGGTGAACAATATACATTCGTACACTAAAACAAATAATTTTGTGCACACAAAAAAATGTTCTTGCTTACTACATGAAAGTGGTTTGTGTATTAATCAGTAGTTGTTGTTTTTAACTGTAATTACAGATCTTTCTTTATGGAAAAATTACAAAACAACTAAAGCGTCCGCCATCTAACGTTTTTTTTCTTTCAACTAGTGCTTATTTCGTGAATGGTAACACTTAGCTCATGTCTGATTTGACAGATAATTAGTTTTATCCTTCCGCTGAACGAATATGGTCCGTATGTTCATTATATTGTGAAAAAGTGAAAGAAACTGGCACCCTCATCGATAAGTCAAAGCGTGAAAAGCTAAAAAACAGTGCGTACACCCGAGAATATTGCTGCTGTGGCAGAAAGTGTGCGTGAAGCGCCATCAACATCAATTCACCGTCGTTCTCAACAATTGAACCTTTCGGAGACATCATAGAGACGAATTTTGCATAAAGACCTTGCTATGACGCCATACAAAGTCCAATTGGTTCAGGAGTTCAAAACAAAAAAGGTATTTGGTGGACCATTTACTATGACAGTTATTAATAAAAAACAGGTAAGGAAAAAAGTACATGGTACAAAGTAGCAAACTGACAATCATTTTTAGTTAACAGCATTTCTAATTAATATTGGACAATTCCTCAATTAAAACACACAATTTTTTTGGCTATCCGCCCTTCTGTCAATTTCATTTTCTTGAGGGTATACCCATATCTACAAGGTGGCGCAAAAGTAATCCTCCTATCAGAAAATGCTATAAATTTTGCGATTGGCCCCTAATGTCAGTTCTGTTTTGACATTTGTGTAGTAAACACATGCGAAATACACATTAATAAACAATGTTACGCTACACTGCTCCAGAACGCGGAATATTGGTGACTATTTATTTGACCAATAATCGGTCGGTGACTTTGGCACAACGTGAATTTCGTCGCAGATTTCCTGGCCGTCCAACGCCTACTGGTGAAACACTGCGACTTTTAGCCGCTCGCCTCGAAGAGACTGGCACAACACGAGATGCTGCCAGGCGTGGCAGACCCCGGAGTTGCCGTTCTGCAGAGAATATTGCTGCTGTAGCCGAGGATGTCATGGAAGCGCCGTCGACATCGACCAGACGACATGCCACGCAAATGGGTATCAGTCGACGGTCTTTACAGCGAATTTTGGTACAAGATTTGAAGATGTTTCCGTACAAAAGCCAGACGGTGCATCAGCAGTTAGCTGCTGACCGCCAATCGCGTGTAACATACGCTCAAGCCATCCTTAATCACCACCAAGAGGAAGATGATTTTTCATCAAAAATAATCATGAGTGATGAGGCCCATTTCCATCTTAGCGGGTACGTAAATAAGCAAAATTTACGCTTCTGGGGCACTGAAAATCCGCGTGTAACCCACGAAGAGCCATTACACCCGCTCAAAGTCACTGTATGGTGTGCTGTTTTCGCTGGAGGAGTCATCGGACCTTTTTTCTTCGAAGACGTCGTGGGCCAAACGGTTACTGTGAATGGTGAGCGCTACAGAGCAATGATCAACGAGTTCTTTTTGCCGCAACTTGATGAATTGGGATTGGAAAACATGTGGTTCCAACAGGACGGTGCAACGGCATACACTCCACGTGCCACAACCGATATGCTGAAGGATGCATTTCCCGGGCGCCTAATCTCCCGTTTTGGCGATTTGCACTGGCCAGCAAGATCGCCTGATTTGACCGCTCCAGACTTCTTTTTGTGGGGCTTTTTGAAGTCGCGGGTTTATGTCAACAAGCCTCACACTCGTGCAGCTCTTAAAGACAATATCCGTCAAGAATGTGAGGACCTATCGCCGGAAGTTTTGGCCAAAGTGATGGAAAATGCCATAAAAAGGGCTCAAATGACAATCAACTGTGGCGGCAGCCATTTACATGACATCATATTCTCGACTTAATTTAAAAAAATTAAAATACCAAATAAAAATAATCCACAAGAAGAATCAAAGTTTTTCATTTTTTTTTAAATTACAGCCAAAAAACATCGGAAGGTTATTTTTGCGCCATTTCGGTTGAGATACAAATATATTGGATAAAAATTGTTTAAAATGCATTAAATTTAAATATTTTGTTTTATTAATTAATAATCATATAATTACAAATTATATACTATATCCCTAGCTATATCCCTAGCTACTATAGCACTAGCTACTATGGCTTTAGGCGCGTTGTAGAGAAAAACAGACCAGTGCTTCTGGTGGGAATCGAACCCACGACCCCCGCACTGATAAGCCAGCACCCTACAAATTAGCCTACCGGGATTGAAAAACAAAAATTCGTAAATGCATTTTTTTTTATAGACACAGTAACTGGATAGTAAATTCATTGAACTTGCTGAACTTTTATGTTTCATCACATCGGTCCATCTCATATCCGATCAGAAAAAAAATGCATTGTATATTTGCACCGTTCACAGTGTAGTTGCTCTCGGACCGGTCCTGTTTCTTACTGTTTGCGGGCCAGATTCTCACAGTCAACTAAATGGGCTAGGGCCGTGATAGATCCCGATTGATCAATTTGTATAAAACATCCACATTATTTTTATTATTTTTTTTTTTGTACCTACTAACGTGATAATACAAATAAACATACAATTCCTAGCTATCTCCGTTCCATTCCTATGTAAAGCAATTTACACTCCACTTTTTTTTTGGAACAAATGCTTCTTTTGCTCAATTATATTTAGTTTTTTAGTGTGATTTCATTAGCAATAGCAGGACAAATGCTAATGACAAAAAATTTTCATTACAATTAAATGCTACTGAAATTTTTTTGGCATTAGCATTAGTGAACTAATGCTAGTGAACTAATGCTAATGCCCAAGTATGATCTGTAGATACATCTAATGTGTCCCGAAGTCGGTTTCATAGACCTCCCGAGGAAATATTCAACATAAATGATGATGTTTCTTAATAAAAAAGAACTCCTCCACTTCTTAATTCTCTTGAGTAAATCAAACTTAGCCCAAACTTAAATATCCAAAATGTAGCTTCATTTAAACTTATTTACTTTAAGTTTAAATGAATTTCTACCATATTTTGTTTTGATTAATTAATAAAGTTCCAATATAATGAGTTACAACTTTCGCCATTAAATACTTATTTATTTTTATATGTCATTTAGTTTTTCTTGTACCAAAACTAATTTGAAACTTTTCTCATCTCATACACATTTTGTTTTTGCAGTTTAAAATACAAATATACAACTCATATTCATAACTTAACATATTTTCCTTAAACTTTGTATGAGAGTCATTCCATGACATGCCGAACGAATTTTTATTTGCTTTGAAATTTGGCAGATGATTCTTATTTCAAAAATATTTGACATGTATATTTGAAAATAAAAATAAATAAAAAAAAGTTAAAGGAGTTATTTGTGTTTAATAATTCAGAACATAAAAAATGTTCCGACATGTCCATATTTAAATTGATGTATTTTAAAAACTAGTGGGCCGATTTTAATGGCTGATAGCGTATTTAATTGTCTTCTACCCTAGGTTTTCTAAATAAATTTTTTTCTAACATTTTTACTTTTCAGTTTAAATATTTATTTCTATTTTATTTATTATGTTGATATAATATTTTTAGCTGGAGTCGAAAGTAGTCAAAACTACAAATGAATGCTAGAAACTTAAAAAAAAAACTTTCCAATGCGGCAAACATATATTTTTATATAGATTTAGAAAAAGTAGAGTACAAGACCATTAAAAAGACCATCTAAAAACCAATAATACATCAATTTAAATATCAATATAAGTATCGGAACATTTTTGTTTTATTTTTAAACACAAACAACTCTTTTAAAAAAAAAATTAATAAGAATTCAACTGGCAAAATTTCTAAATAAAAAAAAATTGTGATATAAAAATCGTTCGGTTTTTCATGGAATGACTCCTGTAGTTAAATAAACTAAAGACATGATTATACCACACAATATGATGATGATAGTTTATCATTTGTTGTAGATTGTAGTGAGTCCGACGGTGATAATAAAGATGATAATGATGAAAAGTTTACACATTCAAAAAATATGAAGAGAAAAAAAAACAGAAAAGATTTTTGTGCAACTGGCAGAAAAAAATAATTTAAGTTTAATGAAATAAATCATAGAATAGAATAAAAGAAAAAGTTTGTTTTTTTTGTTATCAAGAGAATAATGAAGAATGCAAATATTTGAGAAAAAAAAAATATAAGTAAATTATACACTTATAAAAATTTGAGTGAAAATTAGTGAAAAAGTGGTCTTCAAAATAAAATATTATACTTTATTTTGTATGTTCAACACTCTAATTATTTTTATCACGTTCAGTAATTCGAACCTTATGGGCTTCATTTTGGTAAACCGACATGCTGGCTCCGGTATTTTGAATTTTTAGTTTTTGTGCTAAATTTTGAAATCACCCACCCCTAAAAACTCTTGGTGCACAATTTCTTCTAGCTGAGACAAACGAAAAGAATTTGGAACAAAAAGTGCAAGTTGTGACTAACTTAGGTGGATTTGCAATGACAAAACTAATGGAAAGCTAAAAATGTTCATTTGAAATGTAAACTCTCAAAATTTGTGGTTTTTGCCGAATTAAAAAAAAAAAATGCAAACAAAGCAAAGTATTTTTTAAAC
Organism: Delia radicum; assembly: GCA_021234595.1. Taxonomy (NCBI): domain Eukaryota; kingdom Metazoa; phylum Arthropoda; class Insecta; order Diptera; family Anthomyiidae; genus Delia; species Delia radicum. The sequence continues at coordinate 15,788,916 of CM037854.1, read as the reverse complement.
TATTTGTAGTTTTTATAGGAAAAGCTAAAACTTTTAAATTAATTTAATTGTTTCTGAAACATTTATAAAAACACATTTATTTTTGAGAGAAAAACTATGAAATTCTAAATTTTAATGGTATCAAGCTAATTTAAAGGAAAAACTATTACCTTCTCATGATTTTCTTCGACAACGAAATCCTAAGATTTTAGAAACTTTTATCTATAAAAAATGCTAATGAAATTTTTTTTTATTTGTATAAAATTTCTGATTCCGCGGAGGTTTTTTAATGGAAAATTGTATTTGAAGGATATTTTCGTTTTAAAAATAAGAGAAGGTTTGATGATTTGGGATTGTTTTTTTTTGTAGTTCCTATAAAGCACCCATCCCGATTTTTATTTAGTCTTTTGATAGATGCATTCCAAAGAGTAGTTAGTGGTGTAGCTTCTTAACCCTAAAGAAAACAACTAAATTATTCGTTAGCTGGATTTTTGTTCAATGAAGAAAAGGCGCTTGTTTCACTGAAGAAAAGGTGGGGTAATTTGTGGCGTAATTTGTGAATTCATAAAAAATATACCACTATTTAAAAAACAATAGGTTTAAAGGTAATTCTTGAGTATTAGAGAATAATTAACGAGATAAATTAAATAGCAAAAAAAAAAACTAACAGAATGAAATAAAAATACAAAATAAATTATGATAAACACTTCTTTCTGCTTTGAATATTCTGAGTAGTAATGAATGCAGGTATAAAAGTTGGCCGTTATTTTAGCAAATTTTAATAGCACAGCCCTCTTGCATTGAATCATTGAACAAATTTATTTAAAAATGTATATCTAAAGATATTGGGGAAGATGAGGACAGCCGTGCAGTTTAAATATGTGGTTTAGTATCATGATGTTTCTTAGCGGAAACTTTGTAGCACCATCCATTATTTAAGTTTGTTTGGATTTAACTCAATCATACAACATCAAGAAGCGTTAAAATTTCTTAAATAACACTTCCCAATTTATCATACCCACACGTCCTAATAACTCTTTTGTGACCAAAGTCACAAAAACTGACATAATTTTTTAAATGTTTAAATATTTTTAAAAACCAATACATCATTCGTAATATACATACTCGTAACGTAGCAATAATTGTTTATAGTTACTTAATACAAAAAGTAAAAGAAGAGTTTTTTAACAAAAAACATGATGATAAAGGATTTTTTGTATGGTTTTTTGTTTTCGTATTTTCGTATTGCAAGAAGAAGTCCTTTAAAAAATTAAAATTTTGCCGAGTAGTGTACACGAATAACACACAGTCAAAGAATTAGAAAAAGTCGATTTGGTTTGAACTGATGTTGTTTTAACAGATGCTGTCTAGTTGATTACAAATCTGTTTTCCAAACTTTTTCATCAAATCAGAATTTTGAAAAAATCGCCATTAGAAATGTGAAAAATTGCGTTTTTAAGCATTTTTGAAGTTGTGTTCACAAAATATCCGAACAGGCCAGCAAAACCACACATTACCAAATCATGGAGAAAGTAATGTATCGCCATAGGGCTTCATGCATTACTTTACACGTTACTTCACTGATGAATTTTACAGTCGATGAGCCTCAAAGTAACTCATTACCTTGTAGGGGGTAAAGTAACTGGTTACATATATGGTTACATGGTGGGAAAAAGTAATGTGTCTATAAATAGATTTTCATAAAAAAAATGCATAAAAATTTTTCTTTACAGTTATTTTTTTTATTTAAATAAATAATTTTTTTTTTTATTAAATAAATAACTTGGTCATGCTGGGATTCGAACCTGGGGTCTCTGGTATTTAACAATTAATTAGGCGAGAACTCCACCAACTGAGCTATCGATACATATAATATATTATTGCTTAACATGTAGATGAGTTGTTGTGCTTCGTGTTTTCGTTCGTGATATCAAAAATATACACCTTACCTTATGCTTACAAAAAATCACAAAGTAATGTGTCTATAAATAGATTTTTAAAAATATATATTAACAATTACTTTACATTTATAATTCATGCATTATGTAATTGATGATCGGTAAGTCATTATTTTATGCTTTGAAGTAATTTAAAATGTAATGAGGTCTCATTACAAGGTAATCCATGGGTGATCAATTATCGGTAACTCATTACTTCTTGTTGGCAAATAATGATACATGTAAGTAGTACACATTACAAGGTAATGCATTACTTTATCGCACCCATTACCAAGTTTTGCTGGGAGCTTAATAAATTTTTATTACGGTGGATAGAGACGTTGAACTTTGTTCGCTATAATGAGTTAACATACGTTTCAAATTTGTTTATTATTATAGGTAAAAATTACATTTGAAAAATACTCCATCAAAATGTTACCAAATATTATATTTCTAAAAGTAGCCTAGGCCATGCATCCCACCGTCATTAATTTGTTTTACGGTCAGGATATAAAATTTGAATTTTTCTTTTTTTAAAGTCGGAGAAAAATGTTAAAATTAATGCACCAACTTTCTTTAAATTGCATATAAAATATAAGCTATCTTTAAAATTGTACGAAATTATAATTCTTTTTCCTCAATTTCATATAAAAAATTGATCTTTATTTTTTGTAGAAGATATTTAATGAATGTGTCTTTACGCTATTTTAACAATCAGTTTTAGAAAATGTCATTGCATTATCATCAAGAATAAAGTATATTCTTATTACTTATCTTTATTTTGATTGATTAGAAAGCGTCAATTCAATCGTATGATAAAAGGCTTAAGAAAGAGCAAAAGAGCAATAGACATTTTTGGCAAATTAAATAGCGTTTTTTCGCAAAATTGTTACGTGATGGAAAAATTTTGATGCCGGAATCGGAATCAGGGCATCAAATATTATATATATCGAAAATAGAGAGCTAAAGAGATAAATAAAATTGGTGAAGAGGTGAACGGTTGCTTTAGTACAGGGCTGTGTAAGTCTGAGTGGATTGCGAAAAGCTGTGAATTTGTATCTAAACTTAAGGAAAAAAAACCATAATAAATTTGTGGAAAGTGCAACAAGGAGCGAAACTCGTATTTATAAATATTTAAATCCTGTTATGTGTTTTGGTTACATAATAGAAGAAAATCTTAAAGCAGCCGAAATATCCGCATTACTCAAAGCCCGTGCTGATGCATTGCCACTTAAGAAAAGCCTTTTTAATATCAACACAGGCAACGTTTGCAACCTGTGTAATACTGGAGAAGAAGAGGATATAACACATTTTATGGGGAAATGTCAAGTACTTAGAGAGTTTAGGGTAAGGTTTACCGGTAAAACACACTTTGAAAGAGATTAATTATTAATTAAATGGAGCCACATGTAGTTGGAAAAATCTAGCAAACTTTATAGAAGTTGCATTAAAAGATAGAACAAATTTGCTTATGGAATATAATAATTAACTATTAAAATTCACAAGAATTAAAAGAAAATCATATATTTGTTGTTAAAAACACGTTTTGAAATTGAAATGTAGTATTATAGGCTGACGACTTTATGTCAGAGCCTTTTAAAACCTTTATTTTTAAATTTTTTTATTAATAAAGTTTTCTAATCTAATCTAATCTCAATCGAAAATAGCGGCATTCGAACAAAGGAAATTTGTCGAGCTGTGTAATCAAAGTGTATCGAACTAAAAATTATTTATTTTAATGCGATTTAATATATGAAAATTCCAAATATTATAAGAAATGGTTCTTCGGACTGAATATAAAATACATGAAAAATCTAACAGATTGGTCCTTCGAAGGTCATGCTATATTAACATACAAGCTATATTTCCTTAATGAGGTAGCAGTAAGGCCAAGTATTTCAAAACAAGGTCCTTCCAGCTGATCAGAACGAATATACCAAAATAGTCCCTTGAACCAAGATTGCTTATATTAATTTTGCCTTAATTTATGTTGGTTTTAAACATTATCAGATATGGTCCCTTCGAACTGAATAAAAACTATATAAATAACTGGAAAGTATAGTTCTTCGCACAAAAAATTACTTTTAAGAAATGGTTCTTCGAACTAAATTAAAAATACATTAATAATCAAAGAGCATAGCCCTTCGTGCTAAAAATTACTAAAACCAATGCGATCTAAATTTTGATAATTTTAAATAAAATAATAAATCGTCCTTGTGTCAAAATTATTAAAAAGTATGGTCTTTCGAACTGATGTAATTCATATCGATCCATTGCAATTTTGGTCATTCCAATTTAAATTTATAAAATTTAAGCCTAGATTATGCAAATTTCCTTTGATTTTTCGAAAATACGAGATATTTACATTTGCTCTTGAAATAAAATCTCTTCTTTTCTGAAGGTAAGAACATTTTAAAAAAAATCGTATTTCTTTCAACCTAAAAAATATTTTAAAATTCATCACTTTTAAAAAATTTAATTTTACCATGTATTAATAAATATTTACAATTTTTCTGTTGACTCTTAAATTTCATGCTCATCGAGCTGTACTAAATGATGATAATAATGTTGCTCATAACCAAATAAGTTGAAGCAACAGAAGAAAAAATTAACTTTTCATTTCTTAAATAAACTGTTGCTTCTTAAGCAGAAGATACACAGAGAAGCAGACTACCGCATACATATATAAATAGCATAAATATGTCTGTATGTATAAATTATTTGCCATAAAAATGATAAAAAAAAAAAATGAAAAACGCCTTTTCTTTCCATTTCCTTAACAAGTCCTTTCTACCAACTCCCATCATGCCACAAACAATACACAAGTCATAAAGCTAATGGCTAAGTAAAATGAAGAAGCAGCAACTTTTTCAAGTTTATTACATTTTCTTATGTTGGCAGTGGTATAAATGAATATCTTTAGGATTTATGAGTATGGCAAAGCAAACAGAAAATTTAATGAGTCGTAAGTTAAATGAAATTTGTGTCAGAATGGCATTAGGACCTATACATTGTCATAAGGATAACTTGGTTTTAAAATAAAAATGGAAATTCGAAATGAAAAAGTATTGGCATATTTATGTTAGTTAAATAAAAGCTGGTCACAAGATAGTAAGTGTGGCTTAGTTTTTAAAGTCAATATACATTTTTAACATTGTGCCATATCAATATTGGTTCTATTATTTTTTTCATATAAATATTTTTTTTTCTTCTTGAAAATACTTAATAGTGATTTTCTTTTCACACAGTTTCGTCATTATACAAAAATTTTTTGATATTGTGTTACCAAAAGAAAATTTACTAAAAAAGTGCTAAAAGTGGCTAATGAGTACTTGGTTGAAAAAATTAAAATTGCCTCCAAACAAGTAAGGAAAGCGGAAAGTTTTAGTACACTCAAAAAAATAAGTTAGTACGAAAGTTAGTAAAACGCTTGTAAATCAGGTATACTATTTTTTAGCAAATTTTTTGCTAAAATCGTGTTTTCAGCTAAAATTTTTGTTATACTTATTCAGCACTTAACTTTTTTATACTAATGCTTTACTAATATACTAATGTTTTACTAATTAATTTTGCTAAAAAAAATTGTGCTGATAAGCACATTAATAGTGTGGACGACAACTAGATTGAAAGATATACGCAGAATGAAGCAGATGTCGCGGCATGTCAAGATGTAGTAGAGAAGAAGAAAATGATACTAAAAAGTACAACTCTAATAAGACATATAAAAAAATCAACCATGGAAGACTTTTGTATCTGTTTTTCATACATAAAACAAAAATGCGGATTAAAACAACTTAAATTTTGCGTTGTCACCGGCTTGTGAAAATAATTGTCTTTTAATTAAATAAAAGACAAAATAAAATATTTAAATTTAATATGTATTTCTAAACTAAATGTTTATAGATTAGTGTGGTCAAATTGCAAACAAACATATACAGACATGTGGACAGAGTAAAGCGAAAGACAAAGACACACATTTTAGGTAGATTTTTATGGTTCCTTTTTCTTATTGCAAAAAAGGGTTGTTTTTTCGTTTCGTTTGTTTTTGTTTATTTTTTCGTTTCGTTTCTATAATTATCATCAGCAGTTGCGTCCTTTAAAAGATAGCATCATTTAGACAACCATTGATGTAAGTAGTTGATAGAAAATTTTTGTTATGTTATATATATTTATTTCTATATATTTTCAGATATTAAATTAATTCATGTCGTCAATGTGGGAAATGAAAATTTTTATATTTCGTAATTATTGTAAATTATTTTTAAAAGAATCATAAAAATATGTTTTATGATTTTCAGCAAATATATTAACTAAATTACAATTTTTCTACAATTTTTTGCGTTTTTTTTCAGTCTACTAAAATTCAGCAAAAAATTTATTCATTTTTAGCAAGGCTTTTGTATTTCTAATCCACTAAGCGTTAGCAAAACTTTTGCTGAATCTACTAATTTTGTTGCTAAAAATCAGCTCGCTGATTTTCAGCAAAAGATTTTGCTGACATTAGCAATTTTTTTGCAAGCACCCTCCTGACTAAAATTTTGCTGACTCAGCAAAATTTTTTGCTGACTTTACAAACTTTTTTTTTTGAGTGTAGAGATAATGAAACAAGAAGAAATATTTAAGATAACTAAAATAGGCTTTCCAAGCAAACTGCTCGCATCAGCAAAATGTGTGTTGGTTTAGTTACAAGCTTACACTCATAGAACTAAACCTGAAAAAATAGCAGAAAAAAACTACTAAAAATAAGTTAAAAATGTTAAATGTTGTTAAAATAACAACAGCAAAAATAAATTTGTTAAATTTACAAAACTTTTAGTTATATTCGATGTGAATTTTAGTTAATTGTAAATAGTATTTTACTCTCTAAATACTTGTAGACTCAAAATAGCAAACAAAAACTGTAATATTAACACAAGTTTTGCTATATTGAGCACAAATTTAGTAGAATGCAAATAACAGTTTATTTTACTAAAATCAACAGAATGTTTTGCTAAAAAATTGTTGCTTGCTGATTTCATAAGGGCAGACTTTTATTCGCATTAAATAAAAAAAACTATAAACATGTTAAATTTTTTTTGTCTACTAATATTTAGTAAATGTTTTTGTTGATGTTTGGTAAAACTTAGCTTAAATATAACTAAATATTTGTAAGTTCAACAGATTTATTTTTGCTATTCGTATATTACTGATATTTAGTAAAAAAAAATCTTCTAATTTTAATCTTTTTAACTAATTTTAAGTACCTTTTTTTGTTATATTTACAGGTTTATTTCTATGAGTATACAATATATTTGTATACTATATGTTGCAAATAAAACAACTTTTTTAATCATTAATTAGAAGTGGACAAACTAGGTATGGTGATATATTTCGGCAAATGCTTAAAATTTCACTATTTACTTTAATTAAGTTTTTTTTTGAACAAAAATAAAATAAAAATTAAAAATTAGAAAAGTCACCTAAAACCCAGATTTTTTAAAGTTAGGATGTTTTTATATCGAAACTGAAAGTTTTCGCATGATACTAGGGATTTGTGTTTAATATGGTATGTTCCTTTGAACCTTGTGGTGGTTATTTTAAACTTCGAGCACAATCCCGTATAACACTGTGCTACGCAGAACATCACTCTTCAAATGATCTAGAGTAAGTTTTAACTCTAGCTGAGTGTATTACAAAACAGGTTTGACAAGTTGCAATATACCCTCAAATATTCGAGATAACGATAAAAGAGTATTTTTTTGCGACTGACAAGAGAATCAACCTAACGCTTACACTCCGATTTGAATGAAACTCGGATATGTTGTAGACAATCAAAATTAGGATATGCGTTTTTTTTTATCTGCCACCTCGAAGGTTTAAGGATTAAAAATTGGTATAAAAGGTTATTCATGTTATTCATGTTAAAAAGGTTATTCATGTCATACAAAAAGTTTTTTTGAAAATATTTTACCTCAAAGTGTCGTCAATTTTTAAAGTTCCCCATATATATTTGGAAAGGCCACGAAATTTTTTGTTTTTTTAATCGGTTAAAAAATTATTGTGTTACACATGCTCTTTTACCGTTATCTAGAAATTGTGAGGCCATATTGCATTTTCCCAAAACGGCTTAGTAATACACTCTGCTGGACTTACAACCTACACTAGGTCACTTAAAAAGTGATTGCATGTTTTTTTTGTAACACCGTGTAATTGTTGACTCTGTAACATAAATGCATTAAAAAATATGGCCCATAGAACATACGAGACTTTTTGAATGAAACACATTTTTTTTTTGCAAAAAAAAATTTATTTTTCAACATAGTCTCCTTTTAGCTCAATACACGTTTCTTAAATTTTTGTATGCCTTCTGAAGAAACGGGTTTAGAGGGGTAAGGGTATATAGGGGTATGTAGCTTTACCGTGTATATATATTTGTCCCAAATATAATTAAAACATATATATTTAAAAAACGTTATAATAAAAAATGGAGTTTTATTTTTTTTATATAACACGGGTTTTAGGGTTAGGTTTGTAAAAGTATTATTTCACCTTTTGGTTTAGCAATTCAATTTCATTTTAACTTTTATTATTAATAACTTTAACTTCTAATTTCTTTAAATCACTGTGGTTGTTTTCTCTTGTTGTTGATGTTGCGTACAAGTATAGTTGTTGAGGGTTTTGTTATTAGATCACAAGTGTTGTTTTTTTGCTGGTTAACGAACAAGTGTCAGATCAAAGCGCAAATGTCGACAGCTAAACTTTATGCTGAGTTGCATTTGCGTGGGGTTTGCAAACTAGAGGGCATTGTTAAAAGTCAGGGTTGGGACTGCTTCATTGTTCACCAAAGCAAACACCTTCCAAAAAATAGGGTTTTTCGAGGTCCATAAAATAGGCATTTGTTTGATCAATAATTTCATCGTTGGAGCTAAATCTCTTTCCACCGAGCCATCTTTTTAGGTTTGGAAATAGGAAATAGTCACTGGGGGCTAAATACGGAGAATAGAGCGGATGACGTACCAATTCGTGGCCCAATTCATGGAATTTTACCAATGAGACTGCACACGTGTGCACCCGTGCGTTATCTTGATGAAAAAAAATTTAACTTCGTTAAATCGGTCCACTAATTTGGCATAATATTCGCCGTTTATTGTTTTTCCCTTTTGAAGGCAATCGATGTGGATTATCCCGCGTGCATCCCAAAAAACTGTTGCCATCACCTTAATGCCCAAACTTACCTTGGTTTTCTTCGGAGCCGTTTCTCCCGGAGAAACCCATTGTTTAGACTGCTGCTTGGTCTCCGGGGTGTTGTAACGGATCCATGTTCCATACACAGTTACAAAACGCAGCAAAAACTCATTCGAATTGCGTTTAAACAACTCCAAACAATCCTTTGAAGTGGTCACACGATTACGTTTATGGTCAATTGAGAGCAAACGCGGCACCTTGCAGACAGTTTTCTTAAACGCAACTGATCATTTAAAATCGAAACCACACTGACATATGAAATGCCTATGGCATCAACAATCTCACGCACTTTTACTCTTCGATCGGCCGACACCATACCGTGGATTTTTTCGACATTTTCGGGTGTATTGACCTCAATTGGCTGTCCAGAACGTTCAGCGTCATTTGTACTTGTGCGACCACAACGAAAATCAGTAAACTACTTTTTTACCATTGAAATCGATTGTGCAGAGTCCCCATAGTATTTATCAAGCTTTTCCTTGGTTTCATTGACGGTTTTTTTTGCAATAAATATTGTTTAATGAGCACTCGAAATTCACTTTTTCCATTTTTAAAAAAATTTAAGAGGTTGTATGTTTTCAACAGCTGTTAAACGCAAAGTAAATGACGGAACATGCTCAAAATTTGACAGTTGTCTATTAACAGATGGTATTTGATGGGAGCAGTGTTGCATTTCATATAACTAAGAGAAAGTTCGAAAAGTCACGGATCAATAAGATCCGTCCTAATAATACACAGTCACAAAATTAGAAAAACTAATTTTATTTCAACAACGATACATATTTTTAACAGATATTTTCTCGGTGATTTAAAATTTTTTCATCACACTATTTAGAGAAACCCGATATTAAAAGAGTTAATGTTTTTTGAAGTTTTTACAAAAAAAAAAATATAATGTTATGAAAATATGTCCTTTTTGAAAACCGGGGAAAATTTTCAAAGTCTGGTAGCGACCGCTAAATTTTATTCGAAAACTTTGAAATTATAGATTTTATTTTTATTAATCTTAATATAATCAAGGGTTGGCCCTTCAAAATTCGACAAATTTGGTTTTTTAAGAAGCAGCCTAATAGACATTCTCCTTTGTAGAGCTTTAAAATTTTAAAATCTCCCGATTTAATTATCTTTTTTTATTTTTCAAAAACTTTGAAAAAAAACAAGTTTGAAAACTATTAAACTTTAATATACTATATTTTTTAAACTGGCTTCTTCAAAAATTAAAAGAAGCTGGAAGCTGCTATTGTCTATTTTTACTATTTGTTATCCAAAAATTACCTATTATTTCTTATATCAATTTTATTTTGTGGAACAAATTTGACTTCCGGTTAACATGGGTTAACGATGAGCCATATATTTAATATTTCGGAATTAAGTAATTTTGATCTAATAAAACAATATGAAATGTAAAATTTTTTTCTTTCACCAAAAATATATTTAAAAAATTTTATTTTATCAAAAATACTAACAAGCCTCCAAATCCGCCAAAACTAAATCGGTCCACACAAAAATTACCTATTGTTTCTAAAAATTAATTTTGAAACACATTTCGGACTTTTTTAATTAAGACGTGCTATATATTGCTGTTATCTGTTAAATTATATACTAAAAAAATACAATACTTAAAATACCGTTAACCCTAAAATAAGTTAACGTAAAATAATATTAACCCTAAAATACGTAACGAAATAACTTAAAATAATATTTACCTTAAAATAACATAACGATATAACTTAAAAGATCGTTAACCATAAAATACAGTAATGAAATATTTACAAAATACGCTTACAATATTTTTTCCGTAAAGACTACAGAATATACACATTAAATTAACTGAAAATCAGTTAAAAACAGGACTACTTACTTCTCGTTTAAACAATTGTATTTTTTAGTTTATTTTCAACTGCTGAAAAATAAATTTTCAAAATCCATAAAAACAATGGATTGTTTTCGTTTATTTCAATACTCAATAAAATATAACAACGTTTTGTTTTAAACAACTTTTTGTTTTAAAAAATTTTAACGAAATATTTTATCTATTACCGAAAGTCCGTTTTTTTTTTTGATTATTTGGTTTATTGAATAACATACAGAAAGTTAAAAAAAATTATTCACACAGTAGCAAACTTTATTTTAAATCATTTATATTTTAAAAATGAAAGCTATTAGCCGTATAAGGTATTCAACAAAATTGTTTATTAACTTATTAATAATTTAAATACAATAAAAAACTAACACTTAGCATGTTGTATTTCAAAAAAAAAATAAAAATATTGGAGCTGATGTTACAAAGAAATTGGTCACATTCTATGCCAAGAAGATTAAAAGAAGTCATAGCAAAGAAAGGCTACTCCACAAAGTATTAAATCATGTGAAGTTTTATATTTTGTACAAACATTTGAAGCTGTGATAATAATTTTGTCCGCCTAAAATAATACTTTGAATTACATATTTAGTTTTTTCTTATAATAAAGGGTGTCCCAAGAAGAACGCAATTTTTAAATCTGGCAACATTCGAAGTGTCATTGTTTGACATTTGAACAATTGTTATTGTTTGCTAGTAGAAGGTACGAGGTTAGTAAAAATGGAGCGCTACACGAATGAACAACGAAGGGAGTTCGTTAATTGGGTATTGGAGAGACAACATGAAAATGCTGATTTTGCCGATAAAATCATCTTCAGTGACGAGGCCCATTTTCATCTTGATGGATTCGTCAATAGGCAGAATTGTCGCATTTGGGGTGAGGAAAATCCTCGAGTGATTCACGAGAAGCAAATGCATCCTCAACGTGTCACTGTGTGGTGTGGTTTTTGGGCTGGAGGAATCATTGGACCTTTTTTTATGAAAATGAGGCAGGTCAAGCGCAAACAGTCAATGGTGTTCGGTATCGTGAAATGATAACCAGTTTTTTCTTGCCTAGAATTGAAGAAATGAATGTGGAGGGCATGTGGTTCCAACAAGACGGCGCCACATGTCATACAGCCAGAGAAACAATTCAATTGATGCATCAGTCATTTCCCGGTCGTGTTGGCCGCCTAGATCGTGCGATTTAACACCATTAGATTTTTTTCTTTGGGGTTTTTTGAAGTCGATGGTTTACGCGAATAAGCCGACGACGACTCAAGCCTTAAAAGAGGAAATTGGACGCTGCATTAATGAAATACCGCAGCATTCATGCAAAACGGTCATTGAAAATTTCATTAAAAGATCGCGTGCATGCCAGCAAAGCCGCGGCGGCCATCTGCACGATATATTTTTCCATACATAACCTCATTCTGTCGATATAATAAAGTTTCACGATTTTTTTTTAAATATCTGTGTTTTATTTAAAAATTGCGCTCTTCTTGGGACACCCTTTATAACATACTAAGAATAAGTTTTTTGTTGTATGTTAATAATTTATAAGTTAATAAACAATTTTGTTGAATACCATATCCGGCTAGTGGGTTTCATTTTAAAAATATAAAAGATTAAAAATAAAGTTTGCTGCTGTGTGAATAATTTTGTCCGCCACTGTATATATATTATATTGTTAATTTAACTGTATATTCCATTGAAACAACTTTAGCGATTAAATTTTTAAATAACTGTTGATTTTTTATGGAAAAGTTCTTGTGAGTGCACCGTTATCCAACACAGATAACCGAATGAAACGGTTTAGCAACCCTGATTTATAGGTAAGTGTTGATTTACATTTACAAACTTCCTTTCGTTTTTGAGTTGATTTTTATGATCGCTTCTTTTGAAATACCCACTTTAAGTTTTGTAAATTCTATATAAAAAACTAACGAGATGAGTTTTTTGTTCATTGAATTTATTTTGTGATTTTTTGCCCCTAAAGGGTAAAATTTAATTGAATGACTTTTTAATGAGTTTAACATTTTTCTCTTTTTTTTTTTCTTTGTTTACCCAGCAAAAATAATGCGAAGTAGTTCAAAAGAAAAAACATTTTCATTACACACAAAGTAGCTACTACTACTGGTTTTTCTGCTCTAATGCTGGTCTTCTATATAAGTTCCTAAACCTGTCATCATATACAAGGCTAACTAGTAGAAATGTCACGAATGTTACAATTTGGTATTTGACATACTCGAATTGAACCGGGAGTTTGTGTCTTTTAACAACTATTTTCTTTAATCTAGATGTCGCTTTGAATTTGTGTTTTCTGACCCTTGAATTTTAAAAACAATGATTACAAAATATCAGACTTAACAATAGTTTTCTTTCTTTTCAGTTGAACGAAAAACTATTATTTCGCTTTGTTTTTAAAGCTAAAGGGTCCGCCATCTAACGTTTTTTTTTCAACTAGTGCTTATTACGTGAATGGTAACACTTAGCTCATGTCTGATTTGACAGATAATTAGTTTTATCATTCCGCTGAACGAATATGGTTGTGTATACGCTTGATCAACGCTGGGAAATATTGCGACATTACTTTGAAAATCATGGTAATGTTGCAGAATGTGTGCCGATACACCCAAAACGAGTCACTCTTTGGTGAGGATTTTGGTCCAGAGGCATAATTGAGCCATTTTTCTTCGAAAATGAGCAAGTAGTGGCCGTTACAGTCAATGGCGATCGTTATCGTTATTTTTGTTCACAAAAATTGAAGAGGAGGAAATACAGATGCACACAATCGATAATGTGATTAAAAATTGGAACGATTGTGTAGGCTACTGCATGGCCAGCCGAGGCAGCCATTTGAATGAAATTATTTTCCATTATTAACCGGAAGGATTGTACTTTCAAATAAAAAAAGAGATTTGAGAAAATATTCAGTAGTTTTTTTTATAGCATTTAAAAAAAAAAAAAGTTATTTGGCGAACCCTTTAGAAAGCTGTTAATTATAACATTTTAAGCACTCCTACAGATATATATTATCACTCAGTAAAAAAGATGTGATTTGGCATCAAACCTTAATCACTAATTAAAAATAACAAATTAAGTTCTATGAAAAAGAACACCCAAAAATACAATCTTTCATAACCTTACACATAGTACTTTTAGAAAAGTGAAGTTTGAGGAATTTGCATTACCTCCGTCCTATGACAACTCCATGTTAAAATCATGCGTGTTTCACCTCAATTTGCACTACATCTGAATCCGTATATTTGATGATTTTTCTACATCTTTTTCAACTCTTTTTTCGCTGGGTAATTAAAGGCGTACCAACTCTACATTTATATGAACACATAATACATTTTAAAGATTATGATATTATCCTGCAGGAAATGTCAATATGTCAATAGTGAAAAAGTATTGATTCACTATTGACTGTGTCACCAGTACTACTAACCAAATATTCCCCAGGCAATGTAATTTGCTATAGACATTTAACATGTACGTGTCATTGAAAATCAATAGTGACATTAGAACTATTGACTAGGTAGTGAATAGGTAGTTCTTATGGGACCATATGTAGACATTGGAACCAAAGATTCACTAGTGACTAGGTAGTTCTTATGGCACCATATGTAGACATTAGAAACATAGATTCACTAGTGCCTGGGTAGTTCTTATGGGACCATATGCAGACATTGGACCAAAGATTCACTAGTGACTCGTTAGTTCTTATGGCACCACATGTAGACATAAGAACCATATATTCACTAGTGACTAATTAGTTCTAATGGGACCATACGTAGACATTGGAACCAAAAATTTACTGGTGATTTAATAAAGTAAAAAGTGTAGACGCTTAGTTGACAATGTCAACAAAATAGTAGATAAAAGTGGAGGCTTGGAGACACTTGACCCCAAGCTTCCTGCAGGGTATGTAGACATTGGAACCAAAAATTTACTAGTGAGTTAATAAAGTAAAAAGTGTAGACGCTTAGTTGACAATGTCAACAAAATAGTAGACAAAAGTGGAGACTTGGAGACACTTGACCCCAAGCTTCCTGCAGGGTAATTATAAAGTTTATATATTATAGAGTTTTTTCTGAGTTAAATTACATAATTGTAGTAATAAGTTTAAAATTATATTTAAGGTTTATAATATTTTAAGGATTTAAAATGTTATTCTGATGCAAAAACTTAGCCATACATTAAATTCTCATGTAGTGGTATGGATATGTAGTGGTAGTAGTAGAATATTGAGCAACAATACTTTTAACATCCAGAGAGGAATCACAACAAATTTAATGCATCGATGATTTTTTGATATGATTTAACATGCCATAACTTCCGGAAGGAACATACTACAACAGATTAAACACAACGACACAATACAACAACAATGTTTGTACAATATATAATTGTTTTCAAAAACAATACACAAATACCAACGTATGAGTATTGTTTTTATGTTTAACATTTGTGGGTGCAAATAAAAATACTCATACGCCTTGCAATTCGTGGCCTGATAAAGTGGGTGGTTGCTTGTTTGATTGCGCTGCATATAAAAACATAATTTTAAATTTTTAACAAAATTTCTTTATTTTTTATTTTGTGTTAAATAAGAAATATAAAGATTTTAAGAAAACGAAAATTATAAAAATCATTACATGTTTTATTATTCAAGCTTATCAAACACAAACCATATCTAAACGTAACAAAAAATCCTTACGCAAATCCCTTTTTACAAGCTTTTAACAAGAAAAAAAAAAAAAAAAAAAACAACTTTTAAATTCAAAATGAAAAAATCAAACCCTCCTATTATAATGTGTTCACAGTGGTTCGTAGTGCTAAATTGAGCGATTTAAATCAATCATCAGATTTTCAGTTTCTAGTTTTTGTACATTTAACAAATTTTGTTAAATGAACAATAACAAAATAAAAAATGCAGTCAACGCAAGAACCAAAGCATACAAAGTAAAAATTTATTTTTCTTCTTACTCGTTCTTACGTGGGCTGTCCAAAGCGTAGCCTACCTAACAAGGGAAACACAACAAATTTTGGAAAAATGTTCTTTATTTCTCAACCTAATCTTATTTCAGCTATTAAAAGGAACTGTCTAGCCATCAACCACAGACTCAACATCTTCCTTGTTGCCAAATCTTTTACCGTCGAGCCATTTTTTTTTCAAGTTTGGAAATAGCAAATAATCCGAGGGAGGTAAATCTGGCGAATAAGGTGAGTGATGAAGCAATTCGAACTTTAAATTATTGATTTTGGCTATCGCAATAGTGAATGTGTGAACTGGCTATATTACGGTGAAACATCACCAAACACTCTATTGAAATATTTTCCCGACGCCGTTTTTGTTCTATTGTGTTTGTCAATATGTGATGTACAGCACTTTTTGAAATGCCTATCTTTTCAGCTAGCTCACTCACATAAAGCCGACGATCATCCACTACCCTTTTGTAGATTTTCTTAACTATTTCTGGTATCGACACCTCAATTGGTCCACCACTACGGTGTTCGTCTTGGCAGCTTGTACGGCCTAGTTTAAACTCTGCCAACCAACATTTTTAGTCGTAAACGAAGGAGCAGACTCCCCCAGAGTAGAATCTAGCTCGGCTTTAATATTTGTTGGACTGAGACTTTTGGAATGAAAGTATTGAATTATATAACTATGTCCAATTTTTTCCATGTTTGCAAACTTACGGAGGTCGTTTATTTTTGATGGCTCCAAAAAAAATACAAAACAACGTGGCGCTTTCAAACTAAATACATATATTATATACTCGTAAAGTTGGCACTTTTCACCAGTCATTTTTTTCAAACTACTGCCATCTTTATCGGCTAATTTTGGGACCGCCTCATGCCAAAAGGAATGTCCGAAAAAATTGACGGCAGCTGAGCCAGAAAATTTCGCGTTACATAAATATAGTGAAAAAAACAATTTTCAGAAATACCAACAAAATGCAGACAACTAAGAAAAAAATTCACGAAAATTTTTTTTAATAATTTTGGATGATGAAAAATACTTTTCTTTTGCTTGGAACAACAAAAGTACTAATTCTGTATTTTATTCTGATGACTTGAAAAAAATCTCCCAACAAGGTACGGTATTCGGCCAAAGCGAAGTTTGAACCACAAGTACCAGTGTGTGTGGCCATTTCGGCAAAAGATATATGCAACTTTACAGCCGGGATTCAAAAGCTATGTCTATAAACGCGGATCCTTATATTAATATATGTTTAGGAAAATTTATCAGAGATACCCACACTAAAGATGACATATTTAATTTTGGCCAGATTTAGCATGCTGCCAGTATGCCAAAAAGGCGTTAGAATGACTTAATGCAAAAACCATACCTTTTGTACCGAGCGCAAATCTTCCAAACGTCCCTAACGCACGTCCAATTGAGGAATTTTAGTAATTTTTATGCCAAAATGTGTATGAAAATGGCTGAAAAGCCAAATGCACTGAATAATTGAAGAAAAACATTAAAAGCAGGGCACAAAAATGTACATGAATGTTGTCGAAAGCAAAGGAGGTATCAAGCATAAAATACACACAAAAAACTGAAAACGGTGTGCTACTGAAAACTCTGTGCTTGTTTTGTTTGGTATTTTATACTGAAAATTTTCTATTTAAGCATATAGTGTATAAAAAATAATTTGAGAATTACGTCTAAAATAAAATATCTATTTATATATTTAAAAGTCAATTAAAATATTAATTGATTCAATTAAATATTTGTTTAGAAACAACTTTAATTCAAATCAAAGCTTTAATTAGATATTTTAGGTTGATAATTTTTTCTGTGTACGCCAAATTGAAGATCGGTCCGTTGGATATCTACAAAAAGTGAATAAATAATTTATAGTGTATACTGTCCATAGAAGTTTAAAAAACAAAATATCCTTTAACAAAAGACATATGTATGTCTCCATACATGGAGCACACATGCTTTATCCCAGCAAAAAATAGTGCTTCAAAGAAGCGCTTCCGGAAGCCATTCCAGTAGGCATAATTTTTGTTCGCGATGTCCCACTTGGTATGTCTCTTTTAAAGCGCTTCCTTCATGTGCTCTTAGAAGCAATAAATTCATGCCTTCTTAGGCACTAAGAAGCTCTTTTCTGTATGTTGACAACATTAGTGCTTCATGGTATGCATACTTTATTGCTTCATTGTATGCATACTTTATTGCTTCAAATAAGGCATTTTGGGAAGCACTACAGAATGCCTTAAATAATTGCTTTATAGTATGCATGGCGGTGAAGCGCTATTTTTTAAGCATATAAAGGCAGCAACTGCTTACCAAATCGAGTTTTTTTTTTGCTGGGATATATGTTAATATGAGAATGTGGATATGTTGATATGTTGATATGAGGATGTTCATCTATAAATATTAACGAAAATTGAGGCAAGATTTATATATATGATCACATATGAACTCTTAACATATATATGGTGGTATATGATGGTATATTGACATGTATGACCTCGAATAACTTCATATATGAGCATGAATCAGTTCATACATATTCATAAAAGGATTCGTATATGTTGATTTTTAACCGGGTAAAGAATATACGTTCTTTTGGTAGTAGTGAAATATTAGCAGTTAAATTTGGAATTTTATTTTTTTCTTTTCAAAAAAAGTCTAACAGTTCCCACAATATTTTTTACGAAAAGAGTTTGTTTAAATACAAAATTATTTCAATTCAATTTGCAAGAAATTCAAAGAAACAAACAAATGCAAACATTGGCTTATGTATGTGTTCTGTTTTGTAATCACAAAAAAGAACTTTTAGATTTAAAAAACAAAGGTAAAAAACCGTTTTTTTACGCTTTGTCCGTTAAATATTAAATGTTGATTTGGAAGACTTTCTGTTGTTTTTACTACATGTGTCGGTTATTTAAACAATGTTTAAAAATAAATATCAAAATGGTTTGAATATAATTTAAAATCAGTAGTCCTTTTTTAATTGTGTTTTCAGGTAATTTAATAGTTTTTAACGTAATAATATTGAGGGTGTACTTTTAGTTTGGCTTTGCTGCGGTATACTTCATTTTTAGGTGGACAGTTGGCTTGGAAAGCAACATATTCTTTCACTAGAATTTTTTAATTGCAGTTAAAACAACTACAACCCCATTACTACACAAATAACTGTCATATACTTATAAGTAACTGTAACTCAGAACTTTTCTTAGTATTCATTATAGGAAATTTAACTCTAATTAACAGTTAACAAAATAACTGTAATTTGTTCCGCCTAATACCACAGTGCAAACATCCATATACAACTCCTAACAACACACATACACACGAGTTGGAACAACAATAAAAAACTCTGCATAAGTACCAGAGATAAAGCATCATTATCTGTACGATTAAGCAGCAGAAGCAGATGCTATTTTAACATTATTGTTATATGGCTGGATTTTTTATGCTATTGCTTTTGTCTCTGCTGTCATTGCTTTTGCTTGTACACCGTACTGTTAGATTATGCTAATATATTAAAGAAAACCCACCACATCTCTCTTTGTATCACCTCCTCCATATCACCATACTTGACTACTGTGACACAATGCGTATGCAGCAGCATCAGGAAAATCAGTTTCTTTCTTCGCAACATCATCGAAATTCACAACTCAATGAAACACCAGTCAGCCAAGTAGTACCGATAAGCCGTTAGCTTTAAAAAAAGTGTGAATTGTAGTATACTTTCACTTCTGATACACACATACAACTTAACATACCCACACATTTAATGTCATTTTACTCATACAAACACTCATAGAAAAATGTGAGTAAAAAAATTAGTAAAGCCGTTAGTAGTTCAACTTTGCAAGTTTTTACCAAATTTTTTGTTCAAATTGAGCTTTGAGATCAAAATTTTGCTATTTTGTCATCAAGTCAAAATAGCATAATACAAAAGTTTTAACATTTTTTTTTCTGAATTTACTAAAGTCTAAAAATATTATTTTGATAATCAAAACTAGCAGATGTCGTTGTTATGCGATGTTTGGATTTCAGTATTTTTTTTTTATATATTGTATCAGTATAAAATAGACAAGTGAAGTGATCACGTCGTATTAGAAAAATAATTAGAAACATTTATGTAAATGGGTTTATTATAAACAAATAAAAAATATTCATGAGTTTTATATAAAAAAAAAAAGTGAAAAAGTAAGTAAGTGGTTTTTATGTTTATAAAATAATTTATAATGTTTAAAATAATTTAGAAAATATGTTTCCTTTAACAATGAATAGACAAATAAAAGACAGAAAAAAGTCTGTATTTTATATACCTTATAAATTCAAAGTTGTATTTAAGTTGTCTTATACTTGTTTTATTTATAAACAAAAATATTGAATTTTGGACCTCTTTCAAATTTGTTAAAATTTGCCATAAAGATTGTCGTTAATGCAAATAAGAAAAGTGTTGACGCTACGTGAATCGCTGATGATAAAATTACTTTTAAAATGATATGTCTCATGATTAAGTTTTCAAAATTTCAAATGTCAACTTTTTGCGACATAAATTTTACGGGATAATGCTTAAAAAATTGTATTTTTAAAAACTTTTAAAAGTTATATGTTAAAGCTAAATACTGTTCGCAATTGTGATGGTGGAGAACGTATTGGTTTCAGATTTATTGAGAATAATTTCACACCAATTACAAAAATCATTTGGTTGGTTATATTTATTTTAATTCCTTATTTGAATATAAGGTATCTAGCAGGTGATCTCTCTAAAAGAATAAATATTCTTAAAAGGATTTGCGGTCTTTCAAGTGAAAGCCACATTAACAGTTTAACTAATGTTCTTAAATCAATCATACTAAGCTAAATTGACTATGCCCTAATAATATATGGAAAAGCATCCAAAACACAGTTGTCAATTATTAAGAAATACTATCATCACGCATTACGAATCATTTCACAAGCTTTTAGAACAACACCAATATTGAACATGCTTACAGAGCTGGGGCTACCAACTATAGAAAACAGATATTGTAAACTCATCAGCACCCAAATAATAAAAATTTCACAAATCAAAAATAACGTTATATTTAATGACGCTAATAACTTCTCAAAATTGAAAAGAAACCCTAAAATCGAAACTACTATAGCATCAATCACAAAATCGGCTAATAGTCTATCAGTTTCATTAAACAAACCATCCAATTTCAGAGTACACTTTCCGCCCTGGACTAACATAGAAGCGCATTTTATTAAAACCACAAATACCACCAAAAAGAACTATAATTCAGACCAGATTATTTAGCAACACCTAAAACAAATAAACACTTATAAAAACCAAAACTACATAATCTGGTACTGCGATGGCTCCAAAACCGCCAATGGCAATGCATTTGCTGTAGTTGATGAAAACAATACCATAGTCAAAACTGGAATGCTTCCTGACTATACTTCAATATTTACATCAGAAATAACAGCCATAGAAGAAGCAATCAAACTTAAACCGTCTGGAGTGAACCTCATAATATGCACTGATAGCCTATCATCCGCTAACGCCTTGAAATCATATAAGCATTCTGATCCCCTAATCTCCCGCATCAAAGAAAATCTTGTTCGCAGCAAACACACAAAAATTCTCTATACACCGGCTCATATGAACATTAAAGGAAATGAATTTGCAGACACGATTGCTAAAATCACTAACAAATCCCCAACCATATTGATCAATAACTACACAAAAAAAGATATTCAAAATCTAGTAAAAATAAAACAACATCAAAACAATAACACTTTACCAAATGCATACTATAAAAAAATAAACCCTCTTTTACAAAAACCAACATATCCTACCAACTTTACTAAACAACAACAAAAAATTTTTACTAGGCTGAGACTAGGCCACTCCAAATTAACCCATGAATACATCCTTAAAAACAGCTCCTCACAACCGATATGCCCTAACTGCGACAACATCTTAACTATGGATCACCTCTTATCTTGCTTCAACAAAAACAACCAAATAATATCTTTAACGGAATCCATACAGAACCTTGATTATAATCAACTAAGAAAACATCTACCTCAGGATGTGGTGAACAAATTATAAACTATTTTATACTTTTTATTTATATATCATCTTTTGTAATCAATTAACTATGTATATACTTAAAATCATACTTTATTAAAGGCGAAGGCCCTGGAAGCCAGTCCTTTTTCTCTATACACATTTTCTGTAAATTAAATTTGCATTAAATAAATATTAATAATAATAATTCCTTATTTGAAGGAATAAATGGCGCTTAGTTTTCCTACAAACAACTAAAAATGTAACTAAAAGTTAGTAAATGTTACAGTTTTTTTGCTGTTTCTATTTTACTAATATTTAGCAAAAGGATTCTGCTAATTTTTAAGCTTTTTCCTGCAACGTAATTTTTAACTAATTTTTAGTAACTTTTTCTGCAATTTTTACAGACTTATTTGTATGAGTGATCGACATAGTCGACTACGTTTTATACATCCATTTAACACTGTTTAGTATGCATGTGACGTCATGGCAATCGATATCATGAAAAGAAGCTAAAATGTTTCGTTTAAATGTGAATAGAAATATTGGAACGTATTGTCGTTTTTTGTTATTCTAGTAGTACAGGAGTGTCAAGACTTTACTTCTTGCGTATTTAAAATATTAATGTTTTGTGAAAAAATATTGTGCAATCAAATTTCCTGCAAAACCCTAAAAAACTTACAAGGAATATATCACAACTGATTCGCGCTGATTTTCAAATTCAGCTATATTGTAAAAAATAAAATTTAAGACAGATCTGCATTTGGTTACGTGCCATATCAAAGATTTAGGTGTTAAAATTGTGAGTATTCAGTTTTTTGCTTTTTTTCGTTTTTGTTCCAAAGTGAAAACAATATCAAAATTTGGTGTTATACAAAAGCGACGTCCTAATTCTGTACAAAAACTATTCAGAAAAAAGAACTTAAGAACGTTTTTGTACCACCTTTGTCACCGCTTTGAAACAAGTTATGGCAGCTAAAATAAAATTAATATATATTACTCCACTTCACTCTACAACATTTCAAAATTTTATTAGGATCTGAGTGTACGCTAAAACGTCGTTGTGGTGTAATGGTTAGCGTGTTGGACTGTTAAACAGATGGGCCAGGGTTCGATCCCCGGCGACGACAACATCAATTTAGAAAAATAATATGTATGAGTTTTCTATCCCTCATACGTATCGCAGAGTCCACCTTCGGTGTTCCCATAGCACTTAACCCCACCGAAGTAAAATAACAAATCAGGGCTATTAACCAAATATATATATATATAAATATATATACGAAGAAAGAAGATTTTAGAAGCTTTCCAATGAAATATAATAACTTCCTAATAGATAACTAATTTTTGAGAAAATTTGTTTTCAAAAAATTTAACTCTTAAGCATTGCCACCTCCAAAGGGGACGTCTCTGGCAAACAAAAAAAAAAAAAGATAAAATTCTAGTCACTACTCACGTATCTGAATCGTTCCTAATTGCAGGCTCTCCATGAGGGACTTGTTTTTTTAACAAAAATGTTTTTAACTTAAATTTTTGCATCCCTTTTGTTTGAGTATGCTTTAGAAATAAAAGTTTAATAAGAATGGTCAATCATAGGTAGAAACTGGAAAGCAGTTTTTTATATTGTCGGATTGTCTAAAAGTAGTGCTATGTGCTTTTAACAGCTTTTCAGAAAAACGAAGAAACTGATTCATATTATCCTTTTAAGATATTTTGTTGACAGCATATGCCTTAATGATTCACTACCTCATTTACTAAAATGCTGCACTAAAAGAAATCTGGATTTAATCCAGTTTGTACACATAACAATTTTCATTCATGGAAAAAAAGTTTACTTTTTTTATTTTTTTACATGACACGTAACTCTTTTTTTTTTGATAGACAAAAAGTTTAGTTTTTTTTTTTGTTTTATTATCTAAGTTACACGTAGGACTTTTTGTTGTCTTCTAAACATATTAAGATATCTCAAAATCGTTTGGTAGATATATGTATGACCAATAGAGCTTCTCAGTGGTACAATAAATAATGTAAAATCAAAATAACACCTGGCAATACTTGCAGGCTAGCCGACGATATGGGTATGTTATCATAAATGTAAAAGTTTAAGTTTATTTGAAAATCTATTAAATTTTTTACATATTCAACTTTAACTTGCGTACCTTAGTTTTGTTCGCCCTGTTCTGGTATATGTGTTTGTATTTATAGTATAAAGATAGCCAAACTGTTAAATAGTGAAATATTTTAAAGTGAGAAATAATAAGATTAGCATAACTCTACTCGTTTCTAATTTTAAAAGTATAAAGAGTATTGTATAAATTTTCTACAAAAACAACAGATTTATCAATGGAAAATAAAAATTTTCACCGTACAATATTATAAAATTTAATAGCAGCTAATGCAAGACAGCGAAATGTCTTTCAAACTAAACGACCTTAAAATCAGTTTAAAATAAATTAAAAAATCAACAAATACCGATTATTATAAAATTTAATGGTTTATTTTTATATTTTAACGGCTTATTTTACTGTTTTCCAGCTTTTTTTAAGCGCTTAAAACATTGCTTTTAGATCTCTTTTTTGGTTGCCCTAATAATAACCTCAGTGTTCAGTCTAATGAACACTGAAATAAAGCGACTGTTTTTTTTTTTCTTTTGGGTTATATATAAAAATTAAGGAAATGAACTTAAATTAACTATAAAACTGTTTTTTTTTTACTATTTATTAATTAATAATCATATAATTACAAATTATATACTATTACCCTAACCGAGCACTAGCTACTATGGCTTTCGGCGTGTTGTAGCGAAAACAGACCAGTGCCTCTGGTGGAAATCGAACCCACGACCCCCGTACTGATAAGCCAGCACGCTACCAACTAGCCTATCGGGGCGCACAAAACAGTTTTCTAAAATAAAGTAAACGAATTTCTTTAAATACAATTTCGGTGTTTAGTATTTTGTTCGTTCTTTTTAAAAATATCTGTCAAACTTTTTACCAAAAAAAGTATCAATTTAACAGAAAAGCCATTTAAAATGTGACATTTGATTGTAATTTCCTTAAGACTGTATAAAAAAGAGTTTTCGAAAGTTTTTTACTGCAGTTTTAGCAACTTGACCAATAAACAGTTCTACAATTTGGTTTCGTGTTAAAATAAAGTAACAACGACAATTTCGGCGCTTAGACTAGCATTTTGTTCGTTCTTTTCCGAAAATATCTGCCAATCTTGGAATAAAAAAAAAGTTTTTGTAGCGAAATAGTAAAATTTTCCATTGATTTGTTTAAGGATATAAAATTTTTAGTTTCGGTAATATTTACTGCTGTATTACTTAAGTAAAAGGATTAAGATAATTGACAATTTTTTTTCACACTTTTTGTGTTAACAGGCATTGTTATTTAAATGAAATGTTATAACTGATTTACATTTCATGTAATTACAACTAGTATTATACAAAACTAAAAAGTAATATTATTCTAAAGCTATATACAGTTCAAGTAAAGTCCACTAAATCTTGTGTTTTATGGCGTTTGAGCCTACGAGTATAAAGTAAATTTTTGCTTAGAGTAGCAGCGATCTGCTTGTAATTGTTTCGAATGTGATGAAACATATTTTTGAATAGTCTGATACACAGTACTTACGCCAGAATTTCGTATGTACAAAGGGGCATTAACTATACTCATTAGTACTCGTACTTTATTTTGAAAACTTTGAATATTTTCAATGTGGGTTTTTGCTGCACATCCCCAGAGTTGCAGTCCGTAGTACCACACAGGTTTAATGATTTGATTGTATACAAGAAGTTTATTTTTAACCCTTTGACGACGAAGAATATTCCGCTGGAAATTTTGAAAATTTTATTGCGGATTCTTACTCGGAAGCACAACATTTCACGACTAAAGTGTTGTAAAAATTTAAAAGTTGTTACTCCTTCTACGAGAAAAATCATGGGACCGATGTGTCCCATTCGTCGTCAAAGGTAAAAATTTGGGAACAAATGCATTAAATATTAAAACGCATTTTTACACACATAGTGTATGACAGGATATCCACTAGTAATTCAAAACCATTTTCTATAAAACATCTGTAGTTTCGTACGCAGTTGGCTACACAGTTAATAGACGGCTTTTGCAGTCGAAAAGTTGGTATTACCTCGACATTACGAGAATCTTTTACGCGGTCAAGACTGAGGGCAGTACCGGATTTAGCTGGGCATTATCAAACAAGAATGGATGGAGGAGACAGGAAGCGATGTGTTGTTTGCGCAAAAAACGGAATTGACAATCGAACAAACAAAATTTGTTTCTAATGTAAAAAAACCAATGTGCTTTACTGCGGACAGAAATTGTTTTGAAATTTAACACAACTAAGTTCGATTTTAAATTAATTTATAAGAACCATTTATGGGATCTCATAATTTTAAATAAATTTTAAATGAATTTTTAAGTTTTTGTTTTTTAAGTTTTTTTAATTTTTTTTACTGAATCGTTTGTGTTTTACAGTTATATTAGTTTTTTGTTTTTATATACATCGAGATTATTTTTATGTTATTTGCAATTTATAACGAGCTTTCAACCTCCGTATATTTACAAAAATAAAGCAAATCAAACATATTAGCTAGGTTGATACTAGTATTTCGATCTGGCTAAAGATCTCATCAGAACCCGAAATTTTAGAAAAGTTAGAGCCTCCATAATAGGCAGAACTTTGACAAAAAACCTATTAATAATCAATTTTGCTCCATTCTTGTCTTCTTAGTAATCAAACATGTAGTTTTCTTTTTTTTAATTATGAAATATTACATTAAAAAAAAAAAAATCTCCTTTATTTTTACGTTTGACGACGAATGGGACGCATATGTCCCATCATATTTTCAGCCCCCCCCCCCCCCCTAGAAAAGTATGGAACTAATTAAAAATGCGTTGAGCAATAAATGTTCATAAGGCATTGATACATCTAATACTAAAAGTTTATCCAACAGTATCATTTAGATCCCGAGATATTAGGAAACTAAAATTGCAAAAAAAAAATTCAAATTTTTGACTTTGAGACGCCCTTAACCCCAAATGAAACAACAACACCTTAATTTCAACACGAAAACCAAAAAAGGCATTATTTTTTTATCGAACAACACCGTTGATAGATGTGAACTCCTTAAAATGAACCACTGTAACTGAAAGTTAAGATTTAGTTCTATAGTTTTAATTTTGATGTGCTTATTCCGCTTTAGTTTGGCGTCTAGGGTCATTCCTAGGTATTTGGCATAATTAGCGTGAGGGATTATATTTCCAGATAGTGTTATTGGAAAGTAATGTGTATCCTTATTGGTGAAGTTTACATGCGTGGATTTTTTTTCTTTTTATTATATTCGCCATTTGTTGGTCCATGTCAGCAGAATATCTACTGATTGTAGTAATTTTTGTGTTGATTCTTCTTTATTTTTTCCAAATGACAAAATGCAAGTGTCAACTGCAAAAGTTGCGATTGTTCCATTAGTTGGTATTGGCATATCTCATGTGTAAATTAGATATAGAGTAGGTCCGAGTAAACGACCTTGTGGTACTCCAGCCTATAAGAAGGTATGATACTACGATTGATTTTACAAAATACGTCTCTATATTCTAAACGATATGGTAAGCACTTGTGTTGCCAAAACGAGTGTTAAAGAATACAACATTTTTGTAAAGGGCCTAAATACGTGTTTTGTAAAAACGGGGGTTTAGCAATTAGGGGTGAACGCCATATAAGAAAAATGGTCTGACAAAATTGTGTACAAGAAATTTTAGTTTTCTATATTAACTGCCAACACACTCCTGGATCTCTGCTTCGTAAATGACAAGTCCCGATTATTGCTTTTCGACCAACTTTCAGCTTCTATGTTTTCTAAACATGATATAATTTTGCTAATATACGACTACCAGAGTGACGTTAGCAATGAACAATTTATTTCTTACAGAGATTTTAAAAACATTAATTATTAGTCACTAGAAAATGAACTTTCTACAATCCTATGGAACCAAGTTTTCTTCATGCCTGACGTAGATAATCAAATGATGTTTATGCGCAATAATATAGAACATCTATATAACAAATATGTCACGTTAAAGACAAAAAAGATTCGCTCTGAGCAACCTTGGTTCTCAAATGAAATTAAATCACTCATTGAAAAAAGAAATCATGCTTATATAAGATGGAAAAGATTTAAAACTACGGAGCTTCATACTGAATTTAAAATATTAAGAAGAAAAGTAACCTCAAATATTAGGATCAGTAAATCTAAATTTTACGAAGACAAATTTAAGACTGCAGTTAGTACGAATAAGAAACGGAAGGGAATACGTAATATGTTAATTATAAACAAAATAAATAAAATATCAGAAAATAATATCGATGTTAATCAATTAATCTCTTCATTCGTAAATATACATATGCCTGTTGCAGATATTGATTATTACAATAATATACGTCCGAACAATTCTAATACGGATGATGGCAGCTTTTTATTCATACATTTTACACAGAAATACGTTTTGGAATCATTTTTAAGTATAAAATCTGATTCAATAGGACATGACGGTATTCACCCAAAATTCATAAAACTTATACTTACGTACATTCTACCACACATAACACATATATTTAACACTATAATAACTACATCCTTTTACACCACTTCTTGGAAACATGCTAAGATTATACCAATCCCCAAATCAGATAAGGGCTATCGTCCTATCGCAATTTTGCCTTATATGTCAAAAGTTTTTGAGCGTCTGATTCACACGCAGATAAGCCAGTACCTTTACGCGAATTCCTTACTAACTGATAAGCAATCGGGATTCAGACCTAAACACAGTTGCCTCACAGCCTTGACTGATGTGTCTGAGGACCTACGTTTAAATTGATGATAAAAAGATCTCATTTCTAGTTTTACTGGACCATTCTAAAGCATTTGATACAGTAGATAACACAGTTCTTTGTCTTAAACTCAAACATATGTGTCACTTTTCATCGACAGCTGTAAAACTAATGTCTTCGTATTTGTGCAGTAGATCCCAATCCGTATACCATGATACTAGAACATCCAGCATTTGTTCTCTATCTAGAGGGGTGCCACAGGGCTCAATACTTGGACCCCTATTGTATGCCATAATTCAAATGATTTGCCTTCTCAACTTGAACACTGTGGTGTTCAAATGTATGCAGATGACGTACAACTTTACATTAGCTGCGAACCATCTGGAATCGTTGAATGCATATATAAATTAAATAAAGATCTGGCTATAGTAAATATGTGGGCTTCTAGAAATGGTCTTTGTCTTAATGCCAGGAAAACAAAGACAATAATGATATGCAAGCGCACCCCTAATTTAACGTCATTACCATCAATCCACATAAATAATACTGCAATTGAACTGGTTGACACTGCAAAAAATCTAGGTGTAGTATTTAACAAACAACTTGATTGGTCAGATCATGTGAACATGGTATGCGGTAGGACAATAGCGATGCTAAGAAATTTATGGATGACTCAACTCCTTAAATGTCGTTCTTTGATTTTTTTACATAAGGTTATATACACTAAAAAACCAGACTACCTCTACCAACGACTGAATTTTTTCCAATCAAACAGGGGGAATAAAATTAGAACAATCATACATCATTCTCAAATATAAAAAAGACACTTTTTTATAAACACTATCCATCTTTGGAACCACCTACCTCATAATATTCAAACTACAAGCAATGCAAAGCATTTTAAACGTGAAATTTTTAAACATTTTAGCTGACAAAAGCTTTAAATTAAAATTAAATTATTCAAAACTTTAATATATTTTTTTTTTTTTCTTTCTAAAATTAATTTTTTATGTAATATGAAAGTTATTTATTTTTTGTAACAATATGCATTTAACTAGTATAATTTTTTTTTTCACAACTTTTATTTTAACTTTTTTATGATAATGCTATAACTGGTTAAGTTCAATTTTAAATACTTTTTTAAAAAACACAATTTTTTTTTGTAACATTATTTTTCCATGTGCTGTTAAAAAGACTTGTTCTAGTTGCAATGGTATGCTTTTTTGTAATAAAATAAATAAATAAAAATAAATAACCAATAATGGATCAGGTTAAGTTTTTCAAATAGTAACTTTCAAAAGGAAATACCTCCTAGTTGAAACAAGATTCAACAAGATGAGAACAGTTTGGATAGATTTTGTTTTACAGTTTAGCAGATATGGACTTAGTCGGCTTAAAAATAATAGGACATAATATTCTTATAATATACAAATATGCTTTATATTATCCTACACGGATAAAGGTCGTTCCATTAGTAATGAAGAGAATAGCTGCAAAGAATTTAATTCTCTAGAGATGGCCTGCGTTGTCACCCTGTTGCTTATCCATTATAAATACATGGTGACTATAAGATTATTTTTTTTAAAGGCTAACTTCTAACCTGTAATTACACATGCGTTTCGGTCCATTGGGTCCAGTAATTAAGAAGTTGCATATTAACAATCACGTTTTCCAGTTCCAAACTAAAGTGCCTTTATATTTACTCAGTGTAGACTTGATATACATTTTTTCAAGTTTTTTCCTTTTGTGTGTATTAAATATAATCTAAATTATGTAACACGTTATTTCTTCAACAAAAATGCGTGTTGGTAATGCGAAATATATGTTTTTTCTATGGGTCAATATTGACCCCGATATTAATAAGTAATACTATTTTACTCAGTGTAGATTCAATATACATTTTTTCAAGTTTTTTTCTTTTTTGTGTGTATAAAATATAATCTAAATTATGTGACACGTTTCATTTTTTAACAAAATGATGGGTTTTAATACTCAAAAAATGTTTTTTTCTATGGGTAAATTTTTTGGGTAATTTTTTGTTAGGATGGTATGAATGTTAAGGAAGGTTTACGATAAATAAATTACATACACTCTAATTAATTTCTGTTGAAATTTACCCAACTAATAGTAGGAAACTATACTCCTACTATAAGTTGGGTAAATTTACTCTATGAGTGTAAATGAAAAAAATACACACATTACGTGTAAATTGGTCAACAAAAATCGTGTAAATGTACTATGCGTAAAAATATAATTAAATTTAGAAATAAATGAATAATTTCACTAAATTTTTGAGTAAAAAAACATGCTTTACTTGTAAATATACGGATAAAATGCGTAAAAATACATTTTTATATGCGTAAGAACCCCTAAAAATGCATATATTTACCTTGCGGTAAGAAAGAAAAACAGACCAAAAAATGTTTCAAATAAAACAAAGAATTAATTTTTAGAAAGAGTTTTATTAATGTGTTGTATAATAATAAATATAAAATATAAATATAATATAAATATTTGTATATATGTGGTTGTACATATACAGAGCTTTAAAGATTGAATTCTATTTTGAAAAAAATCATATCGTTAAAACGAAAAAATCCCCAAAAATTTAAAACAATCTCCAAAATTGAAAGAAAACGCCAAAAATGTAAGAAATCACAAATCAACAATGTTTAAAAAAATTTCCAAAATAAAAAAAAAAAAATTCACTAAAATATGCCAAATTGAAAAATCAACAAAACTAAAAAAAATCGCCAAAAATAAACAATATCGCCAAAAATGAGAAAAATTGCTAAAAGTAAACACCGAGGAAATGATAAAAACTTCAAAATTTAAAAACGGCAAAAGTAAAAAATCGCGAAAATTTAAAAAAAAAAATCACCATAATTGATAAAAAAAAAAAAAATAGCTCAAATTAGAAAAAGTTGTCTGTGTCATTTATTTATCTCTGTTAGTTTTTGAAACATAGGCGATGTTTCAAATAAATACTCTTTTTTTATATGCGATGCTTACTTTTCGAGAAAAGCGCGTTTTACGAATCCACCCAATCAAATCGAAATTTAGGATCGTTGTAGGGGTAATGGGGTTAAGTTTTGAACAATGGTGCAACCATTTTTCCTCCAGATCCATTATTTTTTGAAATATGTACCTTTTAAAAATTTACTAAATAAAAACCGTCCATAACTCAAAAAATAAAAGAGCTACTGGAATTGCACCGGTGTTCAAAACTCAAAACCAATACCGGTTCTAAATTTCTTAGATCACGGTTTTCTAATTTTAACGATTTTTTTTTTTAATTTTTGCAGATTTTCTTTTAATTTTAGGGATTTTTCTAATTTTTTACGATTTTTTTAAATATTAGCGATTTTTTTAATTTTTGGCAATTTTCTTTAAATATTTGCGTTTTTTTGTTAAATTTGGAGATTTTTTTTAATTTTAGCGATTTTTTTTTTATTAATTTTAACGTTTTTTTTTTTGAAAGATTTTTTCAATTTTAGCGATTTTTGGCGTTTTTTTTCAATTTTGGCAATTTTTTTCAATATTGGCGATATATTTAAATCGATTGAGTAAAAACTGACTGAATAAATCGAATGAAGAATTTTTTTCTTTAAAGCTCTGTACATATATTATATTTTGAAAATATTTTCCCACAATTAGGCTGCAAACACTTGGAAATAAACTATAAACTAAACACTATCACAAATACTACAGTTATACATTTTTTTTTCATTAAAATTCTCAATAAATTAAATTTTTTATATTTTTTTGGCTTTTTTAATTTGTTTAATTTTTT
Organism: Delia radicum; assembly: GCA_021234595.1. Classification (NCBI taxonomy): domain Eukaryota; kingdom Metazoa; phylum Arthropoda; class Insecta; order Diptera; family Anthomyiidae; genus Delia; species Delia radicum. The sequence continues at coordinate 15,756,246 of CM037854.1, read as the reverse complement.
TTTTTTCAATTTAAAAATGTCAAAATATTTATTACTATTATAAGTTAGTATAGTTACAAACTTTGTGCGTAAAAATTTTATTTAACAAAATAATACTACTTTTAGGCATAATGTGTTTAATTGTAAACACATAATTGGTAAAAATACTGCAAGTGGGTATTATTGTATATAAAAGTGTGCGCAAAATAGTTTTACGCATTAAATAAAATTTTTACGCACAAAGTTTGTAAATATACTAAATTATAATAGTAATAAATATTTTGATATTTTTAAATTGAAAAAAAAAATTAAACAAATTGAAAAAGCCAAAAAATTGGAAAAAATTTAATTTATTGCGCATTTTAATGAAAAAAAAATGTATAACATTAGTATTTGTGATAGTGTTTAGTTTATAGTTTATTTCCAAGTGTTTGCAGCCTAATTGTGGGAAAATATTTTCAAAATATGATATATGTACAGAGCTTTAAAGAAAAAATTCTTCATTCGATTTATTCAGTCGGTTTTAACTCAATCGATTTAAAAATATCGCCAATATTGAAAAAAATTGCCAAAATTTAAAAAATCGCCAAAAATCGCTAAAATTGAGAAAATCTTTAAGATAAAAAAAAATCACCAAATATGAAAAAAAAATCGTTAAAATTAATAAAAAAAAAATCGCTGAAATTAAAAAAAAATCTTCAAATTTTAAAAAAAAGCTTAAATTTAAAGATAATCGCCAAAAATGCAAAAAAATCGCTGAAATTTAAAAAAAATCGCAAAAAATTAGAAAAATCCCTAAAACTAAAAGAAAATCGGTAAAAATTAAAAAAATCGCCAAATATTAAAAAAATAGCTAAAAATTAAAAAAATTTCGAAATTAAAAATAAAAAATTTGCAAAAAAAAATCACCAAAAATGAAAAAAAAATTCAAATTGGAAAGAAAGCTTAAATTGAAAAACGAAAAATATTGACGAGAAACTTAAACTAGCTGTAAATGTATCTTTATTAGTTTTCGAAACACAAGCGATGTTCCAAATAAATTCTCTTTTTGCTTTGCGATGTTTTGTTTTTGAGAAAAACGCGGCCGGTATTGGGGTTGAGTTTTGAACACCTGTGTAAACATTTTTCCAGTTGCTTTTTAATTTTTAGAGTTATGGACGTTTTTTATTTAGTCAATTTGTAAAAGGTACATATTACAAAAACTAACGGAGCTGCGGGAAAAATTGCTGCGCCATTGTTCAAATTTCAAACCCATTACCCCTACAACGATCCTAAATTTCGAATTGATTGGCTGGATTCTTAAATTTCGTTTTTCTCGAAAAGTAAGCATCGCATATAAAAAAGAGTATTTATTTGAAACATCGCCTATGCTTCAAAAACTAACAGAGATAAATAAAAGACACGCACAACTTTTTCCAATTTGATAAATTTTTTGTCAATTATGGTGATTTTTTTTTAAATTTTAGCGATTTCTTACTTATGCCGTTTTTGAATTTTGAAGTTTTTTTTTTTCATTTTGGCAATGTTTTTACTTCTAGAAATTTTTGGCGATTTTTTTTTTATTTTGGCGATTTTTTAATTTTGGCAAATTTTAGTATTTTATTTTTAATTTTTGCAATTTTTTTTAAATTTTGTCGATTTTTTCAATTTAAGTAATTTTTACATTTTCGGCGTTTTTTTCAATTTTGGAGATTGTTTTAAATTTTTGGGATTTTTTTCATTTTAACGATATTTTTTCGACTTTAGCGATTTTTTTCAATTCTGGTGGTATTTTTCAGTTTCGCCGATTTCGGCAAATTGTAAATCGATTAAGTTAAAAATAGATTGAACTCCTAATTATTGAATTCGCAATGATTGAAGAAAAAAAATCATTCGATTTAAAAAAATCCGATTTATTTTTTTTTTTAAATAGAATTCAATCTTTGAAGCTCTGTATATGTACAACAACTCATACAAAAATATTTATTATTAAATTTATTATTATACAACACATTAATAAAACTCTTTCTAAAAATTAATTTTTTGTTTTATTTGAAAAATTTTTTGGGCTGTTATTCTTTTTTACCGGAAGGTAAAGATACGCATTTTTAGGGGGTTTTTACGCTTATAAATATGTATTTTTACGCATTTTATACGTATAATTGCACGTAAATCATGTTATTTTACACGAAAATTTTGTAAAATTACACATTTATTTACAAATTTTATCAAAATTTTAAGCACTTCCATTGTAAATTTACTAACTTTGTGTTCACAAACTTACTCTCAATGTGCGTGTTTTTTTTTTCATTTACACACATAGAGTAAATTTACCCAACTTATAGTAGGAGTACAGTTTCCTACTATAAGTTGGGTAAATTTCAACAGAAATTAATTAGAGTGTAGTGCATTCATTGATGTTTAAACTTAAACTCTACGTATACATACATGAGCGTATGAGTGTTATAAAATTTAATTAAAATCACTCATACGTTATGATGTTTATTACTCGTATTTGTATAATTTCTTGTATGTAATTTTTTCTAAATTTCCTCCTTCATATATGAAATTATTTTTACAAATTTCAATTGAATTTTAATGACTTTAGTTTTTTTTTAACTTGTTTGTCCTCTCTTACAAACTGCACGAAAAATGTTTTCCGTTCCAATTATAGCTTTATTTCCTGTCCATATTCATTAACTTCCGTCTACTGCAATAATTTCTTGCATTTCTTTTTATATTTATTTCAATGTTTGCTATTTTTTTTCAGGAAAAATTGTTCTCTCTGCTTCTCTGAATTCTGTAAGTTTTTTTCTTCTTTTTTTTACATATTTTCAGGATTTTTAATTTAAGGGTTTTCCAGCATTTACTTTTTTTTTGTAGCAGTAGTTGTTGTTATTCATTCATTTTTTCTTCATTACTATTGTATAATGGCTTTTACATGTCACCAGGCATAAAATATTGTTTTTTTTTCGAACATACAACCACTATAGAAAGGCCAACATTTTGTTGAGCGATTTTATAAGGATTGTTAAAAGAAAAATGTCAAACGGAAAATTTACTATTTCAATTGGATAATAATGGAATAGCGAACAAAAAAGGGAGGTATTGATTTTGTATGGCTTTATATAAAATAAATGTTAATTTCAAAATAAATTCAGCTTAAAAGGATTTTTCATTCATATTAACAACCAGAAGAAGAATATTTTAAATTAAAGTTGTTGCGATTTTGATTTAAAATAAATTTGTAGCCATCATGACGCACAGTAGGATATTTAAAATAATAAAGGTTCTAAACTTTTAAATCGATTAGCATGAATCAAATTGGAAATTATAAATGTGTTAATCTTTTGAAATATTGTAACTCGGTAGCCTATTTTATTACAGGCTGTCCCCACAGGTTATCAAAGATGATTTCCTGGTGTATAAAAATCTACTGTGCACCGATTTCAAGAATCGCTTTGACCGAAAAGTTCTTAGCAATAATCTAGGCGCCAAATCTCGAAAACCATTTGTGCGATTTAAATTGTTTTGTTAATAATCGTGGTAAGCGTGATAAAAATTATGTATCACACAACATATTTTTGTTACGAGAACTTTTCACAAAATCAAAAATCATAATCCTTGGGAGCATGGCGCTAAGTATTAAGCTGTTCGATTTCCCTCAAGTGCTGCAATAAGCCGCACAATATTTAAAGAAATTCCAAATTTTAAATAAAATTTTTCTATAAAAACTAGAAAAATACTAAAATGTTTGTCCTATGTGTAATGTTTGCATGTATTTGTTTACCCATTATAACGTACGATACATGAGCAAATCTACGGAACCGTACACTTAGAATACAATGTAGGTAAAGACCACTGTAGTTAAAAACAAATGATTATTTCAGTAAATTCAACTACAATTGTGATTTTCTTTCTACTGTTCAAAAAATGAACCACAATTGTAGTCAAAATGTTTTAGTTTTTTAAATATAAAAAAAAACTGCTGTTTAAAATAAATGTAAAATCGTGATACAGTAATTTGATGTGGTTTGGTTTTTTAAATGAACTATAATTGTAGTCAAAAATTGAATTTTTTCTACGAATGACTGTTTTTTTTTTCATTTAAAGATAAAGACACTGTATTACAACTCAAACGACTACAAATATTGACAGCAGAAGTTCCCTGAGTATACGAATCAAAAATATATTCGGGCAAACAGTTAATAAAACAAATAAAAGCTAGCCTAATTTGCTTGTAACTTTTATAACTTTTTATAACATTTCCATCATGAAATGATATCGAATTAAACCTTTGGTGGATTAAAATCCTGACGTTTCAAAATCTCTTACATGTTGAAAGAAACATGTGCCCTCAGGTAGGATTAAATGGTAGCTCTCCAAAATCTGTCACTCTACCAAACACTTTTCCAATAAATATAAATTTCAGAGATTTTAATTTTTTAACTTTTAGCGTCAACGCAATTGCAAAATTTTGTTATATGGTCATATGAATGACAAATAAGCTAATAAAATGAGATCAAATCGATTAGTGTGCCTTCAGAAATAAGGAAAATTTCAAATTTCATATTTGCAATCCTGCGTGATAGGTAAATATCAGTACTACTATTATTGTGTGTAAGTGCTAAATATATCGCATTTTATTTTGGTATCCAGAGCAATTTAAGATTAAATTTTGGTAACTTTCATAGAATTTTAAAGCTAAAAGTGATTAAAGTTTTTTTGGTAGAACGTATTATAGAATTTTGGCTATTCTTTGTCATTTCAACGATTGTTACAGATATTATCACTTTTAACCAATATTTTTCATTTATACTTTCGGGTTTTTAACTTTTTTTTAAATATTTTTCGATTTCTAAAATTCTACCGTTTTGTTTTAATTAATCTATTTTGACTGAAATTATCACTTTTAACCAATATTGGTAATTTTTTCTCTCCCAATTTTAACTTCTTTAAAAATGTTGCCTAATATTTTTCACTTAAGCTATTTATATCCAATACCATTTAAATTTATACGTGTATTAGTTCTTTGGATAAAGAAATGTTTGCAATTATGCAGAATATTTTTGCACTTTAACGAATGTTAGCAAAAGCTTAGACATTCCATCGATCAAACTTCATAGATATTAACATACACTCAAAAAAATAAGTTATAAGGAAAGTTAGTAAAACGTCTGGTAAATCAGGTAAACTATTTTGCAGCAAATAATTTGCTAAAATTATGTTTTCAGCTAAAATTTTATTTATACTTATTCAGCACTTAACTGTTTTGAACTAATGTTTTACTAATTTATTTTGCTAAAAAAAATGTGCTTATTAATAGCGTGGACGACAACCATATTGAGAGATATACATAGAATGAATTAGATATCCTTGCATGTCAAGATTTAGCAGTGACGAGGAAAATTAAACTAAAAAGGGCAACACTTGTAAGACATACAAAAGTCAACCACGGAAGATTTTTGTATCTCGTAAGAAAGCGGCTAGTTGAAAGAACTTACGGAACATCAAGTTTGTAACTTTTTTGGTTTAGTTTAAATTCCGTTCGTTCACTCGGGTACTCGTGTCAGGAGTGTTAGGGTTATATGTTAAATTTGAAATGAAAAAAAATTGAAAATGAAAATAATTCGAGTTCGAGACCATACTCTATATTTCTTTACTAGGATATTGTCCTAGCAAATAATCTATAGAGTTTTTGTTTTCAAATTTATTAATTGACCACTTTCAGGAATGTGTTGATAGATCTATTTCGGGAATTTTCTAGGCTCCTATCATCAGAACACGTTTTGAAAGAAGTGACAATCCCATATAAAACATCAAACATTTATATAAACTAGTTTTCTCACTAAATGAGAGCTAATATATGAGCTCGAAGTTAAAGATTATCACCATTGATCAAAAATAATTTGAAAACTTGTTTGTAATGTGCACCCTCTACCTTTGGTAGATATAACTTTTTTTTTTGAAAATGCTATAAAAAAAACTACTGAATATTTTCTCAAATTTCTTTTTTTATTTGAAAGTACAATCCTTACGGTTAATAATGGAAAATAATTTCTTTCAAATGCCTGCCTCGGCTGACCATGCAGTAGCCTACACGACCGGTCCAATTTTTAAGCACATTATCGATTGTGTGCAGCTGTATTTCACCAATGGCTTCCTGTTCCGTCCTGTTGAAACCAAATGTTGCCAATATCCTCCTCTTCAATTTTTGTGAACAAAAATTTGTTCAACATGGCCCCCATAACGATCGCCATTGACTGTAACGGTCACTCCTTGCTCATTTTAGCAATATTTCCCAGCGTTGTTCAAGCGTATACACAACCATATTCGTTCAGCGGAAGGATAAAACTAATTATCTGTCAAATCAGACATGAGCTAAGTGTTACCATTCACGAAATAAGCACTAGTTGAAAAAAAAACGTTAGATTGCGGACCCTTTTTAATACACGCTTTTTGTTTTTTTTCCTCCTAATAAGTAATAAATTTTTCAAACAAAAAAAAAAATGCTAAATAAAAATTTAAAATTATTTTAATAAAATAATACTCTTATCTCAACAAAAGAGCCAATTTTTGCAAAAGTTTAAGTTTAAACAAATCGATCAACTAAATAAGAATTTAAAGCATTAAATTCAATATTATAAAACTGAAGCTATAAAAAATACATTTGATATTGCAACAACATCCATTCAAGGCTTTTGCAGAAGGTATACAACAATGATAAATCTTTAATCCAACTTGATTTTTAATAAAATTTATATACAAATGAAACAAAAATCATAATCAAATATATTAAAATTTAATTGAAAAATATTTGAATAAAATTGCCATAAATTTCTTATTAAATGAGTCACTTTTCGTTGTTGCTGCAATTTTAGCAATTAAAGTAATAGAATATAATAATTTTAGGTAGTCAACTTTGACAACCTATAGGTACACCCTATACTAAAACAGACTGATCCAATCACAATATTTAAGAAGATTAATGCCTCCTTTAAAAATTTCAATTTGACTCATACTCATCGGATCAGTAGTTTAGAAGTGATATATTTATTACTTTTATTTCTTTCAAATACCACAGTCTGGAGCGTATGAGTAATATTAAATTACTCATACGCCATCCTTACCACAGTTTTGCTGCGAAGTTTAACAATTGAGCGAAATTAATATTCCAGTTCTATTATAACGGGTTTAAAGTTTTAAACTTTTAAAGGTAAAAATGAAAAACAATTGAAAGTATTCACTCTGAAGTAGTTTCTTTGGAAAGATTTATTTCACCCAAATATATCCAAATATTTTATAAATATAATTGATGAACATTTTTCTGGATTTTGTGGATACATCATATTTGTGGTGGAACATCATAACAATTTATATGATCTGGAATATCAAATCAAGTAAAAATAATGTATACGTAAGCAAACTCAATCATGCAATATTAACACAAGCAAAATCACTTGCAAACAAAAAACTCGTCCTGCAGAAGGAAATAAATAACAATTCTAACAAGAGTAATTTCTTACAAAATATAACTCAGCATATTTATTATATCGTAACAACCAAATAAAAAACTGAAATATAAAAGAACAATGGAAAATAAAGATATTATAACATTAAAATTCAAATATCTTACATGACAGCAAAACATAAAACTTATTTTTCCGTCATATAATAAAATAACAAATACACACCCTTTACTTACAGTGGTGGCCAATAATTTAACACACCCGTTTTTTGCTACAAATAAAATCATTTAATTCATTTTTTATTAAACGAAACTTAAAATTTTGTTTGCTAATAATTAATGCCGTGCCAGAGAAACTTTACAGCTGCAAGGCTTTGATGCGATCTGTTACACACCTTTAAAAAAATAAAAAGCTAATATAGGTTCTGGTCACTAATTTAACACACTTTATTTAATGCTTATATTTGACCAGAATTTAACAATTTTTTTCACTTTTTTGGAGTTAGTTGGATGTTAGAAATTGTTAACAGTTTTATTAGTTTTTTTGTTTTAATATACATCGAGACTATTTTGTTATTATTTTTAATTTATAAAAAGCCTTCAACCCCCGTGTATTTACAAAAATAAAGCAAATCGAACATATTAGCTAGGTTGATACTAGCATTTCGATCCGGCTAAAGATCTCATCATAACCCCAAGTTTTAGAAAAGCTATGGCATTCAGAATAGAGAGTACTTTAACAAAAAACCTATTAATCATCAATTTTACACTATTCTTGTCTTCTTAGTAATCGAACACGTGGCCAGTGTCTTTGCCTAACAAGCATCATGACGTTACTATACTTTAAAGACCAAAAATACTCTATTCATTAGGCCGGGTCGATTTGTATGGAGGCAAAAAAAATCGCTCAACGTTCAAGAAAAATCGTATTCTAGGGATCAAAATAAGAAACTTTGCCGAAGGAACCATACCTCTAAAACGAATTCTGATGTCCCGACTTTTGACCCGTAGGGTCAAATTTTGAAAAATTCCCATTTAGAGTGCCCCAATCGAATCCAACCCCAATCGAATAAAATGTATACATGCATCTGCTAGAGCGTCTTCCGGAGAAAGAAATAGAGACCCTAGTCTTGGAAAGACTCCTCCTACTTTCTGAAATATCTCTATCCCGAGATTTGTACATTTTGCTATTAAAACACGGTTAAAAAGGCTATCTTTCAACTTAAATTTTAACCCCTTAACGGTCACCTAGAATGATGATTTATGCATTAATCTGCTAGCGTGTCTCCCGGAGAAAAAGAAGCTCCTCCTACTTTCTGAAATATCAAAGTGGGCTTTTTCAAAATTTGACCCTGCGGGTCAAAAGTCGGGACAATAGAATTCGTTTTATAGGTAAGGTTGCTTCGGCAAAGTTTCTTATTTTGATCCCTAGAATACGATTTTCCTTGAACGTTGAGCGATTTTTAAATCGACCCGCCCTACTATTCATATAACGAAGTTTAATAAACTCTGCCTACACTGAAGCAAAAACAGCGGTGAAATCAACTAAATCGCATGTTAAATTGATGAATGGGTGATCACTATACAACCAACAAAATCTGTACTTAATTTAACACTTTTTTAGTAAATGTATATTTTGACGTTTAACTATTTGCTGATTGTTATTTTGACAAAATATTATTAAAAATATTAACAAAAATTAGTTCTGTTAACAAATTAATTTCATCAACTTGAATAATTATTTTGTTGTTTTAACAATGCACTTTATTCAGTATAACAATGAATTTTATTCAACTAATAGATTTTATCGATTCATTCTTAATTTTTAATTTTATATTTCAATACCATTTATTGATTTAAATTTTTTGTTTTAATTAATATACGTCTTTAGTTAGTATATAGTTTTAAAAAATTTAAGTATTTGATAAAATATAAAAATTAATGAAATTTAAAATTATAAATTAAAATATAACCAAGTACCCAAAAATCAATTTTTAAATCACTTGAAACAGTAAATGTATAAAACTCATAAATTTATTTAAAAATTCAGCTTTTAATTAAATTACATTTTAAATTGTGCACAACAATTTATATATTTATAATTTAGAATTCACATAATAATATACAATTCACACTAAATATAATTAACATCATTTCGTAAATTCACTTAAACTCAAAATAAATGCTCACTAAATATTTCACTTTCTTAAATTATCCAAAAATAAATTACCAACCTTCAATTATTTGGTTAATAAAATAACGCTTATGTTAATTTATATATTTTTAGCATTTTTAGATAACAAGCACTTTTTAAACGATCTTTACACCAATAATGACGCCACAAGACTATAAGCACGCCAAATTACTTTATACTGCAACTTTATCAACATAACAAATTTTTATAAAATTAACTTTACTGCCGTTATTATAAATTTTTGTGAAATTAACAAATGGAATTTTGTTATTTTAATAACAAAAATTTGTCAAATCAAACAATTGCTTTGTAAAGCTATGAAAATGATTGGTTTTTACAAAACATTCACATCAATTTGAATAAAATAACTGTTGTTTTAACATTTAACAATTTTTGTTAAAAATTAACAAAATTTTTATGTTGATTTCACTTACGACTTTTGGTTCGGTGCATTCTAGAGGCTCCAGACTTTCTTAAACTTCGGTTTCTGATGAGATATTTAGCCACATCGAAATACTGGTGTCAATCTAGCTTATATATATGTTTGATCGGCATTAGTTTTGTAAATCTACGGAGGTTTTAAATCTCGATATAAATTAAAAATAACAGTAAAATAATCTCGATGTAAACAAAAAATAAAATAAAGTTGTAAAAAATATTACTTGAGGCAGAAAAAAAACTACAATTTTTTGATATAAAAAGAACATTTTTTGTCTTCAAAGTTCAGTAACGTCATGATGCTTGTTAGGAAATTACCCTAGACACGTGTTCGATTACTAAAAATACTAGAGTAGAGGAAAATTGATGATTGATAGTATTTTTTCAAAGCTCTGCCTATTGTGGATAAAACTTCGTGTACTGATGAGATCATTGGCCAGATAGAAATGTTAGTAATTTTGTTTATTGATTTTGATGCGCCTTTAGATAAAAACTTTTACCAAGAACGAAAAGCTTCAAACACGAAAAGATAATAATTTTTCCGTTTTATGTTCCGCTGTGCTTTAAAAAAATTATAAAAAGCAGATTTTTTTCTTAATTGAGCTACTTACTGTTGCATCGGGGGGTATTTACTAGGCCTGTTTGATATTAACAAAATCGTGTTTACAAACAAAAAATTAACGTTTTAAACAATAAAAAAATTAATTATTTATCAATAATTTAATTATAAATGTTGGTTTTTGTACCGATTTATATAAGAATAATAAGAAAAACGCTGTTTTTATGTTTTTTTCATTTTTCTTCACCTTCTCTTTCGTGAACCGAATTCGAGGGACCGAGTGTGCAAACAAATTTTAGGAGTGTCTATTTGCAGACATTTGGCTAACGAATCCTGCTTAGTCTTTATCAATAATTGTAATTTGCTCCGTGCATTTGTTCCGTTCAATAACTAGTGAATTAAATAATTTTCATTCTGACAAAAACGGGTGTGTTGTTTTTAATGGCCACCACTGTATATAATAACATGAAATATATACAAAAAAAAAATTTATAGAAAAAATATATAATGCGAATCAATTTTTCATTTTTTATACAGATGTTTCTATAATGTAGATGTTGAAAAAAAAATGTAACCAAAGGTCATGAGGATACATGATTGTTATTTTATATTTTGACACATTGAATTGGTCGGTAGAGCACTAACATCCCCACTTTACCAAACGGTGTTGAACCTACGTTAATATATTTTTATTTATCACTAGTGAAACCAACAAAATAGCTCTAAAAACAATGTTTTAACAGTTTAAAGAACCTAGATAACAGTAAAATAAGTCGTTTAAAAATACAAAAAATTTGTTCAAACCTGAAAAGTTAGTACTACTTTTATGACTTAAAAGTTAGTCTTCACTAAAAAAAATAAGTAAAGTCAGCAAAAACTTTTTCTGAGTCAGCAAAATTTTAGCCACTGATATAATTTTTATTTGAAAAGTGAAAACATTAATCCTATATGGATCAAGTAACACAAAATAATAATGTTTATCAAGTGGAAAAAATAATTTTGCTGATCCATTTAAAGGCTTTATAATCTTGAAGTCATAATTTAAATTAAGTTTCATGGAGTCATAATTTAAATTAAGTTTTTTGTCCTTATAAAACATTTTAAAGGTTAAACATGTTATAATAAAAGTAAATATAATTATAATTTTATCAAGTATAAGTGTTATTTTTCCGAAAATTATGAAATGTGTTATTCTGTAAATTTCATAGTGCGTCTATTTGGCCCATAAATTAACCCTATATATATATATGTTTATCTTTATTTTAGGTTTTTTATTTTTTTTTTCTTCAAAATATTAAAATTTGTAAATGAAAACTTTAATTCGATTTTTATTCATTTCAGAAATAATAATTTCAAATCATGGTTGGCAAACACTTCCTTTTCATTATAATGATAGTTACCTACCACGCCAAGTTCTTGCCCTATATGAGAATTTTAAAAATACGATTCCAATAATGGCATGTGTCTTCTACACACAGAAAATAAGTTTGATGGAAATCAGTTGAAAATATAAAACATCACTAGCGTAACTACTCATTTTATACCGATTACAAAATTTTCTTAATTAAAACAGTTAAAATATTCTTATAATCAATGATTCTGTAAAACAACAAAATGCATGCTGAAATACTTCAAGAATTGGTAAAAAGAACCAATATCGAATTAAAAAGATAATAGTGGTAAGATCCGTAGACCGAACCATATACTTAGAACACTATGTAGGTCAAGACTACTGCAAATGTAGTTAAAATCAAATGAAATTTAAATTAAAGAAAGGACGACTTACATTTCTGTAAATTCAACTAACATTGTTATTTGTTTTTTAGTTTCCAAAAATGAACAATAATTGTAGTAAAAATTAACCACATATGTTAGTAAAAATAAACAAATATTTATTTGTTTTAATTTTTAAATAAAACAAAACTACTGTATAAAATAAATGTGAAATCATAATACAGTAAGTTGATGTGGTTTGTTTTTTTAAAAATGTAAAAATGTAATTTGTTCCAAAAATGACTGACATTTACATTAAAAATAAAGAAACGAAACTGTATTACAAACCAAATAACTACATATTTTTAAAGCAGAAGTTCCCTGAGTGTTACAAAATATAAAAATTGGCACTTGGAAGTAAGAAAGTGTAGTTTCAACAGATTTTCAATATTCACTTCTTTTCAAAATGTCAATAAAAATATTAATCTATTTTTTTATAAAAAAAAATATTAAAATAAATAAGAAAATCTTAATCAGCAAGGAAAAATGCTGAAAATTTTAACTAGAAAAATATTTATTATTCAGGATAGTACAATTATAAATATAATTTCAGTTTTCTAAAACTTCTTTATTTAGTATATGGAAATCGTCTGCAAGCGAAAGTTAAACATATTTTAATGAAGGAAAGGAAAGTCAGAATATTTATCAAGGTAATTAATATTTTTTATATCTTTTTTTGTATTTTTTTAACCTTAATCATTATCATATCATGTACTAAATGTCTATTTTTATATAGAAAATTTTAATAACACAGTATCATATTGAAAACAGTGTTTTATTTAACTGGAAGTAATTTTTATAAAAATTCGGTCGAGTGAACTGAAGATGATTTTCTAATATGGTAAACATAACTACAAATATATATCGGAAACTATAACCGAATATTGTGATAATACGTGCAACTACCTAAATTCGGTTGGCGCGACAAAATCGATTCTCACATCGAATCTGTTTTCTGTGTGTAATATAACATTATTAATTTTAAAAGTTGACCCACTAAATATATATATCTACAAAATACCGTTATAAATCGGTATTTTAGTGATATTTTAAATTTAGTTCAAGATATTTCAAAATCAAGCCGGTAAATTACACGCTGCTACAGTGAAAAAAAAAACTTGGAAAACGACCTATCGTGGGCTATAGGTCTTGTTGAGTACATTACGAATTGTGTCAAAAAATTTCAGAAACACCCTCAAATTCAGAAGTTATT